>BSBK01002330.1:7500-510000 GCA_027943335.1 Chamaecyparis obtusa
GTTGCAACTCAGAATTCTATTTGATGAATCTACATATGTTCTCCCTTCTTTGTTAATGATGTATGTGGAAATAAATATGTTATCTATTCAATTGTGCATACACTTCTCCTTTCCTTCCTTCTTCATTCATGTTGAGTAATTCTAGATGGTTGTACATGTTTGATCTATTCAAAGTGTCTCTATTCTTCCCCTCTTTGTTCTCTTTTTTTTGCTTTTTCTTTTCTACTTTCTAGCTAAAAGTACACAAAAATTTAAGAAACCCCATCATACAAGGGAGCTGCCCCTCTCAAATAGAGGAAAGTAGTCCATTCAATGGAAACTTCTCCAACTGTTGCAAATATTTATTGCTGCTCATTGGGTGAGGCATAGTGATTCGAGTAACACATTGCATCTGTTTGCCAACAGTACATTACTTGGAACTATATTGGAGAAACCCATACTCTTACCAGTACATTTTTGGTCCCAAGCACAGCCAATTTAATCTATTATACCATATCCTACTCAAATACATCTGTATACATCACTTTTTCTTCCTGGTACATGTCCACGCAGAACCCAAGGCATTAAAATTGTACCCAACTATTAAACTATAGTCAAATTAAGAACAAAAGAACATTTTAGAAAAAAACACAATAAAACATAATTTTTAGCACACAGAACTAACCAAAATTGCCAATATTCATATTACACCTGATTTGAATGAATCAATTGCTAATTTGGATGCTCTTGATTTAGAGCAATATGGTGATCTGTTCACATAGATCTTGAATCTGACTTGACCACTACCTAATTTTCTATCTTGAACAAATAATACGAAACGTATGTAATATATCATATGCCATGACTTATTTGAATATTGCATTACCAATTATAAGTGGTATTTTGTTATTTTTCTATTTAGTTTATACATATAGCATCAATATTATGGCAATTGTTAATGGATTGCCTGAATTATCTAATTTTGTTGGTATTGGATTGTTGTGTTGCAACTAGAAAGGATCACCACACTATTGAAGAGAGGATGCACCATTGTGGCTCTGGTAGGAACTCTGAGGTGTACTGTATTCCAGGTCTGGGGTACCTTCCAAGGGCAGTGGGTTGTGGTCATGCTTGATAGCGGAACCACACTCAACTTCATTAACTCATCGCTGGTCAGCCGACAGAGTTTGCGTACGAAGGTACACCAAGGATTCAACATCAAAGTGGCAGGAGGAAACTTTTTGACATGTACCCATCTGGTTCCGCAATTGAGCATTACCATGGGAAACCACATGGTGATGAATGATTTCTTCATGGACGATCTAGATGACATGGAAGTCATTTTGGGCATCCAGTGGATGGAAACATTGGACAAGTACACACAGAGTTTCAAACTAATGGAGTTCTCATTCAAAGTGGATGGTAAGAAGGTTGTGCTACAATTCTACAAGCTAGGTTATCTTAGAATATGAATATGCAATTCAATTTAATGGACCAGTGAGCAGAATAAAGTATAAAGTAGTGATTGATGAGAAAAATTGTATAGGCAAGAAAATTTCTTTCAATATGACCAGTAGTTCAATTTGGGTTGAACTATTGGTCACTTAGATTGTAGATTGTTGAATAAGGAGGAGAAACGCATCAATTTCAATGCCATGATGACTTGCTTAACAAAATGGCATCCTATCCCACAATAGTTCAATGATATAAAATGGTGCTAGAGTATCAAATGTAACTCAAAAACTTGTTGACCATTGATATGATCAGACGCATTATGAAACAAAATTTACGAAAACTTGCTTCTGTATACATATCAAAATGAATCTTCTAAAGAAAATACACAGCAATAGACATGAGCATACCTGCAATTGTCACATAGCATACATGATATCTCGTAAGACTACACAATACAGTTCTAGGGGATCTGAGCAAGTGGGTTTTAAAGATATCTCCTCCATGGGCCTTCATCCTCTACTCCAAAAATTCATGAAATGCATTGGCCCTTTGGAAAGCTAGAAATGGTAGACTCTCACCCAGTAGCGGCTAGCCAAAACTACCTGATGGTAAATTAGGGTTTGAAGAAGGGTTTCTGAGAAGAAATAGCAGAAACATTTTTCATGTTAAATGAGATCATGTTGCATATCCTTAAATATAAGGTTTGCATGATAAAGGGAAGAGAGGGTGACACAAAATGAGGAGGAAGTGAAGTTTAAAATCATACCTTTCTCAGCCTTTTGGATTTTGAATGTACAATCCAGTAGATCCCTTTCACCGCAGAGATGCCTAGTTGCAGAGATCTCCTCGTCCAACAGCTACAAAAATCCCTCTCAGCACTATTATAGAAATGACTAACATTTTCTTTTCTTTTTTTTTCTTATATCACATTAACGTCACAATTGTGACATTGTCGGGGTATAATTGAAAAAAAAAAGCCAAAAAGACATAACATTTTCCCGTCGTTGCAAATTGTCATCGCAATTTCACCCCAAATGTATTAGTGATTGTAAAGAATCTAATGACTACATATGAGAGTGTGGGTTCTACATTATGCACAAAAGATAGTAATGTCACATGACGTGTACTTACATCAACGATAGTAAGCACTCAAATGCAAAAATCTTGACTCATTAGAAAGACAAGAAAAACATTGAAAATAAATAGACAGTATCTAATGAGAGCCCTAGGAAGGCATCAAAGAGTGGAAGATCCAAATAGCAATGAGTTATGGGCATTTTCCAGTAGACTACCGCGAAAAGATAAAGCAATTGTTGAAGCTTTGAAATCATTGATTGAAGAATTTTGGAAGAATAATACACGGGTATCTCCTAATCAAAGATATGTTGTAAGAAGGAGGATTGGTAGTCGAATTCATGTTCCACATCCAAAACATTTTTTGGATTCAACTCAGACACAATTATTTGGAAAATTTATGCATATGTATCCTCAAATTAAAATTAGTCAGAGATATTTTGAAATGTGTAAACCTTTTTATGTCAAGATAAATCACACATGCACAACTTGTTGTTGTGGGGTACATATTGAATTTTCTAACCATTTTGAAGTTTATAGGAATATATGTGTAGGTTTGCAGTCTAACAATGTTTTGTAGGATTGTAACATAAATGTCCCACCTAGATCTTCAAGGGAATTAGTATCTACCATTTTATGTGAAAGAGCGGATGGTCAACAATTTTACAAGCTCTCATGCTTGAATGGTACATGCATAGATTGTGGAGGTTTGTGACATTTGACAATTTGTCAACATATGGAGAATACGCATGCAATCGGTAACGAAATAGTGGAATTTGGAAAATATAAGACTGTGACATATAATCTAAAAGATGAAAAAGAGGCTAAAAGATGTGATTTAGTAATTGAAAAAATTTTAGTGTATTAGTTCATGGACATTTTTTGTAAAAAGATTATTTATGAGTATGCAAGGCATACACATAGAGCACAATGGTTGGATATGCAATTCAAATTGTGCAAGGACACATTCCCACTTGATACCATTGTTTCAGTTGTGGACTTTGTAGAGAACTACACACTACATCCATAGAATGAGGTGCAAGAAAAGTATTACAGCTCTCAATAGGTTGCTATATTTGTTCATATAGCATTAATGCATGCACTAGACAATACAGAGGAGAATAGGAAGATATTGAGTGAGTATAATTTTTATATTGACGATGATCTCTCACATTCTACAGAGTTTGTACACAGTTGCTTTCAACTATTTTATGGTCATTTGGAAAACACGGGCATAAAATATCATCAACATATCATATGGTCAGATAATTGTGCATCACAATTCAAGAATTCTCGGATGTTTTATTGGTTGTGCAGGATGCATAAGATTACTGGAATTCAATATATGTGGAATTTCACAGAGGCCGGTCATGGAAAGGGAGAGCATGATGGTGCAGGTACATGTATTAAAAGAGCCTTAGAATGTGAAGAATTAAAGTACAAAGAGAAAGCAACATTGTCAGATGTGGGATGTATTGTCTAGTGGTGTAACACTACAATGGGTCTAGGTAATGAAGGTGAGTCTATGGTTCATAGATTTTTTTTGTTGATAGATGAAACTAACATTGCACCATATGAGGATTTTTGTACATTGATAGGATCGAGTGAGCTACACTCTTTTAGAAGTTGTAATGCAGGTTCATGGAGTATCCACACATGACATATGGTGTGCTTTTGTTCATCATGTGTAGATGAAGATTGGGATGGGTGTGAATCAAAGGAATGGGTTGACAAATGGTATACACATATTTTGAGTCCACTTGCCTCCTATCATCCCCATGAATCACTACAATTGATAGAAATGGAATCATCCATTGACTTTGATCACTTATCTAATCTAGTATAACCAGGTCTATATTTTCTACATACAAATAATCTCAAATTTAGTACTTTATCATAAATATTCAATAAACTAATGTCCTAATTATGTTTATATCATTACAGGCCATGTTTTTGTTGTTATTGCACCTAAAGACAATGAAGAAGGGACAAATTATTATTTGTGTCATTATGTTGAGGCAAAAATAAATTGGATCACTCGGTTATTGATGGTGAAGAATTAGAATACCCTAGGAATAGTGGTTGTAACTGGGACATGGCTTAGACAGTATGCTATGAAGAACCCTAGGTTGTGGTTGTTTGAGGATTGGGAGACACACAAAAAGATTCTTCATTATTCAAACCTCGTCATTGCATCAAATGTCCACTTAATCAGATATAGGGGATGGCCGCTAAATAAAACTCTTTGGAAGGTTCGTGAGTCAAACCACGAGGCAATACTTGAGACAATCAAGGGTAGGGCAGACCCAATTGGTTCATTGGACTAAATGGAGATACAAAATATCATAACATGTCAAATTTATATAGCACTGTAAATTGGGTGGACTATAAATTTCTCATGCATTACCTCATATGTATAATAGGAAGTTTGTAACATTTAATGACAACCTTTCTCTTCTATTTTTTGGGGCAATACCGGAAGGTTTTCTCTACTCATCTCTTTCCTCTGGTGCTCCTATTGAGCTGAGTTGTAAAAATATTTCTCATTATTAATAAAAAAACTTTATAATAGAAATCTTATAGTTCAAAGATTTTTCACAGCATACATAGCATAATTCATATATTCTTTACATACACTAAGATCCTAGTTTAGCATTAACTTCCACACATAAACCCAAGCCAAAACCAACTTCTAAACAAGCCTGTCATAAACACCATGTACAAAAAACCTAAAATCTTCCAACAAAACCTAACCCAGAGCAGTAGGAAACTTGGTATCTACATGCTTAATTGCAAGCCCATAGGATTGGCCAAGAGAAAACTATGATTGTATATCAACTAATTACAAAATTTTCATTTGAGGAGAAAATATTGCAACGATCAAGAAGAAAATTGGCTATGGAAAATCTAGTTATGAATTTTGTTAAGAATGAAACTATTAAGGAATTGTGTGATATATTACTCAACAATGCAAGGAATATTCTTGATGAACATGGGATTGCAACTACATCTATTCAATATACAGAGGAAGATATAGAAAATATTCTTAATAGAGATATTAATGTGAGAGAAAAGGACATTTCAGAAGAAAATGGTTATCTTGGTGCCATCCAAGGTATGCCAATTACTTGGGATGAAGAGACAAAGCCCACAGTTAATGGGAAAGAGTGAGAAGAGCTTCTTGGACCCATGATAGAAGTTACAAATAAGGAGGAAGAGATAGGAAGGGGAAAGTGGCAAAGGAAAGAAGTAAGATATGTGTGTGGGCCTATGTCAGATGATGATGATGAGTACTCACGATCTACTAGTAGCTCAAGTAGTGACAAAAGCTATTCAATGCACATGTACACTGACACAAAAAATTCATATAGAGAAGTAACAAGTGTTGTGGAATTATCCATAGAGAAATATGAAATGAAGCCTCAAATTGGTTCATTAGCAGGTAAAGAATTTGGTCATGCACTTCATTCTAGCACCACAAATATTTCTATTAAAAATGCCTATTCGTTAATGGCCTTGCATTTACAAGACTTGGGAAAACAGGTTACTCATGTTGGGCATTATCCCTAAAATGTAAGTTCATTTCCACCTTTGGCAAGGTAGTCTCACTCCTCATTTTACAACAAAGGGCAGCCATCTATGGTCCAAGGGTTTAATTTAGCTGACAAGTGGAGAGCTTCATCTAAAGGTTCTTGTTTAGGTGACCAACTCCTTCAAGGTCCACAAATAGACCCATTAATTTCCCAAATTGGTTCATTAGCAGGCAAAGAATTTGTTCATGCACTTCATTCTAGCACCACAAATATTTCTATTAGAAATGCCTATTCATCAATGGTCTTGCACTCATGAGACTTGGGCATTATCCTTGAAATGTAAGTTCATTGCCACCTTTGGCAAGGCAGTCTCACTCCTCATTTTATAACAAAGGGAAGCCATCTATGGTCCAAGGTTTTAATTCAATTGACAAGTGGAGAGATTCTATTAACAATGAAAATATTAAGGAATTGCATGATATATTACTCAATGGTGCAAGGAATATTCTTGATGAACATGGGATTGTAGCTACATCCATTCAATATACAAAGGAAGATATAGAAAATCTTCTTAATAGAGAGATTAATGTGAGAGAAAAGGACATTTTAGAAGAAAATGGTTATCTTGGTGCCATCCAAGGTATGCCAATTACTCAGGATGAAGAGACAAAGCTCACAATTAATGGGAAAGAGTGGAAGAGCTTCTTGGACCCATGATAGAAGTTACAGATAAGGAGGAAGAGCTAGGAAGTGGAAAGCGGCAAAGGAAAGAAGTAAGATATGCATGTGAGCCTATGTCAGATGATGATGATGATGAGTACTCTCCATCTTCTAGTAGCTCAAGTAGTGAGAGAAGCTATTCAATGTACATGTACACTGACATAAAAAATTTAGATAGAGAAGTAACAAGTGTTGTGGAATTATCCATAGAGAAATGTGAAATGAAGCCTCAAATTTGTTCATTAGCAGGCAAAGAATTTGGTCGTGCACTTCATTCTAGCACCAAATATTTCTATTAGAAATGCCTATTTGTCAATGGCCTTGCATTTACGGGACTTGGGAAACCAAGTTACTCATGTTGGGCATTATCCCTGAAATGTAAGTTCATTGCCACCTTTGGCAAGGCAGTCTTACTCCTCATTTTACAACAAAGGGCAGCTATCTATGGTCCAAGGTTTTAATTTAGCTGACAAGTGGAGAGCTTCTCAAGGTACTAATCTCTTTCATAGAGAAGTTCCTGATTCATCTCAAGGTTCTCGTTTAGGTGACCAACTCCTTAGAGGTCCACAAATAGAACCATTAATTTCCCAAATTGGTAAAAGGGTAGATGCAATTTTGGAAAGAGTATCCTAATTGAAGAGAAATGGAAATTCCAATGACCATGAACTTATTGCCAATCCAATGGGTGTATCTCCTCCACTAACAAATATAACTACTTCCAGAGACTTGAGTTTAAATGGAGACTATGTGTTCCCAAACATGCCCCAGTCGAGCAGATGAACCAAATGTTGCTTGAGTAAAGAAGATAGTGGTTTATTAAAGCATCTGCATTATCCCACTTTCTATCACTTACTACTTTTTGAGTGGCTTGCCAACTACTTCTGTGCAGGATTTCTATAATATTTAATGTCTTCATTCAAGTACATGCTAGTTTTTGTAAACATTTTCTCTTGTAAAGGGTTAGTGAGAAATATCAAAGAAAAGGTTCTTGCATGGATCTGTAATGTCATAGCATCAATCCTTCTATTCTAATAGCTCTGAATGGTCAAGTAAATGCTAGTGGCAACCTCATTTAGCATGCATAGTCGTTCAATCACCACCGATGACTCTGTGCTGAAGTGTCCCTCAAGGTCCCTTGAGCATGAAATCAGTGATCTTTGCGGGGTCATTTCTCAGAGCTCGTGAGAGGTAGCATGGATATGTTAGTTGCTATAGGATTGTGTTTCCAGGGCCTAAAAAATCTTATCTCAGTTTTCAGAGATTGAAGTTCTTTTAAAATCAGCAACACATTCTTGGTCGATATCAGAACTCATAGTGTTCCTCAGTTCAAATGGGCAACATTGTGTATCTTTCCAACCGTTGGTCGTAGCATCAATTTGTCTATTCCAATAACTCCAAATAGCTAGGTAAACACTAGTGGCAACCTCATTCAGCATGCACAGTCATTCGATCCCCACCGATGACTCCATGCTGAAGTGTCCCTCAAGGTCACTTCAGTATGAAATTGGAAATCTTTGTAGGGTTGTATCTCAGAGCTCATGCAAGGTAGCATGGATCTGTCAATTGATATGAGACCGTGTTGTTGGGGCCTACAAAAGCCTATCTCAGTTTTTAGAGATTCAAGTTCATTTAAAATTGGCAACACATTCTCAATCGATGTCAAAACTTAAAGTGTTCCTTAGTTCAAATGGCCAACGTTACATATCTTTCCAACTGTCGGTCATAGCATCGAACCATCTATTCCAATAGCTCTGAATGGCTAGTTAAATGCTAGTGGACACCTCATTCGACACACAGTCATTTGATCCACGCTGACAACTCCGTACTGAAGTGTCCCTCAAGGTCCCTTCAGCATGAAATTGATGATCTTTGCAGGGTCATATCTTAGAGCTCATGTGAGGTAGAATCAATCTGTCAGGTGCTACAGAACCATGTTGATGGGATGTAAAAAATCCTATCTCAGTTTTGATAAATTCAACATCCTTTAAAATTGGCAACACATTCTCGGTCGATGCAAGAACTCATACTATTCCTCAGTTCAAATGGTCAACATTGTGTATCTTTCCAACTATCGGTCCTAGCATCGAACCGTCTATTCCAATAGCTTCGAATGGCTGAGTAAACACTATTGGACACCTTGTTTCGCACACAGAGTCATTCAATCCTTACCGATGACTCTATGTTGAAGTGTCCCTCAAGGTCCCTTGAGCATGAAATTGGTGATCTTTGCGGGGTCATATCTCAGAGCTCATGCGAGGTAGAATTGATCTGTTAGTTGCTATAGGACCATGTTATTAGGGCCTACAAAAGCTAGTCTTAGTTTTGAGATATTCAACTTCATTTAAAATCAGCAACACATTCTCAGTCAATGCCAGAACTCAAAGTGTTCCTCAGTTCAAACGACCAACGTTGCGTATCTTTCCAACTGTTGATCATAGCATCAAACCATCTATTCCAACAGCTCCAAATGGCTAGGTAAACACTAGTGGACACCTCGTTCAGCACACATAGTCATTCAATCCCCACCGATGACTCTGTGCTGAAGTGTCCCTCAAGGTCCCTTTAGCATGAAATTGGTTATCTTTGCGGGGTCATATCTCAGAGCTTGTATGATGTAGAATTGATTCATTAGTTGCTACAAGACCATGTTTCCAGGGCCTACAAAATCCTATCTCATTTTTTAGACATTTGAGTTCATTTAAAATTGGCAACACATTCTCGGTCGATGTCAGAACTCAAAGTGTTTGTCAGTTCAAATGGCCAACATTGCATATCTTTCCAACTGTCAGTCATAGCATCAAACCATTTATTCCAATAGTTTCAAATGGCTAGGTAAACACTAGTGGAAACCTCATTCACCACACACATTTATTCAATCCCCACTGATGACTCCAGGCTGAAGTGTCCCTCAAGGTCCCAAATGCATGAAATTAATGATCTTTGTGGGGTCATATCTCAGAGCTCATGCAAGGTAGCATGGATCTATTAGGCGCTATGGGACTATATTACTGAGGCCTACAATAGCTTGTCTTAGTTTTTAGAGATTCAAGTTTGTTTATAGTTGGCAACATATTCTCAGTTGATGTCAAAACTCATAGTGTTCCTCAATGGAAAATAGCCAACGTTGCATATCTTTCCAACTGTCGGTCATAGCATCAAACCATCTGTTCTGACAGCTCTGAATGGTCAGGTAAATACTATGGGAGACCTCGTTCACCATGCATAGTCATTTGATCCCCATCGATGACTCCATGTCGAAGTGTCCCTCAAGGTCCCTTTAGCATGAAATCAACAATCTTTGCGGGGTCATATCTCAAAACTTGTGCGAGGTAGAATCGATCATCTAGGTTCTACGAGACCATGTTAAGGGACAATTAGAAGTTAGTTTGTAAAAGCATAAGGTTGCACATCCAAATTTGTCATAGTAATCTTATTAATAAAAGAAATCTTGCCAACATTAGGGTACCTGCAGATCAAAATAGGCCTGGTATTGGGTTCAATAGATGACAACATTGCCATATGTTGCCTCACCTATTCGAGGTCATGTCTTTATATTGTGACTATCCCGTGGAACAAGGAACACACCAATGAATATAAATGTTTGATTCCACGTGATCTTGGATAGGTTGTGATTAGAAATATTGCCTTATATTATATTTATACATTTCTACATTCATTTCATTACTTTTTTTATTATTACAGGCAAGGAGTTGACTGTTATTGAGGATAGTGACTGGCATTTGTAGCATAGTCAATAAGTTAAACATACATTGATAAACATATAGGCATAACTATAAGGCATGAGAAATTTACAAAGCATAAGACATCCACATAAACATAAATTAGTATACATCAATATACCAAACACATAAATTACATACCTAAAATGTAAAAAAAATAAAATTCGAAGGGCATGAAGCCAAATATATATGTCCAATAATGTCATACATTGAATATATTCAATACAGTAAAACTAGCTTCCTCAAAGCCAAATGGATGTACAACATATCACTTATACAATATACAAAAAATATGTCTACTAATGCCATATAGGCATACAATCCATATCCCTAATCTAGTCCTTTCCCGCTAGGGGAAGAAAACAAATCCCGAGTTATCTTCGATCGTCACATTGATGGAGATGTAGTGGATGTTGTAGTCTTTCGAGTGCGCTCACTCATCCTCCTGTCTAGACTCTTTTGTAGCTCGACTTGATAAAACAAAAGTTTAGATAGAGATAACTAATATACATCAAAATTGAATTATACAATGACATAAAATTGAATATTCACTTACATCTAAAAAATAGTCAATATGTTCATCCACCAAAGGCACATGCTGGCGATCTGGAGTAATAAGTCCCTACAATAATGATCAAAATAATAATTAAAATACATACATGAATATAATTATAAAATTCAATACAAACTATTAAAATAAAAATTAAAGTTAAGTGATCTCTTTCATACCTCGATCAGTGCTTCAAACTAGCTACTGCTGCAACTACTCCATGATCCAAAGTATCACAGACAGAAGGAGGAGTCTCTGATTTCAAAAGCTGAAAATGAAACAAAAAAAGTATTATGCAATTATCAAGATTACATATATTTTTTACAACCCTACTAATGAGTAAATGATACCTTCGTGAAGGTTCCACCACATCCTCCGGTGTGTGATGTCGAAGTCGAAGCTCCAACATTCAACTAGTGCACATGTACATGAAAAATTATAAGATAACCATTCATATAAGAATGTACTACTGACATGTTAATTATAATGCATTATTACATATATACCTGTGGACTCAATGGTGACCTCACAAACCTAGGTGAAAGAATGTAATCAGCGTGCCTCTGGATTTTGATCATAATTTGTCTAGTAATTTAGTCATTCATTTATTAATTAAATATAATCAAGTAAATCAAATTAATATGCAAATAAAGATACTTCAAGGAAAGTTGCACGATTCCCTTCGCTATCTTTTGTGAACGTTAATGGTCCACCAGTGCACATCTAATGCACATGCACAATAAGTTATGATACAATTATTTATATAATTGCATAATAATCAAATATGTTAATTAAAATATTTTATTCAATACATACTTGTGAAATTGACGATGATGTGTAAAAGGGGACATTGGGATCATTGCCACTTCCACTGCCTACGCCACCTCCACTGACACTCTTGCCCTAAATTTTTATCATAAACAATAGATACTAAATTAAACAGTTATTCTTTTATAAATGAAATATGATCAAAGCAATTTAATGAACTTGGAAATATTTACATGTGTCAATGCAAAATGTCATATTTAAAAAGCTATCAGTCATGATTCCAGAATCCTCTTCCTCTCTCTCGCTAGTACCAAATGTGCACAACCATCCACATGACCGATAAACATGCCCCCTCAAGGATTGACCATAGTCACCCTCAACTAAAGGAGTGGCACACTGAATGAGATTTTGTGTCAGAGCACTAATTGTGCCTAGTGTGTCTGCCTCTACATGTTCCTTCACAACGGAAGGAATGCTAACATGATCCACCTGTGGCTTGCCAATAGCAGCCCTAGGTGCATTAGGGTCATGATGTGCCCCCTCTCAGTCAAATGATGACCCCCCTCCTCTACTCTGAGAATCCAAAATGTCAAAATAGTTTGGCACCTCCTTGAGTACAAACTCGCAATAGAGTTTCCTCAAGAAATATATAGGAACCTCATGATTTTTACAAGGAGGAAAATCAAAGACCATCCACCATCTCTCCCAAAAAAAAATTTTAATGTCTTCATTTATGCACCAATTAATTGGGAACCTCCTTGTTGTAGTTCTAAGAGTATTTTTGTCCCCTAGTTTTTTAAATAGCTAGCAAATGTCATCTTTTGTGATTTTTTTCTTTTTTATGTCTGCATAAGATAATTTATTTGCATAATATTGTTTTTTTTCTTCTCTTTTATCCCACCATAAATTTATTTTCCCACTAACCGTTCTTACGTGGGTCAAGATTGCTTCCAATGATTTTGCAAGTCTTTCCCTTCTGGGATTTGTAGCACTAGAATCTTTTAACCTATTAATTAAATATTCTAATTCTTTTTTCCCTCTTTCAATTTGGTTCATCAAATTTTATTGTGTTCCAAGAGGAGGTTTCTCGATTGGTGGAGGTAATTGAGGTTCATTTTCTTCATTCGGTTCTTTATTTGGTTCTTCATGAGGAGACGGAGGGTTTGGTGGAGGGTTTGGTGGAGAGTTTGGTTGAGGGAGATTATTTCTTCCTGACAATTAAAAAAACTACCTTTTAAAATCTTCATTACACAACAAATTTAAACAAAAACAAATTTAAACAAAACAAATTGCAACAAAACTAAAATTTTAAAATAAATAAGAGGCATGGGCTGTAAAAACACCTACCTCTTCTTCTGAATCGACTATGATGACACCGTGGAGCCATTTGATGGATGGATGAACAAAAATAATCGATTCACAAGAAAAAATAGCAGGGCATGCATGCTTTAGAATCCCTTCTTAGCTGAAAATGTGGGTTTGAGAAAGCAAAATGAACTTTCAAACCTGTGCAGCAAGCATTTAGAAGGTTTTTTCAAAGGGCGTGCACCCTACAGGGCATATGCCCTTTGAAAAACACTAAAAAAGTGTTTTCCAAAGCACGTGCACCCTATAGGGTGCACGCACTTTGGTTTGGATTGCCCAAGGCTAAGGCTTGGGAAACCCAAGCCATAGGGCGCACACCCTTTAGTGCATGCGCACTATGTGTGATGGGGGCCAAAAAGAAAAGTGGCATCTTTTTGGTCCCCCATCTTTGTGCACTTACCCATCTATTTATTGACTTATACCTACTAATCCATGTCACTGTGTAGGATCCTCGCCAAAGGGGTTAAATTTCTTGCATATGTTAATCATTTATCTTAAGTTAGCTAAAATTTACATGATATGTATGCTACAAATAATTTAGAAGACAACATGAACAAATTTACCTTATATATGAAATGCAAGATCGTCAACAGAAGGGGTGACAATGTCTATAGTCAATTGCCTATTTGCAAAAAAGGTGATAATCAAACACAATATATACATGTATCAACAGTAATTAATTGAGCATCATAAGAAAAATATTGGTAATTATAAATCACATATGTTGTAATCATTAGAATTGAAATCAATAAATCAATATTAAACATATATACTAATCAATATAAATATATATAAATAATTAAATCACATACCTTGTACATTTAAATCATGTCATTGATCATCTTCTTCATCCATCCCATCATCATCACCACTATCATCATCGCCATCATCATCATCATCATCATCATCATCATCATCATCATCATCATCATCATCATCACCATCTTCATCATCGTCATCATCACCATCATCATCATCATCACCATCATTTTTATCTTCATCATCTTCTTCTTCTTCATCATCTTCAATATCTTCTTCTTCCATAACATTATACTTTATTGGTCTTCCTCTTGGATCATGTCTAACAACAAATGACCAACCCTGTTTATGTGGAACCTCTAAGTAAAACACTTGCCCACATTGGTTTTAAAGAACATAGGGCTCATCTCCAACTAGCTCAAATGACCTTTTATTAATCATTATAGATCCATTATCATGTTGAATAATAGTTTTATCAGGATTATTTTGATTCAGTCATAGCCTGTACCATTTTACGATGAATATAACTACTTTGAAGGAGTTAAAGTCACACTCAATTATATCATCCAAGATGCCATAGTATCAATTTTGAGATTGTTGAGGATGTATGTCATTTCTAGATGATATATTAGTGACCTTGAAAACTGTAGTTATCTCAGAATCACAAGTTTTCTTCGTGTTATCCAACTTTTTATGAGAAATTTGTGGCCATGATAATACATAGCTTTGTGGTGCTTGACCTACAATTTTTCAAGCATGTGAAAATTATTTGCATCATGATTTGATATGAAACATATGAGTCATTATCATTAATAAATTTGTACATACCTCTCTACCTCTTAAACCATATGCTAGATCAATTACCATTGGCGTAACATTGGAATCTCCATTATGATGAACTTCTCTAACCAATGAAGTAACACTTTTCCATGTTAATGAACAACCATTTCTTTGACATCATTCAATCTATACCGTCATCCAATCAAGATTATTCACAATATACAAATGTATTGCATCTTACTCTTGACCAACTGTATAAAAAAAATATACCAATTATAAATAACTTATATTGAATATTTATAAGAATTAATTAACTACAATAACATCTTATATTTACCTCTCACTTTTCTCAATCTACCTTTACCCATCAAGTATTCCCCTTCAAATTTGTTAATGGAGTTGGGATCCCAAATACGATCGACATAGATCTTTGTTGCAAACTTAGGAAGATATTCACTAATGTACACCATGGTCCGCTATACCATATATCCCTCCACCGTAGAACCCTCAAGATGTCCTATCTATCAAACCAAGCCTTACAAAAATTTTAAGTGCCTCTCAACCATCCACATTGACCTAGTTGGTATAGGTCCACACAATTCAATCTCCTCAACTTGATGTATGAGCTAGTGTTCTTGTGCATTTAAAAAAGTTGAAGGTAGACACTTTTTCATTTCACACATTAGATGGGGAATTTTTCCCTTTCAATATTTTATATCTTATTTATTGATTTCTTTTGATGACAACCACCTCATGTATTTTTCAAGATCATATATAACTTTTTTGACACTGTTGTCAAATTGGTGTGGGAGAGATAAAGGTAGAACGTACTACAATATTTGTAAAATGATCTTATCAATATTTTATAAAAAAATGCAATGAAAACTACATGCAGTATACAAATATATAGTGAATACAAAATAACATGAATTACCTTAATAAATGTATACCAATCATGTATTTTTATCCCTAGCCCAAATTCACTTTTCTTTGATACGAGATCTTTTATGTTCGCAACAAATCCTATGGAAAATTATATTTTTTTATGAGTTCTTTTATAGCACTGCTCTGCTACTCTAAAAATAACCAACTAAGGGCACTTATATCAATCTAGTCTCCATTGTTATTTGATCAAATGACATTTTTCATTGCATAGTTAGATTCTTCAATGTCACTACAAATTTTGATAATTTTGTCTGTCATGCCTTCCATCCAATATTTTTCATAATGTCTCTATTACATTCTTTCCAATATGCATAGGATCAAAAAAATACACGATTGAGAGTTTCTCGTAGTATGGCAACCTACTAAATTATGTAGGATAAATTTTTAGTCCTTTTGGAAGTTGGTCATTAATACCTTGACAACCTTCACAAGCATCAATTACATCATCAGTAAACAAAACACAATATCAAAATATAAATTTCAAACAAAAACCATCAGATGGAATGGAATTACCTCAATGATTTATTTTATTGTATTCCAACTTTCATAGGCAAGGTGTCATTCTCTATGGCTTTGATGTAGTCTCTTCTTTCCCATTGAAAAGATGTTTTTTGATAATTTGATACTTATGATTTTTGTGGAGAAAGTGTCTATGCTCATCGAACAACTACTTTCCTAAACTTTTTGAATGACGAGATTTCATCTTTAGACCACAAATTGGACATGAAAATTTTCCCTTTGTCTGAAGACCTACAAGATCATGTATAATTGGATTAAATATGTTAACTTTGTGTTAGCAATATAACATACCAAAAAGGGTGTTAAGAAGAGAACATACCACAAAAATGTGTTAGCCCAAGGGCATCATGTATTATCCATACAAGCATTGCATGGAATTAAAATTGTCTTTGTCCTATTGGTCTAGAGATGTCATACATAGTGACCTCATTCCATAACACTATCAACTCGTAGATAAGGGGTTCAATATATACATTGATATCTTTAACTTGGTACTTACCTAGTTGAATGAACAAAAATATTACATAATTATTATGACCATTTTGATAGATTATTTATAATAGTTTAATTTACATGTCTATTAAATGAAAAAATACCTGGAACAATCAGTGCCAACATTGTGTGCTCCCTTTTTATGGACATCCAAGGAGGAATGTTATAATTGATAATAAAAATAGGCCACACCGAGTAAGTAGATCTCATCTCTCCAAACAGATTGACATCATCCGCTACCAATGAAAGCTTGAGATTACGAGGTTCTTATTTAAAGTGTGGCCATTTTTCCTCTATTTCCTTAAATATTGAACCATCCGCAGGCATTCGCATAATGTCATCTTGATTTCTATTACATGCATGGTAATCCATAAATTGTGCCAAGCTATTGCACCTAAATAATCATTGCAGATGTGGAATAATGGGAATAACCTGAAGAACCTTGCATGGCACCTTTTTTGTTATTCGATTTGATCAATATCTACTAAAATGACAAACATGGCATTCTATTGCAAATTCATGTTGTTTATAATATATAATATGATCATTCAGACATGCATGTATTGTTTGATACTCCATTCCAATATCTTTCATAATGGCAGATAATTCTTAGTACGAGGGAGGTAGAATGTTGATGGTGGTAACAAACACTCACCTATCAACCTATGACCAAAAATATAATTTGTTAATATAAAGAATATTAATTACTACATGATTCACCCAATGTTAATTGTAAGGGAATTATGACTAAAAAAATGAAAAAGATGACATACATTAACATACGTGTCATTGCTATGTTGGATAAACCATTCATAACCTTTAAGTTCACCAACAATAATATAGCAGGAAGAAGAGTTGTTTGGGAGCCTTCGTATAGGATCTTATGTGCCTTCTCAAGTATATGTACATCAAGGTCTACATCAACATCATCATCATCATCATCATCATCTTGATCATCGTGATCTTCTTCATCATCATGATCTTCTTCCATGGGATCATTACCTTCTACTTCTATATTCACACCTCCATGTTCCCTCATTTGGAAATCCACATTCTCCAGATTGTCATGGTCCATAACATGAAACCTAGGGTGGTTGAACTATATCAAAATGATGACCTTATATTAACCATGACCATGATGTCATCATCAAATCATGTCTTATGTATTTTATAAATTATTAAAATACATACCAATGGACAAAATTTATTTCCCCCTTCAATGTGACCATGTTGCCTACAATGTTCCTTGGTTGTTTTGATTAGATATCTTTGAGTCTTTAAGCCCTTACAAATTTTGCAACGATAATAACATTTTCCATGACCTTTTCTTTTTAAGTTAGACCACACTCTAGCAATTGTCTCCCTATTTTGTTGTGCGTTGATATCATCAGACATGGTATTTCTTGAATGGAATGACTCGGTGGTGGAAGAAGGATGATTTGTTTGCAACCTACAGATACAAATCATCACTGAACAACCCTTTTCTCAATGCAAAGGGACATTTATCATACCAAGGCAAAGTTTAGAAATGGATAATTCTTATGTTTTTCCATTACAACAATTGAGCATTCATCATTTGGTATTGTGTATTCCATTTAAGTATGTCAACAAAGTTCAAAATGTTGTCACCAAGCACAGACATAGGAAATAAAAAAGGGACAAAAGACAAGAAATAAGAAAAATCATTACGACTATAGAAAATTTGCATGTTCACAATACTACATGTACATATAAGAGTCAATCAGAGAAGGTGTATGCACAGGTGAAAAACATGCAGATTTGTCAACCAAGCATTACTCAGAGCTCAACCCTACAACAAATGGACTTGTGATGATATTTCACAATAGTACCTATGTTTCAGGGTAAGCTCCCAGTAGTGCTTATGCAAATATGCATGTTCATTACCTATGCATATGAAACAGCTCTAATGGCTACTTGAAAGAGTGGCTTAATATAAAAAAAATGGTTACAAAGATGAGAATAAGTTGTTAGAATAATGGGAGATACTATTCCTCTGCATAAGTAAGGAAACATTGCAGGTGATACAGGTTGGTATGGGCAGCAAGCATACAAACATGGATTGACTAGGACAATGCTGAATAGTCCTAGAAATGTAGACTTTTGGTATTTGAACTATGTTTAAATAGGTATATTCAAGTGTCCTATTGAAGGGAAGCAAGTAAACAATGATGTTTAGATGTGGACTGACAGTGGGCAGAAAGAACCAACAACAAGACCACAATCTGATTCAAAATCAAAGACTATGCATAAGGTTTTTGGTGATAATGCTTTAAAGGTTTGTACAGGGTACAAGAGAAGGGCAGTGATCTTAGGGGACTTCCTTCCTTCCCTAAGACACCATATGTTAGGAATGGGAACACTGAGAGGGGGGGGGTGAATTAGTTTTTACTATATTTTATTTTTTTTCTTTATTCTTTAAACTGAACTTGAATACTTAAATACTGAAATGAACATCAACATAAACATGAAACATGAAATCAACACATAACACCAATATGGTTACGGGGAAAGTCAAATAGGTAAAAACCCTGGTGGGAATTGACACCCACTAATATTTTGTACTAGTGTTTTATGATCCTTGTTAGAAGATCCTTAACCTTGTTAGGCATTGCTTTACAATATGTTTAGTACAGTGACCTGGTCAAGGGTCAGACCCTGTTAGGAGTCTTTTACAATAAACCCTATTAGGGGTGTGGACACACTTTCCTAGTGATCACTATTCAAATGGTGAAGGCTACAACCTTCTGATCTCAGATACACACTATATCTATTGGATGAACTGTCACTGTGACACTTCTTGTCTAATCAGTTCCTTTGATGCACTGATACTTTGACCTCTTTCAAATCTCTAATACATCTTATCAACTCTTTGCATACTTATGCTCTACTTATCTCAACTCTATATCAACTCTCATCATAATTACAATGGGTGCATCTCATATTTATATGTGCATACAAAACAAACAACTAGGCTGGCCCTTTAACCGATTACATACAATGCTTCCAATTGAATTGGCTCAAGCATTTTTTTAAAAATATATAATTATATGTCAAAAACCTAATTACAATAGGTTCATGGCCTTTACAACATAATATTATAACCACAAATCAAAATTTCAACAGTCGGCTACTTACTCTATTCTTCTCTAGCACACACTGGCTGTGTAACTTCAACTATCTATAACTTTGTCATACCTGCATATCTGATCATGCACTCATAGACTAAGCATGAATAGACTCTAACCAACTTATTTTCTAGGATACATACCATAACTCAATCATACACACATGCACCGATGCTCTAAGCTTCAGGTATTTTGTACACTATCCAGTCTTCAACTGTTAGCCAATTCCTGATCTTCTCATCAAGTGTGTTGACTCGAAGACACTATATGACTTTGTTTCCATAATGAAAACACTATATCTAGTCATATACACCAGTGTAGTAAACTTTCCAACAATCTCCCCCTTTGTCATTGATGGAAACAAAGGAATATGGCACAGTTACTAACTGTTCTCTGATACAAAAACTTTTTTTATATTCTATCTTATATCTCCCCCTTATAATCTTATATCACCTTATATTCTTTACTGTACATCTTCTTTCTATATCTATAACTCCATATTCTATACATACTCCCCCTTTGACATTAGTGACAAGGGTGCTTCAAAACTATATCTACAAATACTTACAGTGAGAGAACATCTAGATATGCTATCTGCAAGTTTTGGATCTCCTTCTTCCAAAATGTAATCAGTGAATTAACAATCTGGAGATGGGCGCATAGAGCATAATGTAGCTTCTCCATCTTCTTCAAGTCTATGCTAGGACCTTGATCATATGTCACCATGGTGGCATTGATCTCCTTGATATTCTGATTAAGTATATCTAGTGAGGGCGCAAGAGAGTTTCTAAGCTAAGTTTGCCTGGCCCTTATCTTTGACATCTCCTTTTCTGCCTTCTCAATCTTGTCAATTTTTCCTTGATATACATTATTGCACATATTTATATTAGTGGATGGGTCTTTCACTAATTTCTTTACTTTCTCTATCATAGCTTCTGCCTCTTGTATCTTCTTGAAGTGGTCATCACTTAACTTGTCCTGATCCATACAATCTGCAATGATCTTCCTTCCATTTGCTGCAAACTCCTTCAAAGATGCTTGACCAACTTTTCAAGAACTTAGGTCAAGTTCAAAGTCACTGACCAGTTCACTCAATCTCTTCTTCTGATACTTTTCTTTTTCAACTTGAGATGATGACTCTTCCAAGGTAGAAATTTTTTTTTTGAAGACTATGAGGATGTTGCTAACATCATCAACTGAGTGTACCTTAGACACTTTCTTATCTGAAGGTAATAGATTATTCAATATGTTGACTAATTCAACAAACAGTGGGTTTCTCATTACCTATTTCTCTTTGGCTTTCTCCATTGCTAAGACACTGATCTTGATCAAGTCTTCTTCTCCCCAAAAATCCAAACTAGTTGTGTCAGGTGTCAAACTTGACAATAATGTTGCTGGTGGTAGTGGAGTGACAACTATACTATCCATTATTTCTTGTTTTTCCTTGATTAGCATTTCCACTGATGGTTCATCTATTTTCTCACTTTCTTTTACCTCTTCCTTTCCTTTTTTTTTTCTGCTTCCTTTTCTTTTTCTTCTTTTTCATATGTTATATCCTCAATCAATACTTCTTCTTGTTGATTGGGAGGAGTGTTACTACAAAGAGTTTCAACCTCTTGTGTGCTTAAAAATGCTTCTTCAAATTTGTCCAAATCCATGTCTGTGGGTGCCATAGTGACTTTTACATTATAAATAAAAATTAAGTCATCCTTGAATGTCTCTGACATGCACGCAAACTTATCTACCTCTGTGGATGCATCAACTACATGCACTAAATCCTGTTGACCTATAGATGGAACATGTATGGTTTCTAACTCTTTTGCATCCTTTGTGGGTACTTGAGTTATGGGCACAGTAGCTAGATACATGTGCATATTCATGAAGACCTTCTCAAATGCTTTCTTTGTTTCTTTTGCAACCAATTCATAGTTCTTGTCCATTATGTGCGGGGTCCTTGACTTGGTTCTAAGATGTGGTTTTACTAGATCTGGTAATAGATATTTCTCCTCTAGAGAACATACTGGAAAACTTTCATCTACGATCTTTTCTCTTATTCTCAGATCTTCTTCAATGGCTTGTCCTTTTAGGAACTCCAAGATGTTCCACACATTATCAGGAATCATAGTTTTCAGTTCTAGGACTGTCTTTTTTAACTTTAGCATATGTTTGACAATCATTCCATGGATTTTTGATTTGTCAATTTCACTATACTTCTCATAGAACTTACCTACTTGATCTATCCTACCTTCATCAATGATTCTTGTAGTTAACATACTAAGACTAGGTTTGAAGCTTACTTCTAGAGGTGCTTGAGTGTTCTTCCTATTCCTTGTTGCTTGCGAGGATGGATGATTGATGCTAATCTCTTTCTTCCTCTTGGGCATTGCCTCATACTCTAGAGGACCAGTAAGGTCAACTATTACTATGGGTGCAAAAGGAGTAGCATTAGTTTTACCCTTCATATCATCTGATTTTTCTATTTTCACCTTCTTCAACTTTGGATCCTTACATTCTATCTTTGTTGCTACTGCGCTCTCTATTTATAAATCAATATTCTCTTCCCTTGCTTTGTCTAAGTCTTCTTGTGATACACCATGGATTCTCAAGATCTCTGAAGTAACCTTGGCAACTTTTCTTTTTGTTGTTGCATTGTTCAATACAACATCTACTTCCTCTTATATTCTCTTCATAAGTTCCCCATCTAGGTTCATTTGGGTCCTTAGGTGCTGACAACAGAACTTGAGCATAAGCTTCTAAGATTAGTTCTTCAACCTCATATCCAAGTGGATGAATCCACTTTGTCCTTAGATCAACTGCCTCCATGCATGTTGTGTCTGTCTCAACCATGAAAAAAATAGTATCCAAGTATTTTTTAACTATCTTCTTTGGAATTATGTATCACATCTGCATCTTGGCTCTAAATTTCTTCAACTCCAGTGTCATATAGTCCTTCAATGTACTCTTAGTACATGCTTTGAGAGATATCTATGGCACTGTGGGGATAGATTTGTCTAGATACAAATCAGACACGTTTCCAACAATATGGAAGTACATATAGATAATTAGGAACACAAACCTAAATATCTTGGTCTTGTCATGCTTGATGGCCTTAATGTTGCCTATTAACTATGTGTGCAAGATCTCACATAGATTAAACTCTCCATTTTCTTTCACAAGTCTTATCATTGCATGAATTGTGGCCGCGAACACACTGTTCACCCTGTTGGTGTGTTGGAACCTGTATCCCAGTATCATGGACATCAATTTTATGTCATCTTTCTCAATAGGCTCTATAGTCATTCTGCACCTATCACTTCTTGATTTTCATGTTTTCTCAACAAGTTTTCTTACATCCTTGCCCGCTGGATGAATGACGCCTATCATTAAGAGGCTTGTCATCTCATGAGTTAGGTCACCTGTAATCCTAACCAGCATTTCACCTATCCAAAATAGGTCATCATGAATTTTTATAAGTAGAATCTTTATCCATTTAGACTCATAGAACTCATATGCAGTCACATATTCAACTATAGGATGATTATTCCACTACGCATACTCATCCATGAAGGTTTTATCAAGTTTTAACATTGTTTCCATTTGCACTCTTATTCTGTCCAAACCTACTGGTTCCTTTTTGCAATGAATGTATGCCCTAATGTCTTTGACATGCATAACACCCATAGGCATGTGGGAGAATGCCCCTTCTAGGTCATCTAAAGTGGATTTGAATGGGTGCCTCTTAAATACATATCCTTTCTTCTCTGCAACATCAAATACAATAGGAGTAGCCATCACTTATTTGTATATCATTTTCTTAATGGTTTCCAAGATCTTCTAAATCAGCACGATGAACTAGGGTTTCTACAGTCGATCAAATCCATAGCTAATCACTAATGAATCAATCTACAATCCTTCACAATCAAATGCTAGTGCTCTTCTACTCTCCAATCACTCTGAATTTGAATGCAATGAGAGATCTACAAACTTTTATGTACTTTAAAGTAAGAATTCTACCATTAATGCTTGCCATGTAAACCAGGTTGTCATTGAAAATTTCTAACTTTCATTCTACAAACAATCAGCTTGTGCGCTCTTGCACATAGGTTTTGCTAGTCTCCAAAAGATTAAGTCCAAAGGTGCATACTTTGAGGGTGAGTACACCGGTCGTGCAGAGGTCTAGAGCTAAATTAGCTCCCCATATGACCCTAAGGGCCATTCATCCTAATGTAAAGGGTGTGTCCATTGTGGATGCATCCAATACATTCTCATCAACCTTATCCTTCTTTGCCTTTGACCAAATCAAGCTCGCATCCTCTGAAGCTTTCATACTTGACTTCTCCTTTGGTATCCAATAATGGTTCTTCGGGCTTTTTAGGGCTTTCCTGATCTTATGTCCTTGATCTAAAAAATTTTGAGATGTGTCCAACCTTGTTACAAGAGTGACAAATGACTGGAGGCCTTATATTCCTTGGCGCATTAACATGGGTCACCATTTTACATTGTCTTGTAGACTGACCATTATAGTTACATATCTGACATGTAACATTCTGAGAACTTCTTACATTTGGCTAATTCTGATTTCTCTGATTATGTCGAGTCCCATTCTTCTGACTTTACTTACAATTCATATCTCTATGACTAAATTTATTGCATGAATAACAGTAACCATTGAAAGGTCTTACCTCTATATAGTTCCTTACTATATGTCCATGCTTGTTACATGCATAACAAGTTTGATCTACTAGCTTGAGCTCATTCTTGGATGGTTCAACATGATCTTTAATCTAACTTCCAGTCTCCTTAGCATCTGAGATGCCTTCTAGAGCTTTCATTCTTGCTCACATGTTGTCAATCTGATTTTGTGCTTCATTGTATCCAATGCAACAAATATCTCCTTTACCTCTTCTTGCATATAACTGAGATTCTATCAAATCAGAACTGGTGTGCAATTTATCAATGTGATTCTTTGCCTCTTTCAATTTAGATTCCAAGCTTTCTTTTTTTATTCCTTAGCTCCAAGATTTCCATGTTTTCCTACCTCAATTCTTCATTGAGTTGAAGGTTCTCTTTGATCTATTCATCATAGACTTCCTAATTGTTAGTCAAATTATCATCTAATTCTTCAATTTGTTCTTTCAGAGATGAATTTTCCTCATTCAGCTTCTTGATCATTATCCCTAAATCACTGGTAGAGCATTCTTTCAAATCCTTTCTTAGCCTTTTGATGACTACTTGAGCATCACTGACTTTTTCTTTTAGTTCTTCAATTTATTTTTTAGATCTATCTAGGTCTTCAAGAGTAGCTTCAAGATTTCTTTTCAGATGTTTCATTTCTACTTTGTCCATGATCTCCTCAAGTGGTAAAACTTCTTTCCTAAGGACCAGAGCTCTGATACCAATTGTTAGGAATGGGAACACTGAGAGGGGGGGGGGTGAATCAGTGTTCACTGTATTTTTTTTCTTTATTTTTTTAACTGAACTTGAATACTTAAATATTGAAATGAACATCAACATAAACATGAAACATGAAATCAACACATAACACCAATATGGTTATAGAGAAACCCAAATAGGTAAAAACCTTGGTGAGAATTGACACCCACTAATATTCTAAACTAGTGTTTTATGATCCTTGTTAGAAGATCATTAACCCTATTAGGAGTTGTTTTACAATATGTTAGTACAGTGACCTGGTCAAGGGTTAGACCTTGTTAGGAGTTTTTTACAATAAACCCTATTAGGGGTTTGGATGCACTATCCTAAAGCTCACTGCTCAAGTGGTGAAGGCTACAACCTTCTGATCTGAGATACACACTATATCTTCTAGATGAACTATCACTGTGACACTGCTTGTCTAATTAGTTCCTTTGATGCACTGATGCTTTGACCTCTTGCAAAGCTCTAATACATCTTATCACCTCTTTGCATACTTCTTCTCTACTTATCTCAACTCTATATCAACTCTCATCATAATTACAATGGGTGAATCTCACATACAAAACAAACAACTAGGTCAGTCCTTTAACCGATTACATACAACTCTTCCAATTGAATTGGCTCAAGCGTGTTTACAAACAAACATAATTATATGTCTACAACCTAATTACAATAGGCATATGGCCTTTACAACATAATAATATAACTACAAATCAAAATGCCAATATTCGGCTGCTTACTTTGTTCTTCTCTGGCACACACTAGCTGTATAACTTCAATTGTCTATAACTTTGTCATACCTGCATATCTAATCATGCGCTCATAGACTAAGCATGAATAGGCTCTAACCAACTTATCTTCTATGGTGCATACCATTACTTTCTCGCACGCACGTGTGATGATGCTATGAGCTTCAAGTATTCTGTACACTACCTAGTCTTCAATAGTTACCCAATTTCTAATCTTTTCATCAACTGTGTTGACTCCAAGACACTATATGACTTTGTTTTCATAATGACAACACTATATCTAGTCATATATGCTAGTGTAGTCAACTTTCCAACACCATATTCATAAAGTATAGGTTCAGACTCAGACATCCAATGCAAGGACTAATTCTTGGGACAAGAATCCTTTCAAAGGTGGTGAACATGGTGAAAATTCAAAATTTTGAAATGCATTGGTTATTAGAAAATGGGGGAATTGGATTTTGTTATGTTTTAGTGCAAACTAATCCATCCAACCGATTGGGATTAGTTTCAAAGATGGGTCAAAATGTTTGTATGGTAGATAAGGGTGGTGAAAATGATAATAGTGTATGTAGTGCCCCCATGTAGAAAACCTTTTCAAATTCAATAAAAATAGTGACCTTGTGAAAGCTTGAATATTGAAGAATCATTAGACAAGGAGAATGGAAAAAGACTCTTGAGTGACTGTTATGGGAAAAATGGACTATTGTCTCAACTCTCAAGCACCTAGCTACACTTGAATCGAAGTTTGGGGTTGTTTGACTGCATGAGTATTTCATTTGACGTGACAAAATATGGATCCATATTTCACCTATGCTAAAATTGAGAAGTTCACCTCTTACCCCTCACTTATAGTTGTTCCTTTAAGGGAAGATTGTAGGGCCCAAATGATAGCCTTCAATTATAAGTACTAAGTGTTACAATGGAAATGTAGGTCTATAGGAGATTCTCAACATTGAGTAGGGGTTTAATGAGTGGCAAAAGAAGATAGAGATCTTCAAGGAAAGTGTATTAGACATGAATCAAGCACAAAGAGAAGATAGAAAATATCGTAACCATCATAGTCTTCCAGGGTAAATAACATCAATGATAAAGGGCAAATAAGAGGACAGTGTTTTCATGAACAAAGGCCCTAAATCATCAGATTTAAATGATATTCATGATGTTAAAGGACAGCTAAGAGAAATTAATATGACAATCCAAGTGCATATGATATAGACCTTTTATCTAAAGGCAAATCAAGTCTAATCAAAGAGATTAGAGGGTGACAATTTTTTATTAATGATAGAGATATAGAAATAAAGCAGTCCTTTTGGAATGATTACTGTGAGGATGAATAATAGTGGGTGTAAGTCATGAAAATATGATAGTGGTGATAGAGATTACTAGAAAGATTCAATTTTGAATCACACTAAGGAAAGAATGATAGACACACAGACAATGAAAGGAAGAGTTCTTAGACACGGTTGAGTCAAAGACTATAAAATGGTTGATATGATGATCTCAATTGAAAAGACAAAGAATAAAGGATGAGATCATGTACTTTTCAAAGAAAAATGACAAAGCAATGTAAAGGGACTGACAAGATAGTCATACAACACATGAAAACTACTGTAGACAAGGTGAAAGGAACATGAATGTGACATTCCTCTCAAGGGTGTATCATGAAAGACATAGCCTTTTATACTTCTTAATGTGACAGTTTCAAAAAGGACAGTTCTATTCAGTCACAAGACCGAGTGTTTCATGACAGTCTTCTATAGATAGTGTGATGTCCCCATCTTTAACCTAGTAACATATTAGCAACAAAACACATGTGGTCAAGGGGTGGCAGACCTTGAGCACCTCAAGATAGTTAGGAGATAGTGGAAAAATGTACAAAGCAAGTAAGAGTTCAAGTAGATGGTGAAAATGAGGTAATGATAATCAATAATAGAACAAAGGACAATGATGTCTAATATTTTCATAGAAGTGGCACTGTGAAAGGTTTAAAACAATGATGTACATCAAAATACAGTAAGATCAAAGATGCAAAATAGTAAACTAGTGATGAAGAGACGATAAAAGAGAGATCTCAGTGTTATTATGGAGATCAAAATATTGTTATTGTATGAAATAGATAGACACAATTTGAGAAGAAGAGGATAGTACATCTCTATCATGAAAATTCTGTGACAGAAAAAGAAATGCACTGAGAAGACAATATACAATGAAAATTTGAATTGGAATGATAGTGAGATGGAATGTGAAGAAGTAAAAAAGAACAGGAAGAAAAAGATCAAAATAGTAATATCAAAGATGGATGTCAAAGAAGATACCTTAAAGAGATTTGAAATTTTAAAAATAGTGATTACCATACCCAATGAAGATCAACAATGTATTGATGACATCAAGAAAATGAGAAACTATGTAGTGAAAAATGAGATAAACATGATTAAAATAATGAACATAAAGAATGTATGTTTTCTCAAGAATGCCCTTTCACAAACAAAAAACTTTCACTCTTTCATTATTCCCAAGAAATTTACATTTTCTACAAGGTTTCAGAATAAGCTTATAAACATGTATGACAGGTGCAGAAGCTTGGTGGATGCACTTAAAGTGTTTGACCAAATCAGAGGATAAGCATGTAACCTCAATCTAACTCGAGTTGAATAAGAAAATAAACTGTGATTAGTGAAGCCCAATTAGTGGGTTTCATTTGGAGTGAAGTTATTTATGGCTTTATAAAGCCAAAGCATCGAAGTTGCCTTTGAGGAAAGAGTAAATTGTTGTTAAAGCTTTAGTTTTAGGTTCAAAAATTTAGAGGTGAGCTTAGTGGGATTAGGGCAATGAAGAAGAATCAAGTTTGTGAGGACAAATTGAAGAATGTGGCAGTGGATCATCCTCATCCTACAAAGCTTCATAGAAAGATGAATCCACTTCCTCCAAGGAGAGGGGCTATGAAAAGAGAGATTTTTCAATCCATTTTCCATCCTATAGATCTACATGCCAAGGACTCCAAAGGCACCTAGAGGAGCTTTCGGGAAAGAGATTTTTTACTTCCCATTTGATGTCCTTCTTATTATGTATTATGATGTATTTATGTTTAGTTAGACTGCATAAGAGGTTTAAATGTATATGTAAACAAGCTTCTTTTTTAAAGCTTTCTCTAATTGCATTTGCATTCACTATCAATTAGGGTATTTTTAAAAATAATGGTCCTTTTTATTGCAATGATGAGGAGATAGCATTTCTTCAATTTGTAATATGTATGTGCCAAAAAATTAGAAGATATGTACAGTGGATTTCATGCATTTAGGCTGAGATTGTTTGGATACCCAATTGTCAATCAAGAGCTAATCCAGGAGGAATAAACAAAAATGGAGGAAGTGGGGGCTTAAGATTAGATGTAACGTCACATTGTGGGATCAAATTGGTATCACCGATGGTGATTTGTAAACATTTTTCCCTTTCTTCTTCAAAATAGGAAAGAGGGGTTCAACTAAAAGCTCTATTAATTTATTAAGTAGATCATGATGACATTGTTAGAAAGGATCCATTGCAGCAGAGAAATTAGGGGTCAAAGAAATTTGGTCTCATGGAATACTATGACTGTTGAGAAGGCCATGGAAAATTTTAAGGAAATGCAATTAGCAGGTGTAAATCCAAACTCCATGACTTTTGCCAGCATCCTACCATCCTGTGCCAAAACGAGAGTGTTAGAACATTAAGGTATGTGCATCCATCAAAGCATAATGGAAGGGGATTTTCGTTGGATATTACAGTGGAAAATGCTTTGATAGATATGTATGGAAAATGTGGAAATATACACAAGGCACATAGATATGTATGTTGTTGCTTACCATTTGTTTGCAAAGAACTTATGCCATGTGCCTTTCAATACTGGTGGTAGGCACTTCTATTCAAATGGAAACTCCTCTGAGTAGGGTACTTGGAGTGCAAATGTGAAAGAAGGGTTCACTTTTTTTTTTTAAATGGCTACCAAATGTAAACATAAAGCAGTGATGTTGATAAAGATCTTATTGTATAAGTTCTATATTTCAGATTGATGTACATCATTGCCATGCTATTTTTAATATTTGTAATTGAACTAAAGCATTAATAAAGCATTTCCATGATAAAGTCTTATTTTATATGGCATCCTCTATGATTGCTAATTGTTTTTTTTTGCACATCATTTTGTTTGACTGCATTTATTTTTGGAGGCCCTATTCGCGGTGTTATTTTCCAAAGGCCCTATTGACGGTGTCATTTTTCTTTCTCATTACATATAATATATTATAAAACATGCATATGCAAACCTTTACAGAATATGTTGATAATGTTGAGAGATTTTGATTAAGATGGGTATCCAACAGAGACTTTCAACCAACTAAGACTTTCAAATCTATCAACAACCATGGTTCTCTTATTGCATCATTTGACATATTTTCCCCAATTCATGGGCCACTTCTAATGGTGTTCATGCCACTTCTAATGGTGGCATGAACACCATTAGAAGTGTAGAGATTAGGGTTTCAAACTCGTGCAAATGAAAATAATTTGAAATACAAATAAAAAACCAAATATACAATATATATTAATCATGTATTAAACCAGTGAAGATCAAATGAAACGTGTGCAGTAGCAGCACAAAGGTGAAATGGAGTCAAGTTACTGATGAAGAGTGGTGCTTACATGTGAATTCGAGGCTAGATGCGTAGGCGGTCCCAATAGATGCCCTCCTTTGACCCTCCTTCACCTCTACTTTGTTGCGCGCATAATATAACAAAATGAAATAAAATGATCCCTATGTTTGTTTTTTTAAGTTATATTGATGGGTTGGTTAGAATTACGATGATCTATCATGGTTGTCATAATTTCGACCAACACGAGAATAGAAGTAAACAAAAATCATTTTTTTCTTCTAGAAACTGACCATGGAAAATTAATTTATAGCTTGGTTGGAAATGTTGGTCTAAAAAGTGGGTCAAATGTACTAGTGTATGTTGTTATTGATGCAAATAAAAAAATTTGATGCCTTCTGTGCCCAATAAATTGTGTGATATGATCTTCATTGGAGAGAAAGATTCAATATGTCACACTATTAACTGTGGATGTCATATCTACAGACTAGTGATGGAAAAATGTCAATCTTGGAACCTGCTTATTGAGCTTTCCCATGGTGGAACAGGAAGTCCCATTTGAAGACAACATATCAGCATCATAAATTGAGCAAGTTTGTTCTACGATGTGACCATTGCAGAAATATCATTTAAAAAATAATTGGACAAATGAATAAAACTTTATGAAGCAATTAAACAAGGAATTTTGTCTAGGTATGTTTTGTGCAGTGCCTCATGGCATGTACATAACCAAAATGTGGGATCTAATGATGGTTGGGATCCCATTCCTAATCTAATGTGACACTTCAATTTGACAAATACTTACAATGATTTATAAGGTGGCTTTGGCTACCCAAGTGATGATGTCAATGAATTGCAATTGATGGAGATAGATTAATGAGAATGTTAGTCCTTCAAATGTTTTCTTGGCTTCTAATTTTGAGGAAACATATGGAGAAGAGATGTGTTTAATTCTTAGCAATTGTATGATGGGGTTTTTTTCTATGCACCTTTTTGTTGTATCCCCTATATCCCCTGCATCGCTTCAAACTCACAGGCCCCCTATAATGAGGGTAATAGTTTTGACGGGGCTAACATGATTATTTTACTACACCATATAGGGACACATTAATGATCTAGGATCAAATAGAAATTATTGTATGCAATTTGTAATGTTTTGGATTGTAAAAGAGGAAGTAACTATAGTCCGCTCATAATGGCAAGGTGGGTGGGAGATGGGCAGAATAAGGCCGATTCAATTGCTTATTTGTTGACTATAGTTGTCGATTCGATTACAAGCTGCTCAAATTGTCCCACACTCCTTTAGCCCCCCAACTATATCTTCCCAAGCCCCCTTCCATCGAATCAGTCACTATAGAATGCTTGCATTTTGATGCATGCAGAGGTGCTAGAATCTTGATTTTGGCTATCTTTTGTTGCAGAGCTTTTATATATCGATAAAGGGTGACAATGTATAGAAAAAGTTTTTTTTTTAACCAATTTGGGCCATCAGAGTTTCATAGGTAATTCAAGTTTTTTCTATGTTGGCGTTGTTGCTACTATCATCAACCCACTGAGAAACATTCTCCTTTTCTATCATTACATGGTGCTTCCTATTTTGTATATGTTAGCACCTTATTTTTTATATGATATAATGCTAATGTTTAGGATATAAAAATATGATTATAAAGGACACATTATATTTAGATTATATGATTTGTTTCTATCTACTTTTGTATAGGAGATATAGATGATTGAGGATGGCATTTTTTCCTTAGTTCCTTCTTAGTTCTATCAAGGTTCCAGAATAGGGTGACATATGTGTTATTATAATTCATGGTGATGATGTTGAAGACTGACCAAGATCATAGGAATACAAGATAGTAGAAAGATTAGATCAGTTATTGTCTTGTCATTGATGTCAAGTAATTGATTTCTAGTTTATATTGTGTTGTCATATCATTTGAAGTAAGAGATAGTGTGAATGAGTTAAGAAGATGAAGAAGTGAGATGTCATGAAGTTGAATAACTTAATTGCGCAACTGATACAAATCAAACAATGGTAATTTTATGTTGATATAATTGTTTTATACCTAACATATGATTATATCAAGTTGGTAAAATATGATAATGAAGATTTTTCAAGTCAGTATGCAAAAGAGTTTTGGCTACTAAAAAGGAAAACTCACTCGATAAAGGTAAAAGGTAAAAGAAAGTATGTGTCGGTAAAGGAAAAGGAACTCAAGACACCGAGCGGGAAATTTTTAGGCACTGAGAGAAGTTAACCAAAATATAGAGTTATCCACCAAGCAAGGAATAGTAATTAAATACAAGGATTGGAATGAGATTTAATGATTAGTTATGATCACTAACTTACATTTGACCTTATTTTTCCACCAAAAGTTGTGACCAACAAATTAAAAGGTTTTGGTTGGCCATATTATAGAAGGAAAAGTTTGATTTTTTTTAGTCCATGCCCGTGTTGGTCAAAATTTTGACCAATACCATGGTGGTTGAAATTACGATCAACATGGGCATAACTTTAAAAAAAAAGGGTTTCATTTATCTCTCCATTATTCCCCCACAATGAAGAAGGGTAGAGTGCGAATGAGGATTATCTTCATTTTCATTTGGACCGCATTATCTACATTGTAAGGATTTTCATTTAGTTTTGTTTCGCACCCATAGCTATGATCTTGTATGAAGTGTTAAGAAAATTTATATACCTGGTGCAATCCATTTATAGTATCTTATTTCTTCTCTTTGGTGATAAAATTTGATAACACCTTGGTCAATATTTTTTCATAAAGATTTAGTTTCAATGCCCTTCTTGAAAACAACATATAGACACATGACGAGGAACCATTACAAGATATTTATATACATGGTTAACCAAAACAAGACAAAAATAATCTTTGGGGTCATATGCAAGAAGGTTCTCATTGGATCATTTGGAGGTCTTAGTGGTCTAGTTACATCCAACAGTGACATATACTAGCATATTTTAGAGTTTATAGTGCATTGGGCATGGTTGTTAAGGCTTTGAATATAATCTTTAATTTGTCATAAATTGTCCTCTCTCAAAGACTCAAGAAACACACTCTTGGCCAAGTAGAGCCTAAAGAAAAATGAATTACTAATCCTTATTACTTGGTCTATTGTTCTCATTTCCCAACCATAAGCCTCAAGCTATCCACCTTAGTTGGCACCCCAAGTACTTAAGGTGTAGTTCATCATGAGGGGTTTGGGGTTCCACTACTTTGAGAGATAAAAAATGGAGTTGTTGTTGAGGATGTATTAATTTTGGTTATTGTCTTGAGTGTAGTTGGTACTTTATCAAATTATGCCAATAAATGTCCATTGTAAAGGAGACACTAACCTAGAGTTCCTTTGAAAGATTCTGCAACTTTACCTATCAAGAAGTTTTTGGAATTGTATTACTTTGCTTAGTTATACAAGGTTTTGTTTACTCATTGAATAATGGGAATTATATATGAGGGTCTTTGGGTTGCAATTAGAGATAGGATAGATCCAAAATTTCCATACTTGAGTTCACAATCATAAGAAAAGGGACCAATGAGATAGTTGTGGATTTGGACAATAGGTTTATTAAGAATATGAGGAAGGTGCGATTTAATTTAGGGCCCAACAAATTTATGTGCCTAGTTTTAAATTATTGTTCTTTTGATGAAAAGTCAAGGTATCACCTTGGACATGAGAATCCTAAAACTCTAAGCAATACCTATACCATAACTATCAACATTGAAAACAACATGGGAGCATCTAGTAAGTAGATCAAAATGATTGATGTTAGGATTTCCTAACAAGATAAAGGTGCATGATCCAGAGGGGTGCAATATCTTTCTTGAGAAACCAAATAGGCCTAATAAACCCCCATTTACAAATAAAATCATCATATAACTCACTCCCTTGACTCCCAACCAAGGAACAGTCTTGCACAAGGGTTAGAAAAAATAGATTCTCAAGTTTTTAGGGCCTTACCACTTACCTCTTCTTCTAGACACCAAACCCTCATTCTTAGGGTCATTAGACTAGGGCTTGTTCAAAAGGACCTTAGAAAATCTCTCTAGATCCCACCCACTGGATCTAACAAAGCTATATGGACTCCAATAACAATGATCCATCACAAAATACACCCATTCTTAAGGGTATTCACTCACAATAATGACTGGTAAAAAATTGGGCACCCTTGTGTGGTCTCTTGAAATCCATACACCATATCCCTACATTCAGACATTATCTTACAAGGATATTAAACTGACCCCTCCCACCAATCACCTTAGTCACAACCCTGGTGGGAGAGTCAATCCATTTAAGGAGACTTCAATCCCAAATTATTGATTGCAAAACAAAACCCAAGAACAGTCAACACAAAGTTGATTCCTCTACCTTCAAATGTAGATGAAATGATACAAAAATGTCATGGAAGTATAATAAAATCACAATACAATGTTTCCACTCCATTTTCCAATCAAAACATATTAATTCAAAGCATTTGAATTCATTGGTTTGATTACTGTACCCATAGGTTGAACAATGATTACAAAGAAAGCTTTGTTATTTATTGATTCAAGACCATCTTCAATGGTCCCCAAACACACTAACCTCTACATACATGCCCACTCACATGGATATCCTCTAAAAAATCCTCAAACACTCAACAACCAACTCCAATAACTGACTTCTAACTCCTACAACAGTCAAAATTGACTGTTCCTCTAATGCAAACATAGAAAAATGTTAATTTGTTATTGTCAACTTGACAACATGACAACCAATGCCCCTTTTTGGACATTTCAAAGTTTTATAAACAACCTCTTAACTTACTCTTAACCCCATAGCCCCTTCATGAGCCTTATAGGCCATATTTGCATACAAATGCAAATTTATGTCTTTTTGCAATTTGAGTGTTTTTACATGTTTTAATGGCTGCAAATGGCCATATTACAATCATAGATGACCGTATAGGTCATTAAACCAATATATCTACCTAGGATCCTCAAGTAACCCCTAGGTGCATTCCTAGCCTTCACATGCCATCAAATGGCTTACAATGCTTTGATCCTTTACAAAAGGATTCACATACAATCCAAAACATAAGAAAAACATATTTAATGACCATTATTGGTCTCATTACAATGCCAATGACCTTGTAGGATCATGTTTTTCTTCAAAACCTTCCAAGGTTTATCAATGACCCTGGTGTATCCTCTAGGCCTTGTCCTTGGCCTTGGTGCTCCTACACCAGTGCCTCAAGTAAACCTCTAATAGCCAATGACAAACTTGAGCTTATGGCTTCCTTGAAGTATCTCTCTTAATAATTTGCAAGGAATGAGAAAGCATTGCCTCCAAATAAGATTTCTACACTTTAAAATGAATGTCAAAGATTGCATAATATGCCATATAACATAGATTGACTGAAAAGGCTAAGGCAAAATGATAGGCAAGTAGTTCCTAGGCAAGGAAATCAAAGATGTACGGACAATGAAACTTTTGAACCCTTGAAGAAAGATCATATGAACATTAAAGAAGATTAATTAGGGTGTGAAGCACGCTATTTGCCTCATTAACCCTTGAATTGTGTTTTTGTAATTGCTATCATGAAATTGGAAGAATAACTAAATTGGGAAGATTCAACCTCCTCTACAACAATAATGTCTAAAACAATCCTCAAATCTAAATTAAAGAATGTTGAATCACAACGATATACCTTCTCCAATGAATTCTCCTTTTCTTGAAGCCTCCATGATAGGTTAGATGTGCTAGGAAGGGAGATCGTGTATGTCCTCACCCATGGAGGAAACACAAAAACTTGATCCTAGATACCAACTTCAATGCTTGAATCTCCTTCTTTGATGCTCTAGTTTTGGTATGGTATTTCTAGTGTTTTTTAGTGTTCTATTGCTTGCTTCAACTTGTGATTTCAAATTTGAAATGAAGGTGAAGTAATGATATGTTGCATCTATATCAGTTTATTATTATAAAGCATTTTCAATGTTTATGACAAAGACATCTAGGGACTATCCATAATGGAGATCAATGTGGCTTTCCATGATATAATATTTCCTCAAGCTTGGTTACACCCTTCATATTGACTGCAATGATCATTATTGGGAATTATTTAATGAGGTTGTAGTAGTCATTATAACAGCCATGCAACTTGTTGGTTATAATCATTGTTGTGCAATGAATATTTTACCAATAATATGATTTTGACTCAAGTGTTGATATGTGAGAAAATGATCTTTTCTTTATGCCATATTGGTGCAGAGTACCTAGGCTAAGGAGGAACACTAGGGTCACTCATGGATACTAAAGGAGTTTTGAAGACAAATAATGACCATGAAAGGTCATTTGTAATGTAATCAGACCAATTTGGTCATTTGATGATGTTTTGTTAGAGTTTTGATCCTTTTGTGTAATAGGATGATGAATGAGGGTATGTAAGCCATTTTGGCAAATAAGGCTTAATTAATCATTTTGTAGGTTCATAAGGTGGAAATGCATTAAAATTTTATGTAATACCCTATATGAATGTCCTTGGACCATTAGAGCCACTTCAAAAGGTCATAAAGTCACATTGGATCATAAAATCCTATAAAGGCTAACACATGTATTAATGGGATGTCATAGGCAATTGATGAGTTCAATAGTTTAAGGGTAGGATAAGGGATTTGATTATGTTTTAGTTTATAAAGGACCATCTCTATGATGTAATAGGGGAACACAAGTTCAAAGTTATCAGGTTGTCAACTTGACAACAAACTGTATTCAGTCTAAACAGTCAAACACCATGACATCAACATATTATGACACTCTATGCCATAAAACATGGTCCTCATGTGGACAAATGCTTCAAACCTTGACTGTCCCAAGGGCAAGTGACCCTTCCATGGCACTTTCCAAGCAATCAGAGTTCCAATCTTCCTTCCCCGATTCTAACCTACAAAAAAACATCTTTGAAAACATTCAATACATAAAAACATCCCTCTCTACAGCCCCTACCATCCATGGTAGTGAGGGATCACATCAATACACCATATTATCAAGTTTATTTGACTGTTGCACACCTAGATTATATAGGAATAGTCAATTGAAATAGGGACCTAATCACTTTTAAACTTCACAAGAACCATTCAAAACTATAAAGGAATGATTAACCACCATTTCTATGCACATTTGCATTGAGAGAAGAGATTTAGACACCCAAAGTGAGGATTGTGCCTACACAGGCAAAGACAGACAAAGTACATTAAAATTACACTTCAATGATGAAATGTATGTTTGCATTGCTTCTTCTGATCTTCAATCATCTAACAAACTCCCCTAATCCTCTATTCAAACTCACGCATCCTCAAGGAAAATAAGTCTCTTACAAATTGGTTACAAACTTTCTTAGACCGATAACAGTCAGTTATTGAGTGTTTGCAAATAGTTTTTTGTTAACCTTTGTTGTCTAGTTGACAACTAGTTGTCAACTTCGACAACCTCTTACCCCCTAGGCATTTATATTATTTCCATAACCTTTTTAAAGGTTTTTATGACTTCATTCTACCCTTAAACCCTCAAACTACTCGTAAACCCTCATTTAGCCTTTTAGCCCTTATTTTGCCAATATAGGAAAATTTTAAATTTTTGCACTTCATGTGCATTTACATCATTTTGATGGCTCTAGTGGCCATTTTACATTCATTTGGACCTTTATAGGTCATTATCCCAATGCAACTAACCTAATCCACCTTGCTCCACAACATGTGGAAGAAACAAACACCACAGTGAGAGAGAGAATGCAAAAACTTTCATATATTATCTTCAAATTGATTCATACATGTCGGGTTGTAAGGCCTTCCCAATTTCAGCCAGATATTACAATCAAGTACAGAAGTCCTCAAACATGTGAGGATATACCAATCTCTAAAATTATATCTTCTATCTTCTATCAAAACTTCCTCCCCTAACTCTAACCAATAACTACATTTATACAAGAGGCTACCAAGCCAAGTCAGCCTTCAGATCCATAATTAATGAAAGGAACAACTAGATCTAGGTCCACACACTTTCCAATGATGGATACCAGCATTAAATCCACAGCCCAAATTAAATGCACAAGTCGGCCTCAAAAGAAATCCAAAACCAACAATGCAGTAAGAAAGGAAACCAAGTGCCACGAAAATTCACCGAGCACTAGAGAGATAACCGACCAACACTGGAAAACAAAGGAAACCAAGCAACACCGAACCAACTCAGTCAAAGAAGGAACCGAGCAACACAAACAAACTCAAATATGTTTTTGGTGACATTGGATTGCCAAGGACCCGAGATGCTCCTGCATCAGACACCTGGGGTTATTTGAAATGATCTCTAAATCATGAAATATGTATGATCCGAGCTGCATCCAACTCAAACTGTGAAATCCAAGAACTATCTTCAATCGGTCTATTCTTCCACTTTACCAGATATTCCATATATTATTTTTCTCTTGTACTTCTACCAATTCTTTTCTCCAAAATATGCTCAACCTCTTCATTCTGCTTCTTAGGATAATCCGTCGGTACTGCCATGTCTTCTTTGGGTTCATGAAACTCATACAAATCAGCAATGTTGAGTATAGGTGATATATCCATGTCATCAGGTAACTCAACCTCATATGCATTTCCACTGTCAAATTTTCTCAAAATCTTGCAAGGCCCAAACTTCTTCATCTTTAGCTTCCCATATGTTCCAACAGGAAATCTACCGTTCTTCAAATGAACTATCACTTCATCACCAACATCAAAATTCTTATGTCTTCTTGAACTATCAACTGTGTCTTTGTATTTCTGATTACTCTTCTCTAGCTTAAATTTCACATCTTCATGCAATGTCTTCATGTGCTCAGCAAATTTTACTCCTTCAGCACTTCTCTTTCTTTCATCAGCAATGTCTCTCAAATCTGATATACCTCTTGGTTTTATGTCATTTACAATCTCAAAAGGTGTTTTTCTAGTACTCCTATTCACTGAATTATTGTATGCAAGCTCTTCTTGTGCCAACATAGAATCCCAATTACCCAGTGTGTCTCCAACTAAACATCTCAAAAGATTTCCCAAGATTCTATTCAAAACTTATATTTTTCCATCGATTTGTGGGTGAAATGTAGAACTATATTTCAACTCAGTACCCAACTTTCTCCAAAGAGTCTTCCAAAAGTATCCAACAAATTTACTATCTCAATCAGAGATAATACTCCTTGGTAATCCATGCAATCTGACAATTTCCTTAAAGAAAAGATCTACTACATGTACTGCATCTGATGTCTTTCTACAAGATATAAAATGTGTCATTTTAAAAAATCTATCCACAACCACAAATATAGAATCATTACCTCTTACTATCATTGGTAAGCCAAGAACAAAATCCATACTAATGTCAATCCAAGGTTTCTTAGGTACAACAATCAGAGTATACAATCCAGTATTCTGACTAACTCCTTTTGCAACTTGACAAACTCCACAAATTTTCACAAATTTATGAACATCTTTATACAACTGTGGCCAAAAGCATTTCTCCTTAAGAAAATTCAATGTCTTATCAACACCAAAATGTCCAGCCAAACCACTATTATGTTTCTCTTTTATCAAATTAGTTCTCATTGCTCCTCTTGGTATACACAACTGAATACCTTTAAACAACATACCTCCTTGCATAAAATATTCATCCCATTTAGTACTCTATTGATCTTGAATAGGTGCTCTGCACTTTCTCCATGGCTCAAAAAAATTAGGATCAAATTCATAAGAATCTCTCATATCATCAAAGCCTAGAATTCCAATTTTCATCCCGGTCATCAAAAATCTTCTTCTACTCAAGGCATCAGCAAATCGATTAGTGACTCCACTCTTATGCTTTATCACAAATGTATAACTCTAAAAATACTCAAACCATTTCATATGTCTCTGATTCAACTTATTCTGACTACCCAAATACTGTAAAGCTTTATGATAAGTATACAACAAAAATTCACTTGATATCAAATAATGTCTTCATTTCTTCAGTGCTTGAACAATAGCATAGAATTCTTGATCATACATAGAATATTTCTTTTTTTCATCATTCAACTTTTTACTAAAGAAAGCAATAGGTTTACCTTCTTGACTCAACACAGCTCCAATTTCACTACCACTTCCATCACATTCCACTTGAAATACCTTATTGAAATCAAGCAATGCCAAAATAGGTGATTCGACAACCTTCTACTTCAGAGTCAAAAAATATATTAGCTCCATGTGTCCACTTGAATTCTCTTTTGTCTCCTCTCGTAGTCTCAGTCATAGAATTACAAATTGAACTGAAATTCCTAATGAACTTTTGGTAAAAACTTTTCAAACCATGAAATGATCTTACCTCACTAGCATTCACAGGTGTGGGCCAATTCAAAATAGTTTCAACCTTTTCAGGATCCATTTTCAAACCATCAGCTAAAATCACAAATCCCAAATACACAATCTCCTCTTTCATGAATGAACACTTTTTCAGATTTATCAACAACTTTTCTTCTTTCAATCTCTCTAAAACTTGTCTAACATGCAACAAATGTTCTTCTCTAGTCTTATTGAATATTAGAATATCATCAAGATATACAATCACAAACTTACCTAAGAATTTCTTCAAAACTTCATTCATCAACCTCATAAAAGTACTGGGTGCATTAGTTAAACCAAAAGGCATAACCAACCACTCATACAAACCTTCTTTTGTCTTGAAAGTAGTCTTCCATTCATCACCTTCTCTGATTCTGATCTGATGATGCCCACTTTTCAAATGGATTTTAGTAAAATACTTTTCTCCTGTCAAACTATCTATTATATCATCTGTTCTCGGTATAGGAAACCTATACTTCACTGTTATCTTGTTGATTGCTCTGGAATCAGTACACTTTTTCCATTCTCCATTCTTCTTAGGTGCCAATACCATAGGTACTACACAAGGGCTCAAAATTTCTCTCATCAAACCTTTCTGCAACAATTCTTGAATCTGTTGGTTCAATTCTTGATTCTTGGTAGGTGTCAATCGGTGAGGTGCCTTATTCAGTAAACTAGCTCTAGGAATGAGATCCATGCAATGATCAATGCTTCTCTTTGGTGGCAAACCATCAGGTACATTATTAGAAATAATTTCACTATACTCAGTGAGTAACTTATCAATCTCCTCAGGGACATTATCCTCTATTTTCTTACTCAGTTTGTTAGGAATCACAGAAAAACATGCATCATTTCTCCTTAAATCCTTAACAAAATTTCTTACTTCCATCAAGCAAACTTTCACAGATGTCCAAACATTACTAACAAGTTCTTCCATCAAAGGTAACAAGATTTGTCTTTTTCCATCAGCCCAAATAGTATACTTATGCAATCTCCCATCATATATAGCATGTCTATCATATTTCCAAGATCTACCCAACAAAATATGACAACAATCCATAGGCATGATATCACATAACACATTATCATAGTACTTTCCAATTTTCAAATTCACATAACATTGTTCACTTACCAAGAGTGTATTCTTGTCTTTGATCCATGAAATCTGATAGGGCTTTGGATGTTCCAACCTTTTCAACTACAACTTTGTGACCATCTCCTCAGATGTCAAATTCTCTAATCTATCACTATTAATGATTACCTTCCAAACTTTCTTAGGAACTCTACATCTAGTCTTGAACAAACTTTTCCTTACCGGATCTTCCTTTTTACCTTCATTCCAAAGTGCTCTTCTTACCATCAAATTATTTTCCTTCTTAGGTTCATTTGGTGACTCTTCTTGCACCAAATCATTTCTATTGCTACCAGCCTTCTTACTTGCATGTGTACACTCAAATGATCTATTTCCTTCTTCTACACAATTGTAACAAGTTCCTCAGAATCCACCTCTGTTATATCCACCTCGGTAGTTACTGCCTCTACCTCTAGATGAACTTTCACCTTTCCACTCAGTCTTGCCTTTATCTAGAGTTGTCTTTTCTGGTTCAGATCTACTATTTTCACCATTGGATCTACCTCTTCCTCTAGGGAATCTACCACTTCTACCTCTTTGTCTTTTCTCATGTCTCTTATTCAATTTCTCCTCAGCTTTCAATGCAAATTGATAAGCCTCTTCAATGTTCTCCAATTTGACCAAACTAATTTCTTCTTGGATGGAAACTCTCAAACCATTCAAGTATCTAGAAATTCTTTCCACATCATCATCATGCCCAAATATGATATCTAATCTATATAATTCCTCAGTATATTCCTTTACTGAGCTATCTTTCTACCTTAAACTTTGCATTTGCCTAAGTTAATCTGATAATCACAAGGTAAGAACTTTCCTTTCAATTTATTCACCATTTTACTCCATACCTTGATTTTGTCTTTTCCTTTCCTCTTTCTATCCAGCTACAGATGTTCCCACCATAAGGATGCATGACTTTTCAACTTTGTGCTTGTAATTTTCACCTTCTTTTCCTCAAGTACATTTTCTTACTCAAAATATTTTTCCATCTCAATGATCCAATCCACCAATTCATTAGAATCCAACTTTCCACCATACTCAGGAGGATTAAAATGTGCTGTAGACTTCAAACTTGTCAAAACCTTTAATAATCTTTCCTCACCCTGATCCATCATAGGTGCAGGTTCTACATCACTTTGTTCTACCTCAATTTCATCATCACTAACATCTTCAAGATGTCTTCCTCTTCTCCGGGTTGTTTCAATAGCTTCTAACCTAGTAGCAAGTTGTCTCAACATGTCTGCCAATCCTGGATCCACATCTCACCTCCAATGAACCATCTTGGAAACCCTTTGCAATTGCAGGTCAAATCGCAATCTGCTACCCCACAACAATTTAACTAGGGCTTCACAAGAAGGAACCTTCAAATCTAGATTCACAAACCTAGATCCAGATCTCACCTCACTCTGATACCACCTGACATAAGAAGGGACACGAGGGGCCAGAAATGGCACACCCTAACCTGATCCACCTTGCTCCACAACATGCAGAAGCAACAAACACCACAGTGAGAGAGAGAATGCAGAAACTTTCATATATTATCTTCAAATAGATTCATACATGTTGGGCTGTAAGGCCTTCCCAATTTTAGCCAGATATTGTAATCAAGTACAGAAGTCCTCAAACATGTGAGGATTTGCCAATCTCTAAAATTCTATCTTCTATGAAAGCTTCCTCCCCTAACTCTAACCAAACAATTACATTTATATAAGAGGCTACTGAACCAAGTCGGCCTTCAGATCCACAATCAATGGAAGGAACGACCAGATCTAGGTCCACATGCTTCCCAATGATGGATACCAACATTAAATCTGTGACCCAAATTAAATGCACAAGTCAGCCTCAAAAGAAATCCAAAACCAAAAACTCAGTAAGAAAGGAAATCGAGTGCCAAACAAGCATCACCGAGCGCCAGGGAAATTCACCAAGCGTTAGAGAGATAACCAACCAACACCGGTGAACAAAGGAAACCAAGCAACACTGAACCAACTCAGTCAAAGTAGGAATCGAGAAACACAAACAAAATCAAATATGTTTTTGGTGACACAAGATTGCCAAGGACCCGAGATGCTCCTACATCACTAATCACCCCTAGTGACCCCTAGGTACACTTAGCCCTTACAAATGCCATTAATGGCTTACATGTTTGATCCTTTACAAAGGATTCTCAATCATTACAAATAACATGGAAATGTCATCAAATGACCAAATATGATCTCATTATAATCAAATGACCCAAGTTGGTTATGTTTGTCCTTCCATTCTTTCCAAGGTCTTCCAGTGACCCTGGTGTACTTCCAGTGACCCAAGTTGGCTATATTTTTGTTTTACATGATTGCATTCCCCAAATCACTACTGCAAAAAATTTGAACATATCTAAATGGAATACTTTGTGCCTGAAATACTTAAATGTAATACATCAAGAAGTACCAAATGATGAATGCTCAATTGTTGTAATGGCAAAGTATCAAAATCATCCATTGCTAGAACTTGATTTTCTATAGTCTTAATGATTTTTCTATAGTCCTAATGATTTTTCTTATTTCTTGTCTTTTGTCCCTTTTTTATTTCCTATGTTTGTTCTTGGTGATAGGATTTTGTTCATACGTATCATGTAATTTTTAGCTAACTTAAGATAAATGATTCACATATGTAGGAAATTCAACCCCTTTGACAAGGATCCTGCACAGTGCCATGGATCAGCAGGTATAAGTCAATATGCCCTATAGAAATAGTTTATTAATTACTTGCTTTCTCTTTACACTCATCTTCATTGAGTGGTTTAATAATAAGGTATTAAATTTCTCATGATTTAACAATACTACCCTCAACATCAATTTTATGGTCAACTTCATCAACATTACCCTCATTTACCAAAATATCTCACTCCTTACCAACTATATATCTCATTTGTTGGACTGCAGGAACCACCAAATAGGTATTTGTCAGATCTGTCTTCCTCGAATGAGGGAAATGTGAGAATGGTAGATGAAAGTTTGACATGTAGTACGGCTAAAATAAGGAGATCAACTAGAGGTCAAAAGATTAGAAAAAAATTCAATAAACGCATGCAATTTTTCCTTGCTAAAGGGGTGTCATGTTCTTATGATGATGAGACCAAAGGCGACATCAAGGTGCCCTTTTGGTACACACATCTTGAGAAAGAATGGGTACCCAAGGAGCTACCTCTAATTAACACTTATTTTTGTGTTAAAGAGAGGATATATCGCATAGCTCCATCCCCGTTACATGTTTTGGGGCTATTTTTCATGGATGGCATAAAGGTATGTTACAACAAAGTTGTTGAATTGATGGAGTATGTCGGACCTTGTTACAATTACAATGATTGGATGTGGATTGTTCAATATAAAAAAAATATGTGTAGGTATGCACTGTCAGCAAATTATATACAATGGAAATAAAATGATCAAAGTAAAAGATTTTCTATGTACATTGTCAAGAGACCAAAAGAAACAGGGAATATTGAGGGTTTTATAAATAGTACATGACCTGGGTCAACGAATAAGCAACCCAATTGCATATTCGAGGTGCGTGAGGAAAATCATGTTTTTGTATGTGCGATAACATCAATAAGTGCAGGGGAAGAACTGCTAATAGATTACCATTTGAATCACATAGATACAAACAAAGTTACTATCATGGGGGTGGTAAGTTCTATATACCATTTAAACTAACCTCCAGTTTATGACTCCAATATACCATTTTATTAATTAGTTTATTTTGCTAAGTCTATTGCTTTCACTTCGGTGAAATTTTTATATTTAATCTTTGTCACAGGACGACATGGATCCAGTACATGACAGAGGCCGCGGGGATGCTCCTCCCACCCAGTCTTCAGGAAAGGTAAACCTTATTGTAATTTTACAAATTAGATAGTTGAAAAATGTTACATTATTATGTTCTTTTCTTTAGGGTTTTGGAGTTATTATGATAGTTTTACTGATATTCCTATCACAAATTGATGTTCAGGATAAGGGAAAAGCGTCTGTTACAACAGAGGCAATAGTTGCAGATATGGATAAAAATATCCTAGATATCCCTAACCCAGTAAATATGGTGAAGAAAAAATTAAAAAAAGTTAGTGCAGAAATTCTTAGCATTTTGGTTGATCCAAATCCAACTGAGGAGATGTTGGCGAGGAAAGATGAATTGATGCGGCAAGCACATTGTTATGAAGTAAGCAGTAATGAATCTTTAGTTATAACAAAAGTTCAATAAAGGTTTATATTTTATACTATTTTATGTCATGAACTAAAATATGTATGTGCTCTTCTTACAAGATTTTTTGTGTACTCAAGAAACTGCTCATGGACATTGCGGTGAGGCTGGTACTAATACAACTCCCACCCCAGGTAAAATAATCCTTAAGTTAACAAGTTACAACAAATTTTTTCTTTGGAATATTCACAAACTTCATTGGATTTACTGATTAGAAATGTACATTTTTCATTGGACTTACTGATATCGTAGATACAACTAGAGGAAAAGGTACAGTTACAACTAATTCAAAATTTCTCAGAAAATCTTCACTCAAACTTTATTGAAAGTTACTCTTACTTTTATTATTTCAGAATGTATTTGCTAGTAATGTATTGTTCAAGTCATCAAGTGTAGGAGACTCCTACGAGGACTGCCCCTCCGAGATTGCCGACTGCAATGTTGGAAACAAGGAGGGCGCAAACATCAACATCTTCATAGTCTACGCCTAGTAAATCCTTATTTTTCTATATTTGGTTTTGTGTTAATTATGATTTGATAATTTTTACTTTAATCTTGGTGCATTTCATAGTGGATTAATTTTGTGCTATAGGAGATACACCAGTTGCTATGCTGGATACAAATCCGAGTACCTGTATTGGTGATAATTCAACATCATTTCCTGGATCTACCCATGTTGCTAGCACGGGAGTTATGCAGACATCATTGTTGATGGTCAATAAAGAATTGATGCCTTTAAAATGTCTTAAGCTTCCATGTACTTTAAAATTATTATTATTTATATTATAATTGTAAATTACTTATTCATAAGAATTTTTGGATTGATGACCCCATGACATTTTTGCAAGGAACGATTGTTTTTATAAAAAGCTTTATGACTTGACATTAAAGATATTTGGGCACACCATACATACAAGGTGGAACATCATAAGTGAACTAACCCTATCCCACTATTTTTATTTCATATCATTAAGTGGTACAATATTTTTCCTTTCATTCCATTTCTTTTACTATATTCAAGGTATGCTACTTTAGTTAATTTTTCTATCTAACAATTTTGTGTTTTTTCTTAAAAGGTGGAACTTACAAGATAAAAAATTAAAAGAACGACTCATAAGAGATTTAGAGCATGAGTATGGTAGTAACATTTTTTAGGAGAAGAAAATTTTAGAAAAAGTTGGCAAACATCTTAAGACTGTGAGGGACTCATATAAAAGGAATCTAGTCCAAAACCCAAAGTACGAGCGTCCTCCCTTTATTTCAGAGGCATTAGATTGAATTCATTTTGGATGCAAAGGAGAAAGGGGATACTCAAAGAGGAATTACACCACCAAATGAGAAAAGAAGGTATACTATAGTATTCACTAGTAGAATGTAATTATGCATTAATTAGTGATCTTTATATCTATATAATCTAACATAATTCAAACTTTGCATAGGTTGTAGGACACATCAAAGGAAACAAAGGCTAGGCTACAAAAGATTGGGTAGCACAAACTTGGCTTTGGTGGTTATTCGAAAGTTCAAGCACGAATTGTAAGTAGTAGTAAATGAAATTTCAGATCAAAATTTTTATAAATTGCAAATAATTTTGTTTAATCAAATAATACATGGAGAATTCACAATATTAAGACAAAAATGCAAGGCTCAGAATTTAATTTAGAGGCCACAAAAGAACACAAAAAAATTGCCTTCAAGGAAGGCTATGAAGTTGTGGCTAAACGCCTATGCCAAGCTTCCAGTGGCCCTACCCAAGAGTCTCCTACATCGGTTCAACAAGTAAATAGGCCAAATGAAAAATATTTCAAATTGAATACTTAAGAAACAATCTATTTGATGTTAATTTCGAACATAAATTGACTATTTTTGTTTTTAAAAAACAAACAATGATAACAATGTGCATGACATTGCAATGCAGCCTCATAATCCTAATGCAGAACTTGCACCGCATGACGAAGGCCCTGATGTGCATCGCAGTGTCAATGGAGGTGTTCATTTTCTATTAAAAATTAATTATGTAATTATTAATACAATTTAACATCTTAAATTGAAATTGGTGTAACCTTTTTGTGTATATTTTAGAGCATACAGAATGCCATACTGAATGAGAGGAGGATGTTCGGAGTGATCACCATGTTGACTTTGGGGATGATGAAAATGTTATTGTAGATGATGTGGCACTGTCAAGTAAAGAAAATCTTTGTTTTGTTCTCTTAATTTTTATTTATTTATTTATAGTTCTTTTAATTAATGAAATACTTGTAACACTAATATAAACTGTTATGAATTTCACCCATGTAGATGGTATTGCAGCGGACCCCCCTTTGGCGCAACAACCTCATGTTTCTCAACACACGAGGAGGAGACATGTGTTGAGATCAGAAGTAGCAGAGGAGGGGAATGATGTAGTTATTGTTGCTCTGCTTAGCCATTACCTTAAAAAAATGAACAAGAAACAAAAAAATAAATGATTGTAATTAACCTTTTTTGCTAATGAAAGAATGTTGTTTATAGCCATAAACTTCATCCACTTTTACACATTTCATTAGTTTACATCATCTCCAAATTTTAAACATAAATGCCATTTTTATGTCATTAAAGTTAAAATTTTTGTGTGTTGTTGACCTTTTCCTTTATAAAAGTGTGACACAGCTTTGTACTTTTACCCTGTCTTAATGAATGTAATTTTGTACTAGTAAATGTTGATGAATTATTCATGAATGTTGTGTGTTAATGATTTTTATGTGTTAATGAATGTTATGTGATTATAATGATTGAATGTTATATTTCAAAAATGGATGAATGAATGAATGAATGTCTTCACTAGTTCTTTTCCCAAGGTCTTCACTAAATTCCCTTACCTTTAATGCAGATCCAATGGCCAGACACTCTCATAAGTCATATTCCTCAAGGACAAGTACCCCTCCCTAGGTACACTCAAGTCCTATTCTCTTTGCATACAATTCTTATCATTCCTTCAATAGGATAGTATCATTTTGATGCTTGACTTGTCATCATTAACTAATGGGTTATTGTCTATTGCTCTTTTCTATCATTCTAGATCAATATTTTTTGATCTAATAGTTTATCTTTGATTTTTCTTACTTCCCAAACAGTGGATAGCTTTAATCTCACCTTGACTATCCAAAATTTGCAACCTTGATTGTTTTCATTGTTCACAACATTCTCTATTCAGTTCCCCCTTATTGTCCACTTCCCCCTTATTGTACCAAGTACTCCTTTCACCATTTATACCAATGCCTTCCTCTTGGTCATCTAGAGGATCATCCATATAACATTCCTATCATCATGCAACAAAAGGATTAGAAATAAGAAGTAGATCATTTGTTTATGTATCCATAGATACATTGGATTCAACCTCTTCCCTTCCACTTGTTCATCAACTTCTTCTTGTATAATCTCCATCCTTGGAGACAATTATGTCCTTCTAGCCTTGTCATGACTAGTATCTCCTACAGCTTCATGCCTGGTCTCTTCATCTGAGACTCCTGCTACCTTCTCAATGCCTTCATACTTCCTTTCTTCATGTTCTTTCAGCATTCCTCCCTTATCTTTCCATTCTATTACTATGTCTTCAAACCTTGCCCATAAGTCTTCTCCATCAAGACCTTGTGGACTTAGCCTCTCCTTAACTTGAGAAACTTGTTGGGTCTTCTCATAACCCATTCCTTGACCTTTTTCATTAGGTCTCCCATCCATCAACTTCCTCTTTGCAACTAGCCTCCTCACAAGCCACACAAACTTCTTCTCAACTCCTATATGCCAACTTGTGGCCCCCTTAGATCTAAATGGATTTTAGACTTCCTCCATTAGGATGTGTGTGGACCAATGTCAATAGGATCAATTATTTGAAGCATGTAGTTGACAATTCCATACAATCCACAACATAATGAAGTTGTAGAATGGAAGAATCAATTGATTATAGGACCTGCTAAGGCCATAATTACTTAAACTTGTTGATGTTTCTTGGGGTAGAAGCATGTCTTACAATAGTCTACATCCAAAATAGGTTTCCTCATAGGATTTTGGAGGCCAAGACACCAATGGAAACATTTAGTGGTGTAAACATAGAAGTCAATCATTTATGCATCTTTGGTTGTCCAGTATATTCTCATATACCTGTATAGGAGAGGAAAAGATTGGAACCTTCTAGCAAGATGAGTTTATTTGTAGGCTTACTAAAACTTCAAAGGTCTATAGATTTTACATTGCAAAGCTAAGGAAAGTTGTAGTCAGCAAGAATGTCAATTTTGAGGAAAACTTTGCATCCAAAAAGTCTCAAAGAATTCATTCCAACTAAAAAAGATGAAGACCAAGAAGCTCCAAAGACTCTAATTGCTTTCATTTTAGGACAATAGCCATGATCTAATGAGAATGAAGAAACTTCAGACCCTTCTTTTGTTAGGAGACCTTTGACAATGTACCATGAATCATGTTTCGCCTAACAATATTTCTCTTTCATTAGCTTTCTGATAAAGCACTTTTACAGCTTTGTATGGTCGTCTTGGATTCTCATTTTTCCCATATGCTTGGCTGATGCTTTTTGGGATTTAAGGTCCTAAAATTCTCATTCTACCCATACACTTGTCTGATGCTTTTTAGATACTTTATGATCTAACAACTCCATTACTTTGAACAAGTGGGAATGCTCAAATATTCAAGCAACCTTTTGTCTGAACTTTTGTACCACTTAAGGATGACTATCCCCCTCAATGCTTCTTGGGTGCAATACTCATTTGAGTTCAATTTACCTTTGCAGGCTTGATAGCATAACACCATTTTAAAGTCTCCTTTTTTGTGCAACGCCAAATTTATTTGGAAAAAGCTTTTGTTAATGATTTTGGCACTGAGATTCCTTCTTGTGCCACTTGCCAAAATTGATGCCACCCTTCTCATCCTTAATTAGATTTTTCTTGTTTTCCAAAAAATCTTTCCTCCTCGTCTTTATGTATGATTGTTTCTTCAATCTTCACTACAATCCTGTCATCTTCGACTGTCCTGATGTTACAGTTAATGAACTCCATTCCTTAGTGTAAGCCCACAAGCTGCCACAATATTTAAGGATCATGTGTCATTTTTATCATATTCACCAACTATTGCTAATGATGCACAAATTGTTTTAAAATATTTCACATTGTTTAGTCTTCTCTTTTGAACATGACAAAATTCATGCAACATTTGGAGGTGATCATTGTAGTTCTTATTATGTAGTAGTCAACATCCTCAAACTATGCCAACAATTTTTTTTGGGTCCATTAATATCTCATCCTTTTTTATGTTTTGTAGAATATGTGATTCCCACTATTTTTAACTAGGATTCCCTATATCGTGAACATAGGGAAACACTAATTAATTATGTTTGCAAAATCTCTTCCAACAAAGGAGAAGAAATCGGTCTACTTCAAATGCTTTGGTTCGTTGATGTTGTACAATGCTTGGGAATAGCTAGATATTTTTAAGACCAAATCAAAATGGCTCTTGACTATTCTTACAAGTATGTATATTTTCTTTAAAAAAATTCTAATGTACATATTTATGCAGCTACTATAAATACTAAATATATAAGGTGATTCAAACTCTATGTAGTACTATGTTTTAGCACATGTTTCATGGTCAAATAACTTTTCATCATTAATAGGAGCTGGAATTAAAATATTATTGAAGATATCAACATGACAGCATTAGGATTTCGTATGCTTCCATTGAATAGTTATGATGTTTCCTCAGGTGATAAATTTTTTAATTCCTTTTGAATTTAACTTTATAGACTCAATTTTTACAATCGGTAAAATATATTCCATTTGTTAGCAAATGTAATTCAAAAATTCAAAGGTGAGAAAGGAGAATTCATTAACATCAAACCTAGTAAAGACTATACTAAACTAGCAAGCATGCTAAATTTATATAAAGCTTCAGAGCTAGATTTTCCAGGAGAAGCAATATTGAAAGAGGTTAAAGTTTTCACTGTAGCGTACTTGCAAGAAGCTATGAAGGAAATTGGGGGGATAGAAGAAAATAAAATCCCACTTCAAATGGAGGTAAGTGCTTTTTCATGTTAAGTTTGGTTTATATAACATATTGTTCACCTATAAAGTATTCATTAAGGTTTACTAAAATTAGTGAGTATATGAACTCTTAATTTATTATATTTTTTCCACATATTTTTTATTAGATTAATTTTATTTAAATTACTAAATAGGATAACTTATTCGCTCATTAATTTGTAATAATTATTTATAATTCTCATTTGCGCTAAAGCTTGTACCTTTTACTAAGTTATTAACTCAAAAACCTAGTGAAACATTGGATCACTTTCAAGTCTTAAGTCATCTATTATGAAAATTAACCTCTAGAGAAGGTTGGTTCCTTAGTTTATCTCATAAAACATACTCTATCTACTATTTTGCAGCTTTCAAGAGTGCATTTGTTACACTTTATGTATTGAAGTACATTATTTACATAGTAAATATAATTCCAATTGATAAACCCATTTGTCTACATCTTTAATAATTTTTCCTTCAAAAAGAGGAGTTTCAAAATGTACTTGTACTCAAAGTTTGTCTTATTCCTAAAGGGACTATTTGATGAAGTTTGTGTTTTTCGTAGGAAACTTATCTTGATTGCTTTGGTGATCCAGAGACTATTGGAAAGGTGAGGCCATTCTCTAATCTAGATTCTAAATCTATCTCAAATATGGTTGCTTAAGTTGCTAACGAGACTTAGTGCTATCTTGTGTGTTCCTTAGAAGAATTTTAATCACAATAGCCAAGTTGAAGGATTTTCCTACCAAGGAGTTAAAAATATGTTACACTTTACCACTATTCTTGTTTTCAAAGCTCTCTCTCATGATATTTTCTTTATACTATCCTCTTTTCAAGGATAATCATTTGATAGAATATGATTGTAGAATACTGAGATGATGAATGATAAAGAAGATTTGAAAATTTTCATTTGATGATGATTATGAAGAAGATTTAAAAATGTTGAACCAGTATGAATTGGATCAATCATCATTTTCAAATCTTCTTCATCAATCACCATCAACCATTTTCCAAGAGAAGCACCTTTCTCTATATGAATCTTGGTTTACATTTCCCTGTAATCTTGGTAATTTGAAGCCATCAATGGAAACTTACAATCCTAAACAATTAGTATACCATTGATGGCTTCATAATTATTAAGTGAAAGGAAATTTTCTGATCCAGAACCCCCTTTGGTGATGATCCTAAGTAGTTCCACATAGATGCGACATGTTCCTTAGAAAACTTTTAATCTCACAACAGCTGAGAAACATAAATGTAGGCATCATGGTCACAATTCTTTGGAGTTTACACAACATAATTGAGTGGTATAACCAGATGATGCAACACAACCACTACTCTGGTTCTAAGTTGACACCGTAGGATCCAAAAACCATCAGGATTGCCCTCAAATCCTAGGGCTTTGACAATCTCACTCAAAAACTCCTTCAATGACCCAATCAGTGGTCAATACACAATGTATTTGACATATGTAGATAGATTCCAGAAGAAAATAGGGTCCTTGTTAAGGCAGTTGGGCTACTCCAGTACCCATGCCACAACTTTCACTCACCTTCAACCCTGCAACCTGCATGTTTTAGTGATCACCCTGCAATCCAATGGTTAAGTGAAAGGGAGTTTTCTGATCCATAACCTCTTTTGGTGATGATGCTACGTAGTTCCACATAGACACGACATGTTCCTTAGAAGACTTTTAATCTCACAGTTGAGAAACATAAATGTAGGTATCATGGTAAATGAATCGTAGGCAATCTTGTATTGAACAATATGAAGATAACTACACTCTTGTATTTGAATGTACCATTGAATGAAGTTTGGCTATATGAAGTACAATAGAATGTACCGGGAGATAGAACAAATAGTAGGCAGTCTTGTATTTGAATGTACCATTGAATGAAGTTTGGCTATATGAAGTACAATCTTAAGACTCGTGACTCTTCAAATTCTCTTGTTTTCTAGTTCATATGATCTCAAATGATAGATAAATATGGAGCAAGCTTTGCACTCAAACTATTGCTTAAGTAAGCCTTTGATGAGAAGAAGAGCAGGATGCTAGAGCTATTTGTTGATGCCTTGTCACTAGTTTCATCCCCCTCTTCATTAAATAGGCCCTTTAGGGATAAGACAAACTTTGATTACCTTCTCATAATTAACCAAATAATTGATTCCTTCATACCTCCAGTGTTGATGAATTGCATAAGCGTAACATGTTTGGATGGTTTCATGAACTAAAGACTATGAACAATTTTTTTGTCCCTAGGACCCTGAAATATTGAGCTTCTCTTTGTTTCAAGAATATTGGAACATTCTCTACTTAATAGGGCCAACCACGTGAAGGTGGAAGCTCATCTGGCCCCTCCTAGGAGCCTCTTATGACCCCTTACTGCACTTTAAGACCTTTAAGACGTATTCTTATGGATCGTAAAGGGTCATAAGGGGTCCAGGGAAACAACAACTGAGAAACATAAATGTAGGCAACATGGTCACAATTCTTTGGAGACACAACATAATTGAGTGTTATATTTAGACGATGCAACACAACCACTACTCCTCCGATTCTAAGTTGACACTGTAGGGTCCATCAACCATAGATAAGAAATAAATTGAGAGAGTGAAGGAGGAGGGCCATAATGACCAAAATAATACAGGGTTTGCATAAATTATATGGAAATTATAATCTTCGTAAACCCTGGAATATTTTTGTCCCTATGGCCCTCTAGCCTCCGCTCTCTGAATTATTTTATGTCCCTCTCTTTTGTATTCAACTTAGCCATTGTTATCTATGGTTTTTGCATCCTACAGTGTCAACTTAAAACCAGAGGATTAGTGGTTGTGTTGCATCGTCTTAATATATCACTCAATTATGTTGTGTCTCCAAAGAATTGTGATTTTATCTTCTAATAAGATATTAATTGCAATTTTTCTTTACCTAGTGTATCGATAATGTAAGTTTTCATAGATTATTATGTCATAATATGCATTGTAATAATATGCATTGTGCACCTCATGGAGCCAAACTAACAATATGATGTAATAATATATATTTCGTCAAATATATATAATTAATATGCAATAATATGCATTGTGCATCTTATGGAGTGATTTTAAAATAGATGATTAATATATATTATTAGTTTTTAAAAACTCATGAAGTCGTCGATTTTTTGACCAAAATGACTATTTAAATCGACGTCCAAGATATACTCGCGACGTAAAAACTAGTTGACCATTCGACCAAGTTTGGTCAAAATTCTGCATGGATATGTCAATCAGTCTTGATCACCTAGCTGGCTATTTTGACGTTGAACTGGTCAAAATTTTGACCATTATGTAAGTTGAATTTTTGACAAAAAACAAACTTGTGGAAAGTTCGACAACAAAAATGGTCATTTAGTCGACCAATTTGTGTCCAAAAATAAACTAATATGCATCAAAACTTATGCTAAAATTTACTAGTGGATGAGCTAGATGATCATGGTATTAAGGAAAGTTAGTTAGAGAGATCTACGATTAGGAAAATTCAAGGTGATGATATATGGCTTAGATCTGCATAGTCAAAACAAAAGGAACAAGTTTCAAGAAAGTTCAAGTTCCTAAGTGAAAAGAAAACGTGGTAACAAGATCCAGATTCAAGGTATAATGAATTAGACAATTAAGATTGATCAAAGGAAAATGTAATAGAGGAGATCAAGCGGAAAAACATATCTATATAAAGGATGGATATGTATGAGAAAATGGCTGGAAATATTGAAGAGTTGAAGAGTCATCGAGTGATGCAGTGAAGAAGGAAAAGATAGATTCCAAGTCAGAAAGCAGAATTTGATGAAGTGTTGAAGCCAATGGAAAGTAAAGGATTGAAGTGAAGATAGAAGAGCACACAAAGAATCTGGTTATACAAAAATAGTTGTGAATCTACAGGTCAAACTATTTACTGTTTCTCATTAGCATTTGTAACAGAAAAATCTCTTAACCGTGTAGACTTAACAGTCTTATTGTAAAATCCTTGCGAAAGGTAACATTCTAAAAAGTGTTACAAGCCCTCTAACAAGACCACTCCTAACAGGGTGAAGATCCTAATAGATCTGAGGTAAATCTCTTGACTAGGTCACACCTAACAGTGTGTATTGTAATATTTAACTAGATTGGCTCTTAACCATGCATACTTCAAAAGAGTATTTTCTTAATGGGTGATAATTCTCACAATGGTTTTTCCCAAAGATGGTTTTCCACGTTAAATACTAGTGTTACATGTGATGAATGGTTTATGTGATTGATTTACTGATTGTTAAAGTTTATTTACTATTGTTGAAAAATAGTGAATTGTGTTTAACAAAGTTAATAAGAGAAAAGGTTTTAAAGGTACATAGAATCAATTATTATTGATTCACCCCCTCTCCGTGATCTAACAATTAGTATCAGAGTTGAGTACTCTGAAGAGATAAGTTTGAAAGACTTGAGTAAAAGATCCGAAGATGTATAGGAGAGAAGTACCTAAGTTGAACAAGGAAAGTATCTCAACATGGAAAACCAGGATGAGATTGTATCTGTCTGGGATTGGAGAATCTAAACTGAATCTTTTGGATAATAACTACCCTCCACTGCCTTCCATACCCATGATAGTTGATCAGATGAGACAAAAGAAGGAAGACAACTCGGTAATGATTGAGATTGTTTCTTCCCTAACCAATGTTGAATTCAATGATGTTAAGGACTGTGTTAACTCAAGAGAGATGTGGGACAGGCGTACACTTATATATGGAGGAGATCAGCATGTAGAAAAAGCTAAGGTTGATAGTCTCAGAGGAAAGTATGATGAAATGAGAATGAAGGATGAAGAGAACATTATTCAATATAGTTTCAGAATCAAGGAAGTTGTTAGTTCCATCAGATGTGCTGGTGGAATATTGACTAATGAAGAAGTGGTAAGTAAAATTCCAAGAACTATTTCTTCCAAGTATGCTATTAGAGTATCTACTATTCAGGAATTGAGATCCATACCAAATAATGTTGTTACTATTGAAGCCCTAATCGGTAAGTTGACTGCATTTGAGCTATGTAATTATGATAATACTCCATTGACCATTGAAACTACATTCAAATCATCTTTGGAACATCAAGAAAAGAAAGAGAGAATCACAGTAGTTTATGTGGAAGTGAATATGACAGTATCCTAACCGAAGAGAAAGAACAAGAGTTACTAGCAATGTTGGCTAAAAGACTACCAAGAGGTAAAGGAAAGTATAAAGGTAAATTACCCTTGAAATGTTTTAATTGCAATAAGATTGGCCACATTGCATCTAGATGTCTCAGCAATGACATAAATGATAAAAGTGATAAGAAGGAGAACCGATACTGAAGATTTAGAGACTACAAGGAAAAAAGTAACAATTCTCACTACCTAGCTAAAGAAGGTGTAACCAATGATGAATCTGATGATACAGAAAAATGATATGAAGTTGTCGATGTTCTTGTAAAGGAAGACTCGGATGAAGAAAAACATGAAGATGAAAAAGCACTTATTTCTCGTGTAAGTAAAGCTGACCCATAGATAATTGATAGTGGATGTTCACATCATATGACTGGTGATATCGATAAATTTGAGAGCCTAGAAGAGTATGATGGAGGATTTGTCAAATTTGGCAATGATGCCCCATGTCTTGTTAAAGGTAAAGGACAAATTCTATTGAATGAAAAGATGAGATGTGATGATGCATATTGGGTTAAAGGACTGAACTACAATTTGTTGAGTGTTTCACAATTAAACAATACTGGCCACCGATTGAAATTTAAAAATAGAAAGGTGAAGATTTGTGGTACTGATGGAGATCTAAATGGAATTGGTGAACAATCAAAAGATAATTTATTTTATCTTGATACTACTACAAAGAGTTGCTTATTTGTTAAAGTTGAAGATGTATGGCTATGACATAAAAGACTTTGTCATGTAAACTTTGATAAAATGATTAACGTGAGCAAAAAAATAGTCAAAGGCCTACGAAAATTAATCAAACTTGGTAAAGTGATGTGTAGGGAATGTCAGATTGGTAAGATGACCAAATCAAGTTTCTCATACAAATTGTACTCTACCAATAGTATTTTGGAATTAGTTCATACTGACCTTTGTGATCCTATGAAGATACAAAACTATTATGGAGATCGGTTTTTCATTTTGTTTGTTGATGACTATTCAAGATTGATGTTTGTTATGTTTCTAAAAGAGAAGTCTTATGCATTTCAAATGTTCAAGTGTTATAAAGCTAGAGTTGAAAAGGAAACGAGTAAACAACTGAAATGCTTAATATCAAATAGAGGAGGTGAATTTATCTCTGATGAATTTACTATCTTCTGTAATGACAATGCAATCAAAAGACAAGTACATGCACCGAGGCCTCCACAACAAAATGGTATAGCTAAGAGAAGGAATAGATCTATAGTTGATTGTGCTAGAACATTGTTGATTGATAAAGAGGTTGCACAAACATTTTGGAGAGAAGTCATTAGTATTGTTGTTTACACACTCAACTGGGAACAGTTGAAGAAATGAACAAACGAAACCCCTTATGGACTCTGGTATGGGCATACACCAAATAAAAGTTACTTTAAAATCTTTGGAAGTAGGTGTTACATACTAAAAGATGCTAGAAATGGAAAGTTTGACTCTAACGGAGATGAAGGTATATTCATAGGTTATTCATCAAAGAACAAAGTATATAAATGTTTGATCAAGGCTACTAACAAAATTGTTGAAAGTGCAAATGTGAGGATTGATGAATTTGTAGAAAGGAATGAAGAAGATAGCAAAAAGGAACCTAAGGATTATAAATAATTTGTTTATGTACAAGAAGGTAATTCGGTTGATGCAATTGAGCTGTAACAAGAAGGAACCGAGTAAAATGGACCTTCACTGAGAGATTAAAACATTGATGATCAGTCTACCAAACCTGTATTAGAAAAATATGTGAGAAAACATCACCGAGAAAGATCATTTGAGACAAGAACGTAGGAGTCGTGACAAGAAGTAAGTTGAAGGATAACACGTCTTATTTCTAAGTTTAAGCCAAGATTAGTAAAGGATGCACTTGGCAATGAAGACTGGGTTAATGCAATGAAAGAAGAAATTGGTCAAATTGAAAAGAACAACACTTGGTCACTGGTACCGAGACTTAAGGATAAGAATGTGATTGGAACAAAGTGAATTTTCATAAATAAACTCAATGAGAAAGGTGATGTGATCATAAACAAAGCAAGATTAGTCTGCAAAGGGTATGCACAAGAAGAAGGTATTGACTATGGTGAAATTTTTGCCCATGTTGCTAAATTAGAAACTGTACAGATATTACTTGCATATGCTGCCTATAAAGGATTTAAATTTTATCAAATGGATGTTAAGTCTGCATTTTAAAATAGAATTCTCGAAGAAGTGTACATTGAACCTAGAGGATTTGTTTAGAATTCTGGCAAGAATATGGTTTGCAAACTACACGAGGCGCTCTATGGATTGAAGCAAGCACCCCGAGCATGGTATGAAAGATTACATTCTTACTTAATCAAGGTTGGATTTCAAAGGACAAGTGATAACATCAATTTATATTTGAAATATGATAGTACTGATAAGATTTTGATTGCTGAGATATTTGTTGATGACATTATATTTGGTGGAAATGAGATAATGTCTAAATCATTTGCCTAGGAGATGAGAAAGGAATTTGAGATGTCTATGAAAGGAGAGATTAAATTCTTTATTAGACTTCAAATTCAATAAGTAAAAGATGAGATCAACATAACACAATCTAAGTATATCAACACGATCCTAAAGACATTCAATATGGAAGAATCTAAACTGGTTGGAACACTGATGGCTACTGGTTATAAATTGTCAAAGGAAGATGACACAAAGGAAGTAAATGAGACACTTTGTTGATCCATGATTGGTAAACTATAATATGTTGTTCATAGCTGACCAGATATTGCACATTCAATTGGTATAGTTGGAATATTTTCTACCAACCCAAAGGAGACACATATGTCTACAGTGAAAAGAATGCTTAGATATTTGAAAGGGACTGAAAATTTTGGTATGTTATACACAAAAGGAGGAGATTTTGATCTCAAGGTATATAGTGATGTTGATTGAGCTAAAAATATTGATGACAAAAAAAGTATAAGTTGTAGAGCTTTCTTTTTAGGAGAAAGGTTAGTGACATGGTTAAACAAGAAACAAAGTTGTATTTTACAATATACTGTCGAAACTGAGTATGTTGTTGCAACTATGAATTGTTCAAATATAGTGTGGATCAAACAATTACTTGAAAGTATGCAAGAAGAGATTACTAATCCTGTTACAAATTTTTGTGATAATACTAGTTCTATAAACATATCAAAGAATCATGTGATGCATTCAAAGACAAAGCACATTTCTATCAAGTACCATTACTTGAGAGAGCAAGTACAAGATAAGCATGTGATATTGGAGTATGTGAATTCTAAAGAACGAATAGTTGATATGTTTACCAAACCACTGGCGAAGGATGTTTTTGAGTATCTTTGAGGTAAGTTAGGGGTTCTTCCCTTATCCAATATTCACTAAGGCAAGATGCATGCTGCATCAATTCAAGTATTCAACAAAATATCTATTTTGTGAGTTGATGCTAGTGTCCACTCTTTAGGTGAAGCCTGAATTTGTGAAAAGAACTTTATGACTGCAATGAGAGATCAATACATTTGAGATATAATTTACTACTTGAGAAAAAAATTTAGGAGTGTATGTGTCTTTGGCATTGTTGTCAAAGAGGGAGATGAAATTGATGAATACTATGAAGGAGAATATTGCATAGAGAGATGAAATTGAGAACCGATAAAAGGAGAATAAAGTAAAGAAGTTGTCAAAGAGGGACAGTAAAGAAGAAGATCAGATACAACAAAGAAAAAGATTGTTAGTGGTAAAGGAAAAATGAAAGAGGGAGAATATGAACAAAGAAGTTACAGCTCAAAGGGAGTATAAAAATGAGAGTGAAGTGTTGTCATCATCAATTGAACAATGAAGATTGTTAGTGTGTTGCCATCAAAGCCAAAGAGGGAGTTTGTTACTATAATTGAGAGTGATGATGTTGAAGACCGACCAAGATCAAAGGAATACAAGATAGTAGAAAGGTTAGATCAATTATTGTCTTGTCATTGATGTCAAATAATTGATTTCTGGTTTATATTATGTTGTCATATCATTCGGAGTATCAGATAGTGTGAATGAGTTAAGAAGATGAAGAAGTAAGATGTTATGAAGTTGAAGAACTTAATTGGGCAACTGATAAAGATCAGGCAATGGTAAGGTTATGTTGATATAATTATTTTCTACCTAACATATGATTATATCAAGTTGGTAAAGTATGGTAATGAAGATTTGGCAAGTCGGTATGCAAAAGATTTTTGGCTATCAAGCAGGAAAAGTTGCCCGATAAAGGTAAAAGGTAAAAGAAAGTATGTCTCGGTAAAGGCAGAGAAACTTAAGATACTAAGCATGAAAGTTTTAGGCACCGAGCGAAGTTAACTGAAATATAGAGTTATCCACCGAGTAAGGAACAATAATTATATACACGGATTGGAACAACATTTAATGATTACTTATGATGAGTTGGATGATCATGATGTCAAGGAAAGTTAGTTAGAGAGATCTACGATCAAGAAAATTCAAGGTGATGATCTATGACTTAGATCTAAACAGTTAAAATAGAAGGAAAAAATTTCAAGAAAGTTCAAGTTGCTAGGTGAAAAGAAAACGTGTTACCGAGATTCAGGTTCAAGTTATAATAAATTGGACGGTTAAGATTGATCAAAGGAAAATGTAATAGAGGAGATTAAGCAGCAAAACATATCTATATAAAGGATGGATGTGTATGAGAAAATGGCTGAAAAAATTGAAGAGTTGAAGAGTCACTGACTGATGCAGTGAAGAAGGAAAAGATAGATTCTGAGTCAAAAAGAAGAATATAATGAAGTGTTGAAGCCAGTGGAAAGTGAAGGATTGAAGTGAAGATAGAAGAGACCACAAAAGATATGGTTATGCAAAGAAAGTTGTGAATCTACAAGTCAAACTATTTATTGTTTCTTATTAGCATTTGTAACAGAAAAATATCTTAACCGAGTAGACTTAACAATCTTATTGTAAAATCCTTGCAAAAGGTAACATTCTTAAGAGTGTTTGAAGCCCTCTAACAAGGCCACTCCTAACAGAGTGAAGATCCTAATAGATCTGAAGTAAATCCTTTGACCGGGTCACACCTAACAATATGTATTGTAATCTTTAACCAGATTGGCTCTTAACTGAACATATTTCAAAAGAGTATTTTCTTAGTGGGTGACAATTCCCATAGTGGTTTTTCCCAAAGTTGGGTTTCCACGTTAAATACTGGTGTTACATGTGATGAATGGTTTATGTGATTGATTTACTGATTGTTAAAGTTTATTTACTATTGTCGGTAAATAGTGAATTGTGTTTAACCGAGTTAATCAAAGAAAAGATTTTAAAGGTATAGAGAATCAAAGATTACTGATTCACGCCCCCCTCTCTATAATCCAACAATATACGGGTAGCTTTTGGCAAATATTATTGTAATTGAGAAAGGATATAGGGTTTTCTTGCTAGTTCTTTCCCTATTGAGCTCTTGAACTAGCTTACTACAAATATATATATATATATATATATATATATATATATATATATATATATTAGTGGCTCCGTCCACTTTCACCAAAAAAAAGAAAAAAAACAAAGCCTTGAATTAAATAAAGGACAACCAAGTCGGGTTGGTCATGGAATGAAAGGATTTTGTTTATTTCTTCATGGCCAAGTTGAGCCTTGAAGAGAGTGGCGACCATTAATCATTGATACCTATATATTGGGTGCTAAATTAACTTAAACACCCTGTCAAAAAAATAGTCCTCTCCAAGGCAATTCAAAAGGTACTAGTGTAGATCAAAACACAAAGTAGGTCGAACCTTTTGCAAATAAAAAATACACCCCACTACTAGCGAATCTAACCAAATGCAGATCGAATTATGCAAAGTATAGGCATTGAAGAGAAAATTATACAGGGTGGACATTGAAATTCATGTAAAATTATGGTCTAGTATAAAAATATTTGTCAATTTTAACCTTGATCTAGACTTAGCAAGTGATAAGGACTAAGGACTAAAACAATCGAATAACTTACCTAGATTTTAGTAAAATCAATTTAATTCAGGGAATTTTTTTTCCAAGCCTGAGCATTCAGGCCCAAATTTCATTACCAGCAAGGTATAAATTTTGATGCTTATAATATTGTAAAATGAAGGTTGTAGATGCTAAATTTTGGTGACAATCTGAAATGAAAATCACATGGTTTGAGTTTGAACTTTGAATTCTACATGATACCAATCACACATTCCAGATAAGGAATTCATTAGTGCATATCAAATTGTGGCCAATATGTGAAATGAATTTGATTTTGGTTGTGAAAGAAAGCGAGGTAATTTCAAATTGTTCATTAAAGTTGTGGTCATGAGCTTAGCTTATTAATACCAACCATGTCGTAACTTTAAAATGAAAATCTAATGTATGATATGGTGTGGGAGGCTAAAAGATAGCGGGAGCTAATGAAGGTGAAGGCTCCAAATCAAAGACCATAATGAGGATTTCAATCACAATACAATGTGAAAGATTTCAACAACTAACTTTAGCAACCACCACTAGTACACAAGAAAGAACAAAACTAGCAACACAAGAACACCAAGATTTATACGTGGAAACCCAAACTGGGAAACCCACAGTGAACACTTGCACACAAAATAATTCACTTTATATAATCCGATTACAAAAGATTAGGAGCTCACTACTCTAGAATGTCAATCAAATTTCTAGTTAAATTCAAAATTTTCAAGAAATTTGTCATTTCCTACTTCAGAAGTGAGGAAATAGGGTTTATTGTGTTGGTAGGGTTTCAAAATTATTTTCCAAAGTCCAAAACCCTACGTTCAGTATGTTTCCTTGTTACCTTTTTGATGGCTTATCTGTTGGTCATAGCTTTTCGGTTAGTTATACTTTTTATGCTCAATCGCCAACTCGCTAACGGTTAAAATGGCTAGTCACTAGATCACGGGCTTTGTTGACGATTTAAGTTTTTCTCTGCGAGTTAGTGAGTATGTTGTCTCTTAGTCTTTGTCGCTAACTCACGAACCTTGTTAAAAAATGAAATGTTTTCCTCGCGAGTTAGCGAGAATGTACCAGGTGTCCATTTTGCAACACATATTGAAGATCATGTCTATGGTGGTTGCTAACTCGCGAAGCATCAAAGAATATTCCTTGGTCTCCCGGTGAGTTAACAAGAAGCTGCCACGTAGCAAATAAAAGAGGAAGGTTTGAAGTTGACCGTTGGGTCGTAGATGAGATAGCGGTTAAGTGAAATCATCTGGCGGCTTGGCAAGTGTATAACCAAGATTCATGGCCAAGTCGTTGCAATTAGTGGAACTAAAAGAAAAACCTAGCAACTTGGCAAGTAACGGTCAGAATAGGTTAGTCACCAACTTGCGGTTATAAAGTGAACATGATTTTAGATGTTGCTAAGTTAGTGAAGGGTAAAGTTTCTTTTTATCACTGGCTCACAGACCGTAAGGGTTTCAAGCATAAAAGGTTTGCGAGTTCGCGATGACAATTTTGTTTAAGTTGAGCACTAACTCGCAGGGTTTCGTGTCAAGAGTGTTTGTTGAGTTGGCAAATTCGCGATGATCATGCTTTGAGTTGAAAACGAAAAGAGGGGTCTAAACCAATCATGTTTTGACATCTGGTTTTTCCCATTCAATTGATGGTTGGTTATTTGAAATTTCAAAAATGGAAACTGAGGTTGTTGCAATGTGTCAACTTGGCAATGACAGAGAAGTGATGAGCACAGAGTTGTAGGTTGATGGATAAAAGAATAACATGTTGGCATGACAAATCCATGATTTGATCTCGGATCATCGCCAAATATTTTGAACAGAGGGACACTTGAAGGCCTGGTAAGAATGGGTTGATTCTTTCAACCAAATCTTGAATGCAGTTGGTGCGGCAACTTGGTCATTAAAGAAGGAAACCATTGAGAGATTCAGGCCTTGTCGCATAAAAGTGGTTGTGACAATTCTGATATTAAATGAAGAGCTAATAGAGAGAGATTAGATGCTTCGAGAGGCATATCATATCTTTGTGTTTCACCGACTATGGATACACCTATGGCACGAATCAAATTTGATTCCAAAGAATCTGGGCTACTAATTGTTGCTTGTGCAATTACTTCTAGTAGTTGTTAATGTTGTTTTGATGTTGACAACTCCATTTTTCCCATGTCCGAAGCTTGTTCCAATCCTATATATATGGATTTCCAAGACTGGGAAAAGGGCCGACGGATCAAGACTGCAAAAATTTTGTAAACGAGTCTTTCTTTTCTAAGCATAGAAGTCTTTGTAATCGGTCAAGTACTCTGTACTATGTAGAGTTTTTATATTTTGGGCTTATGCAAAGAAGCTTAATAAAATAGATGGTGTTTTGATTATTTTTGGTGTGTTGTTTTGAGTCTGGTCATATACTATAATGTATCAATTTCAAGGAAGTTGACCCAAGGATTCAAATAGAAATTTGTTTCTCTAAATCTTGTCACCTGCTATGGTGTTTTGCAATTTTTTGTATCTTGTGAACAAAGAGCTCAAGATCACAGTTGCAATTTGTTTAAAATTATGTCGTATTATTTTAGCTTTTGATTCAAGGAGTCAAGTAAATACCTAATATAATTTGATAGAATTATAAGGTATTAGAGAGGATTTGTGATAAGTAGAGGGTTTAAAGGAACGGTTGATTTTCACTTGCAAGGTGAATGAATAGATCATTTTTCATAGTATGGATAGGTTTTAAAGCATACCCAATGAATAAGGCACTGATCAAAGAAAATGTTGTCAGGTCGATATTCATTTCTCTTCACAGTTCAAATCTAAAATTAAATCAAAACTTTTAAATTCAAGTTGTTAAGTGTATAAAAAATTAGCCCCTACTTAGCTTGTAAGTAAATTGATAGTGTGATTAGCTCTCACAGTATCTCTTTATTGCATAAGTAAGAGAAGATTTATGGGCATCTATCTTCTTTGTTAAGGATTAGTGAAAGGTGATATTAAGAAGTGAATGAGCCTAGTCATAGGTTTACTTGCTTGAATTTTGTAGAGTTAAAAGTGTAGAAAGCTTAATAGCTTTGTTAGTTGGTCCTTGTTCATGTTTGAGTGTACTGATTGTGAGATTTAGCTAACCCACAAGTGCATTTCCAATTCTACAAGGTAGTTGAAATTCTGTCAAATCAGAAGCCAACATGGTGTTAACGGAATGGTGGTAGTTTGAACATCTTACATTTACCTATGGAGACCCAACTAGCTTGGTTGATCTTGATGGCTAAACTAAGTCTAGTAGAGTAACAAAGACATTCATCATCTCTTACATTCTAAGAGTAGAATAGCTTGCCAAACCATTTATCCCTTTGTGTTTAGTTTCATTAGAAGCGGTTGAAGTATTTGATATCCATTGAATGAGTAGTAGATGTCAATTTGTGATACTGGGCATATCACATCATTAAAACTAAGTGAAAGTCCACATTTAGAAGGAACCTTGAGATTGTCTCATTTTATCACACAATCCATACACTTTGTTTAGCATATGAGCATACTTATTCAAAAGGGTTGAAGATTTGGCGTTTCATTTGAAATACTAAGTATTTGATTCTATATCTTTTTGTGGCATAGATCTCACATCAAGAGGTCATAAATTAGACCATTAAGGAATTTAAAAACATTTCGCATGGTGATTGCACCAAGGAAATCATTGATTGGATGATGGGTGTTGAACATGAATTGGTGAATATGAGGAAAGCACTACCTTAGTTCAAAGATGCCAATAAGAAGCTGAGAGCATTTTAGAAAAATCAGCAGGAGCAATTAAAAGACATGGAGACCCCAAACATCAACGAACTCAATGCAATTGTCACTGCCTTTGATGGCACCTTCATAGAGCTCATGGCCCATCTCTAGTTTGATAGCGAACAATTTTGGTATCATTTTTGCAAGAACATTGAAGAGTTTTTCCTAGTCAGCAAGAAAAAATGCAAAACTAAAGTGCAATCCCATTTTTTCTTTTTTATATTTTTGGGCATCAGATCTTCCTCCAAATCAATGATGACATGTTCACAAATCCTCCCAAAGGTCGAGATGATGAAGAACAACAATTTTTTGACGGAAAAACTCATGCAAATCCCTGAGAAAATGGCTTTGGGCAAGCTGCACTTCCACTGCCCAAACTAGAATTCATTCCCAAAATTCTAAGGCATGTTTTGGTGTGAATGAGACCCATTTCATGTTGTTAATGTCAGAAGGAGTTATCTAACCTTTCATTGATGGTTTAGGAGCAATTTCAACTTGTTTGAATGTTGTTTTAGATTTATTTCACCCTCAAATAATGCCTAGAAACCCTAGTTACAAGTTTGGCGAAATTGGAATTGTAAAACTATTTAAACCCCAAATTTTTTTATAAGAAGGATTGGAAATTCTTTATTTGAATACTAACTACAATTGTTGTTGCAATCCCAGTGCGTAAAACTACTGATCTTTGCGAATTTGAATGAAGAAATTAAGATTCAAGAACCATTTGTGGTGTTCATAAGTTTTGATCAATCGCTAAAATTAGTTGGTATTGATCATTGAATACTTGCTTGTTGTGCTGGATAAAATGGTCGAATCTTTTTAATTCATACTTTGGAAAAAAGTTAGTCTTGCATATGCGCATTGGTATGGCTTTGCAAATTTGATGAGTTTTGAGAAATCTTGTGTTATTAAATTTCTACTGATGATAGCATTGTGGTATTATAAATTGTGGGTTTTCTGATTTATGATTTCATGGTTTCTATGGTTCAATCTAATCTTCCGCATGCAGAAAATTCATTTTTGAATGATCAATGTCCCTCATAGTAGTTTAATTTTCTCTCAATCTCTTGTAACCCTTCTATCATTTGCATTTTCTTTATAATCTATTGTTAGATTAGTGAGTATAGTTTGGAAGCAATTATTGTTTTTCAGATCTTGCTTGCAAGTATTCTGTCTCAAAGAAACAAAAAATCAGACTAAAACTGTGAGTAGAAACCTCAAATTAATAAATCCAATGATCATATTTTTGAACCAGCGAAATCCCACCTTGTCAACCTTCACATAATCTTATTTGACCTATCCAATGTGGTTGTGACCAGGCCTCCTAGAACCTTGGGAGTAATTAATTTCACTCTTTCAAGAGAGAGACCTCGATATCATCCTTTCTATCATTATACAATGTTAACTTTTAAGTCAACAGTAAGCTACAACAAACATATTCAGACCACTTGGTACACACACACACACACATCTATGTGTGTGTGTATTATTTGGCTCACAAAAAGTGCATATTACAAAAACTAGTACTTTATGTGAGCCAAGCAGTGTATATATTACAAAAACTAGCAGTTTATAGGAGCCAAGTAGTATATATTATAGTTTGAAACCGCAGACTGGGCAAGGACTCAACAAAAAAAAGTTGCTGAATCACACCCAAAAAAGTAAATTAATTAACAACTTTAACCTCATTTCTAATTCCATTCTCAGACGTTCCCTCTCCCCACCCCCTCATTGTAATCAAATTCCTTATATGGCAAGATATCCTAATAAATAGTGGGGCTTTGAGAGTGGAGACCCTAATGGATTTGACAGGCAACAATGATAAGCTACACAAGGTGTTAGACGTGAGAAAAACCCAACAATAATTTGGGGTGCAAAAAAAATATACTGGATAATTAAAATGCCTTTGTAGGCCAAAATTTATGACTTTTTCTAACTGCTCTTTTAACATTTTTTTGGCGCAATACCCTTTAAATTCTGCCCAAATCCTTGTCTTTGCTGCTTCTTCCCTTGTTACCTTTTTGTTCAACCTGACATGGATAAGTTTGAGCCAAAGAATGAAAAGAAAAAATACTCAATATTTGCTGTTTAATGTATCCATACAAACCCAAGAGTCCAAGCCCAAGACTCGGGAAGAGTACTCATCAAGACTCGCCTCACAAGTCTATGGCAGGCTGACTCACCAAGCTATAATACTCGCGAGTCCCACGAGAACTCGCAAAGTCCTAAAGCACTGGTAGATATATTACAAAAACCAGCACCTTATGTGAGCCAAGTGGTATTCTATTACAGAAGCCAGCACTTTAAAGGAGCCAAATAAGTTGAATGTGTTAAGTGTAGCTTACAAATAAGCTTTCCCAGGGTTATACTGTTCCTTTTTCAAGAAAAAATATGGATATTAGCTATTTGGAGAAAAGGGGAAGTAAAAGATAAAGAGATGAGTGAGAATTTGTGTTTGTATGTTGCTGATTTTTCTTGATCAATTGATGGCATAAAATAAGGTTGTTATTTGGTTGGATCAGTCTATCTGTTGTCTAATGAGATATGGTTCAATGATTATTTGAGGATGATACTTGATTTGGTAGATTCTTTTGATTTTTGCATTATTTATTCTTTTGTTTAATAATTTAGTGTGGAAAATACCAACTGGATTTTGGCATCTTACCAAACTTTTGGATCAAGGATACCTGAACCATATATATGTTTAGCATAACGAAAATGAGAAATACAAACATATCTAACATGACGAGGGAAAGGGGTCCAGGATCAAGTTGTCTTATCTGAGTTGTTTCAACTCCATGTTCTTTGTTGATGGGCAGACAAGCCTTTACTGTACTTCTTTACTGTACTAGCACTTGCTATGAAAGAATTCAGCAAATGAAATATGTTGCAAATAAAATCAGGTAACTTAAGGTGACACATTACAGATAATTCAGGATATCTAAGAGAATAAAAGTATGATTTGGCCTATTACTAGATATGCAAGTTAACTTGTGCTGTCTGATTTGTGTATGGGATATACATCTTACTATCCAACTAAAAATATTAATGCAAACCTACAGAAAGGAGGCCAGATTATGATACTTTTGAATAATTGTGTCAGAATGCTCAAAATTGTAAACTGGGGCAAATTATCATCTAATATCTGTTAGAACTAGAGATTATCACTCATGTTTGGAAAGTGGAATTCAGTAATAATAGGAGAAAAGACAAAGAAAATAGTAACTAAAGTAGCAACAAAAAGAGTGAATACTGTAAATAATATCTTGGGGTCTCTCCTTCTGACTAGAAGAGATCCCTCTTGACCAGAAGGCCCATTAGCTAGAACAGGGCAAACAAGAATCCCAAATATGAGGCCTGCACATGCTGCTCCCAAGTGTGTCCTACCATGTTACAACAAAATGTAAGTTATCCATGAAGAAAATCTCAATACTCTCAAATCTATATCTGAAAGTACACATGAGAAAAAATGAAGGTAGCAAGTTAACAACATCCCTAACCTGTCAAATATATTCTCAAGTGACCTAGAAGAAATGGTAAGAAATAACTAAGGAAAAAAATTGACCTCTAAGAGTAACATAAAAATTCTCAATAAAAGCAAACTGTTATATAGTCTGGAGCTGCAATTAAAATGCTTTGTATACATACCAATCATCAATAGGGGTCAGGAAACTCAAGCCAACACTTATTGCACTGGCAAGAACTACTTTCTGAATCATTATATCTGCAGTTTCGTCTCCTATCGCCTCCCTGTTTTGGAATAGATACACGACCCAACAACCAATAATGGCAAATACTGGACCCTGCATTTTTCCAAAACAAAAGCTTCATATACAGAGTGAAAGGTATAGGTACGGCGGCAATAGTGCAATCTATTAGAAGACTAATTTTAAAATAACTAATCTGAAAAAAATTACAATCTCTTAGACACAAGCATCCATAGCTTAATCAGCACATACTCCTTTGAATAGGGATTTGAGATGTGCCAAAACCTGAGAGGTTCTGTTCTTATACTTGTGGAGGGATTGCTTTTGGGGTACCTCTTACAAATATCAAAACCGTATTGATGCTTAAACGTAATACCTTCTTTCAAAAAGTTGTATTTTTCAAAATTATTATTAAGACTCAAGAGACTTATTATTCATAAATATACTAAGCCTTCAATGTTCTCTGTGCATCCACCTCTCCACCCACACATCAGAAGTCACGGCTGCTCTGGGATGTAATAAGCACCTCAACAAAATATAGTACTTGAAAATTTCAAAGATAATGTTGCTTCAATAGAAGAACCTGTTGGAGTTTGTAATCTTCTCTATGAATCTTCCAACAACTTTTAGTAAGTGCTTTGTTTGCATATTTGTATTGATGTGTACATATACACATTTCAAAAATAATGTTGCTTCAATAGAAGAACCTGTTGGAGTTTGTAATATTCTCTATGAATCTTCCAACAAGTTTTAGTAAGTGCCTTGTTTGCATATTTGTATTGTGTTTGCATATGAATCTTCTTTGCATATTTGTATTGATGTGTACATATACACATCCAAACCCATTCTTTTATAATCAAGTATGAGTTTTGACAAAAAGTTAAGTTTTTGTCTCATTTTTCTCATTGTTCTCGTCTTGATAAATCTTTATTCTTTGTTCCTAATGGTGCAAACCATCAGAGAATTTGATACCCTCCAACCTACCATACAGGAACATCAGAAGTCCTTGTTTAATGAGATATTTGAGATTACAGTGGAATGAGATAAAATCACAAAATGATAGTTATATCAAATTGAAAGCAGAGTTTGATAGCTTAGTGCAAATACGTGGTAATAATATATCGGTTGAACTATAGGGAAATAAATGTCAGAAAAGATAATGAAACACAACATTACAAACCAAATTACATTTACAGATTTAGAGAAGAATTGTAGCAGCATGTATGTTGAATTGATCACGGCTATTAAACAGTATTAAATAAGAATTCCAATGTGAGCCTTTGTATACTCCTTAATACAGCAAATCATTTTCAGCCATATACATAATTATGAAAATTGTCCTGCAGTTCCAAAATCTGAATTTATTTTCGGGATTCTACTTTTAAAGAACAGAACTAGAGTAAATTGATTGCAACCATGCCAAAGTTGCAAATACCACGTACTTTTTGTTCATTTATATTCCTTGAGTACAAAAAAACTTGATATTAATTCTTCACTATTTTAGTTCTGATTAATGTCAGACAAGAGTGTCTCAAATTTATAGATGGTGGACGGAATTCTATATTGCTTAAAAACTCAAAACATGTGAAACACAGTGACACATCCCCTGCCCCAAACCCTGGAGTCCCCATCCCCTAGCCATTTTGGGGAGAGCAGGACACTAAGGAGAAGTCCCCCTCCCATCCCCAATACCCTCTCAACCCTTCAAAATGCCACAAAACCTCCCGTCATTTGGAGATGGCTGGGGGATGTTTCCGGGAGGCAAACCGTCCCCTACAAGCAGGAACACCCCAAGTGTTAAAAAAAAAAAAAAAAAGATTAGTTTTGTTTGCTTCTATACCACCGCATGAGAATGAAAACAGCTATACTAATTTTGAATGTATGAGAATATATTCAATGAAATACACATTAAAAATTACAGTTTTTAATTTTCAGAGTCATGCCAAGTCTGGGTCTCAATACTATGCTCGAAAAGTTTCATTCTTGAGTTTTGAAATTAAAAGAATCCCCTATTTTATTTCTTTGTATGATTGTACTTTATTTCTCTGAAAATGTTTACTATTAGTATTTGCCACTGACCATAGTGACAACCATTGGATGATCCACTTCTAACAAAGGGTGATAGTGACTCAGATGGTTCTAAGTCTTTGTATATTGAGAGCCCGAATGAAGTTTAGTTTCGTAGGCTGTTGTCTTTGGATGTTTGAGACTTCAAGATATTAGTAGACTGGTTTTTGATGTTTCTGTTAGCAATTTAAGTTGTCATTAGTGTAAAAACTATGTACCGGTAAAAGTTCACCGGTCACTCACGTTACTTAGAAGTCACCGGTAGACTGTAAACAAAGTGTATGCACCGGTTGATGCAATGAATGGTATACATCGGTAGACCGATCCAGTACCGGTCTTAGAGCTCATACAGAGTTGGAACCGGGAACGAAATACACCGGTCAAACTGCCTAAAAGATCCGCACCAAATCCTGCGGAAGCAGTTTGAGTTAAAATTGGATTATATAGGATATTCACCGCTAAGAAGTAGAGTTAGCTTTCTATCTGAAGTTAGCTTTATTTCTTCGGATAATCTCATAGTAAACTCCAGATCATAACGCATAGCTTTTTGCTAATTGCATGATTTATTGGTGAGTTTACAATCTGGCGGTTCTGTGAGTTAAGGGTTTCATTGCGATTGAACTCTTGCATAAATACAAGTCATAGGACGCAAGAAAGTTGTTGATTGTGGGTGATTGCATGGAGAAAAGGAGAGACATCTTCTAAGAAAAGAGCTGCAGACACAGAGGTAGCAGAGATCAACAGTCAGGCAACTAGAGAAGAGGTATGATCTAATCAGACATTCAGTGTCATAAGAGATCATCAATTCTATTAGTAGTGAAACCATATTCAAATCCCTTTATTAGGGTGGACCTAATCGGTTCGTTGTAAAAATCCCCTAACAGGGTAACATCTTGTTGATGTTCAAAGTCCTATAACCAGGCAGCTCCTAACAGGGTTTAGATCTTAACAGATCTCTTGTAAAATCCCCTAACTGGGTAGCACCTTAACCGGTGCTTTGTAAGCTCCTAACAGGGCGCCTTCATTCTGAAGTAGTGAAGTGAGCTCTGTCTCACCGTGGTTTTTCCCTTGTAATCAAGGGTTTCCACGTATAAATACTTGTATTGATCTGTGTGATTCTATTTATGCTTATGAATGACTGTTATAATCTGTTTATCAGTTAAAGTTAAGAAGTTCAGAATTAAAAGATATAACAGCGAGTATTTACTGATTCAACCCCCCACTCTCAGTAACCAGTAAGTATTAACAATTGGTATCACAGCCAAGTTCTATCTGCTTCAAAGCCTAATAGCTAGAGACAAAGATCATGAAGGTTTACCAATATCAAAAGCAGCTAGAGGAAGCCAATGACATCATCACCTCTTTGGAAAACAAATTGAGGAGATCACTTGCAAAAAGAAAGGAACTAGCGCTGCAGCTAAATGAGAGCAATGAAACCATCGTTGAACCCTCTGGGCAAAGTGGATCTGACGAAGCTGAGGAGGCAGTATCTGAACTCATGGAAAAGAATCGGATCCTGACCGATGAGATCTCTAATCTCAAAAGAGAACAAGAAGAAAATGCCCTGAGGATGACTAAACTAATCGAGAAAAAGAGAAAAGCTGAAAACGAAAGAAATTCGGCAGTCAAGTCTCTGTCAGCCTCTGAGAAAGCAAGGGACCAGGCAGTGGAGGCCGTAGGGGCAAATGAACTTATCATTCTACAAGTTCAAGAAGACATGCAGAGTGTCACCCAAGAAAATGCCCACATGCAGAAAGTGTTAGAAAGTAAAGTCCACCAAGATAACTGAGAGGGGGGGGGTGAATCAGTTATCAGATAATTATAACTTTTATCAACTTCAACAACATTAAACCATGTAAGCAATATAGTTACCAACTATAGAAAGATATTCATACACAATAACACAATGACACAAGATATGTTGACTAGGGAACCTCTTGATCAAAGAGTAAACCCCGGTGGGAATGATGCCCACAAAAGATGCACTAATATGAATATTCCTTGTGAAAGGATGAACTCTGTTAGGAGTCTTATGAAATACATTCAGTACATATGAATCCCTATTAGGAGATTTTGAATCCCTATTAAAAGATTCTAACCTTGTTAAGAGTTATGGAGGACAGAAGGACCCACTGCCCAAACAGCTTCAGGGTAAGATCACTGAACACACTGTCCAAATAATCTTTTTATTACTCAACAGAATAATACGTTACCTCTTCTCTGACTGTGCCAAACCGCACTCACTGTTACACCAGATCTCAATTTCAGATCTCTGTACTTCGCATGTCTTCCTTCACAATTCGCTTTCACATTTAGCTCTTTTCTTCACTTCATATTCATACACTACTATCCTCTTCTACAAACAAGGAAACACATTCCTTCCTTTATACCACACTCAAATAATTACAAATGAGTCGGCATACAATTACAAAATAAAAGTTTCCACATGCTACATCAAAATTACACAAAACTGTCGGCTTCCAAATATAATAAATCTTCGTTCGTGCGACCTCGAAATTTGCGCTGTCATCCACGTCACTATCAATGTGTCTTCAACTTCTCTTTAACTGCGCAAAACCAGATTCCATCCCGATTAGGAGATATCATCCGATTTCCACAAATCGCTACTCAGGAACACTGCCTGAATACTGCTTCCACCAAAATGCTCATAACTTCCATAAATAAAAGAATTTATGTCTGCGCTCTTAACCATAGACATATAACATATCAAAGAGTATATCCTCAACATCGCATAGCTCCAACTGAAATAACCCATGTGCGCTAATTCAAACTTTGTTTGCTTCTCTGCAAGTCTCCAAAAGATCACTATGTTGACATCAATGACAATCATAGTCATGAATGCAACAACAACTGCTACAGAATGGCTGCCAAACATTTAGCATTCATTCTTAACAATCTCCCCCATTGGCATTGATGGCAACATAGATGAAAAAACATCCAATGTTCCAAAAATCCAATACTGCAACACTACTGCTTCAAATCCTCTTCATCAATCAAATCTTGCTTCGTTTTCCTATTCAAATAGCACAAATAGATTTTTTCATGTACACTTCTCCCCCATTGACATCAATGACAGAAATTTCATCATTATGTCAACAACTCCAATGTCAAAAGACACTATTCAGAAAATACATTCACTAGAGCCCTCATAACTTAGCTCAGATACACATACTCCCCCATAGAGGAAGTACCAACATCCAATCCAGAAGAAAGATAAGGCTCATATACCACTGGACGGATGCAACCAACTGCATCACTTCTCAAAAGTAGGCTGGGGCATAACCCCAAGCATACCTCTCAGATACTCAAATGTATCCTTAGACAAAAGCTTTGTAAATATATCTGCTATCTGCTCCTTTGTACTTATGTACTCAAGTCTGACTTCCTTTTCAGCAACTTTCTCTCTTACAACATGAAACTTGATCTCTATATGCTTTGTCTTAGAGTGTAATACAGGATTCTTAGACATACTAACTGTGCTCTGTGAGATACAATTCTGCTTCTTGCTTAGCCAAGAAACCAAACTTCCTCCAAGGAAAAATGCTCCACTACTGGTGCTTTTCTTATCATCAACACTGCCTCCCCAATCAGCATCTGTATATGCACATAGGGTAAAATCATCAGATTTTTCATACCACAATCCATAGCCCATTGTGCCTCTTCAATATCTCAGTATCCTCTTTACTGCTGCATAATGTGATTCTCTAGGTTCAACTTGAAATCTTGCTACAATTCCAACTAAATGTGCTATATCAGGTCTTGTATGTGTCAAATATTGTAGTCCTCCAATCATGGATCTGTAATTCTTCTGTTCTACTGCAGGAGTCTCATCTGTGCTAGATAACTTATGTCCAGTTACCATAGGTGTTCCAACTGGTTTACAATTCTCCATTCCAAATCTTTTCAACAAGTCATTCAGGTACTTTGTCTGACTTACAAAGATACCGTCATTGTTCTGTGTTATTTGTAATCCCAAAAAGTATTTCATTTTACCAATCATACTCATTTCCAATTCAGTCATTTCATCAACAAATTTGTCACTAGCTTCATCTTCTCCTCCAAAAATAATGTCATCAACAAAAATAACTATAACCAACAAACCGTTTTCAATTTTTTTTGTGTATAGATTACTATCAGTTGTTCCTTTTGTAAATCCCAACTTTAACAAATACTTGTCCAATCTTGCATACCAAGTTCTAGGTGCTTGTTTTAGTCCATATAAAGCTTTCTTCAATTTACATACCATGTCTCCTTTTTGAGTCAAAAGAAAACCTTCAAGCTGTTCAATGTAGACTTCTTCCAATTCTCCATTCAAAAATGCTGACTTCACATCCATCTGATATACTTTAAATTTCTTGTAAGCTACATAGGCCAAAAACATTCTTACTGCTTCAATTCTTGCAACAGGTGCAAAGGTTTCTTCATAGTCAATTCTTTCTTGCTGTGAGTATCCCTTACATACCAATCTTGCTTTGTTTCTTACTACTTCTCCTTGTTCATTCATCTTATTTCTGAATACCCATTTAGTTCCAATAACATTCTTGTCTTTAGGTCTACGAACCAATTCCCATGTCTTGTTCTTTTCAATCTGATCTAGTTCTTCTTTCATAGCATTAGTCCAACTTTCATCTTCACAAGCTTCACTAGTAGTTTTAGGTTCAATTTGAGAAATCAAACATAACTGTTCTTGTACCTTATTCTGAGTTAGAACTCCTCTTTTGATGCTTCCAATAATTTGTCCAATAGGATGATTCTTTAACAAACTCTTGCTAGGTGTCACTGTCTCAGATCTCACTTCAAGTGCAGGCTCTTCAATGACTTCATTGTGGCTTTCATTCAACAAATCACTGTCAGTTTCATAAAATAATTCAGTAGATGCAGTGTTAGGTTTAGGATGAGCTTCTTCATCTGATTCATAATCAAGCATTCTTTCCTGAGTTTTGAACTTTTCATCAACCTTAACATTTGCGCTTTCAACAATAGTATTAGTTCTTTTATTGTAACATCTACAGGCTTTGTTTTTCAAAGAATATCCAAGAAATATACCTTCATCACTTCTAGGATCAAACTTTCCAATATCATCATCTCTCTTTATATAACATTTGCTTCCAAAAATTCTAAAATACTCAATTGAGGGTGCATGTCCAAACCATAATTCATAAGGTGTCTTGTCTGTGTCTGCTTTGATTTGTAATCTGTTCATTGTATACACTACTGTGTTCACTGCTTCTCTCCAGAATATCTTTGCCAAATCATTCTCAAATAACATAACTCTTGTTGCTTTAATTACTGATCTGTTCCTTCTTTCTACAATACCATTTCGTTCAGGTGTTCCAGGGGCTGAGAACTGTCTATTAGTGTCATTTTCTTCACAAAAGATGTTAAACACTCCAGAAGTAAATTCTCCACCTCTATCAGATCTCAAACATTTAATCTTCATTCTATATTCATTCTCAACTTTATTCTTAACAATCTTAAACTTATCAAATGCTTCAAATTTTTGTTTAAGAAATGCAATCCACATCATTCTTGTAAAATCATCAACAAGAATCATAAAATACCTTTCTCCATAGAATCCTCTAGTCCTGGTAGGACCGCTCAAATCGGTATGAACAATTTCTAGCTTTTCTGCAGATGTAAACTTCTTGCTGGGAAAAGAACATCTTTTCTGTTTAGCCATCACACATTCTTTGCAAATCATGTTAGTAGGCTTCATAATTTTAGGCAAGTCTTTTATTGCAAGTGTAGTACTTACTTTCACAATGTTGTCAAAGTTTACATGACAAAACATTCTATGCCATAACCAACTATCATCAATTTTAGTAATCAAACATGTCATCTCAGTAGGATTCAACTGAAATACATTACCTTTGGTTCTAGATCCAATTCCAATCAGATTTTCATCTTTATCCTTTATCACACAAGTTTTCTCAGTAAACCAAATTTGATATCCCTTATCAACTAACTGTCCAACACTCAAAAGATTATGTTTCAATCCATCCACAAAATAAACATCACCAGTATTAGTCTTTCCACCAAGAGTAATAGATCCTATACCTTTAATCAAACAAGGTGCATTGTTTCCAACTCTAACAACTCCTCCATCATATTCGTTTAACTTTATGAACTTTTTCATGTCTCCAGTCATATGATGTGAACAACCATTGTCTATAATCCAATCGACTTTCTTTTCAACTTGAGAAACTAAGGCTTTTTCTTCCTTGACATCAATTTCAAAATTTTCTTCTCTAATTGCTACAAATCCTATGTCATCATTATTCTCATTATCAACTTCACTTAAGGTTCTCTCTATACTAGCTTCAAGATCTTCATCATTAGCATAATAACATTCCTTAGATCTTCTAAGTTTGAAATTGTTTCTGTACTTTTTAACTCTCTTAGGACATTTAGATGCAAAATGACCATATTCTTGACAAGTTCAACATTTAAAAATTTTCTTACTATCTGGTTCTCTCTTCACAAGCAAGGCAATACCTTCTTCAATCTTTTTGTCTTCTTCATTTCTAGATCTGCTGCTGCTAGCATAATCTCCGCTCACACTGATGCTTCTTGACAAAGTAGGGCGAACACTAAGAGCACTGAATGCTATCTCCATTCTAGGTAAGTCTCCTGATAACCTCAGGTTCATCTTGGCTGCTTCCAATCTTCCAAGAAGAGTCTCTCTTGTAAAGTTTGTAGTACAAGGTATAACTTGTTCAATCATCTGTGTTGTCTGCTTAAATACAGGAGTCAATGTCCTCAGAATTTTCCATATTACTTCATTCTCTGTCTTTGTTCCAACACAAGATTTTATACCTGTAATAATTTCTGACATTCTACCAATATAGCTTATAACAGATTCATCTTCCAACATTCTTATATCTCCAAATGCACATATCCAATTATGTAATCTAACTCTTTTTGCATGTTCATCACCTTCAAAAGTAGAGTGTAAAGCTTTCCAAATTTCATGAGATTTTTTCAAACATTTTACCTAGCTGTACTCATTCTCCGGAAGGGCTGTCAAAAGTGCTTCTCTTGCAAGTATGTTACACATGAATAGATCTCTCTCATCAGCAGTACATGTTTCAAGATTGTCCTCTTCAATGATAGTCCTATCATTCTTTGTAATCAACCAATAACCTAGTCCTAAACATAGTTGGTGTGTCTTCATCTTTTCTTTCCAAATGTCAAAATTTACTCCATCAAACTTAGGGCTTTCTTTCCTGAAATTCGCCATGGATCTCCTTAAGTTGTTAAATTTTTTTTTCAAGGACCTACCGCTCTGATACCAATTGTTAGAAAGTAAAGTCCACCAACATAACTAGGAGGGGGGATGAATCAGTTATCAGATAATTATAACTTTTATCAACTTCAACAACATTAAACCATGTAAGAAATGTAATTACCAACCATAGAAAGATATTCATACACAATAACACAATGACACAAGATATGTTGACTAGGGAACCTCTTGATCAAAGAGTAAACCCTGGTGGGAATGATGCCCATGAAAGATGCACTAATATGAATATTTCTTGTGAAAGGATTGACTCTGTTAGGAGTCTTATGAAATACATTCAGTACATATGAATCCCTATTAGGAGATTTTGAATCCCTATTAAAAGATTCTAACCCTGTTAAGAGTTATGGAAGACAGAAGGACCCACTGCCCAAACAGCTTCAGGCTAAGATCACTGAACACACTGTGCAAATAATCTTTTTATTACTCAACAAAATAATATGTTACCTCTTCTCTGACTGTGCCAAACTGCACTCACTATTACACCAGATCTCAATTTCAGATCTCTATACTTCGCATGTCTTCCTTCACAATTCGCTTTCACATTTAGCTCTTTTCTTCACTTCATATTCATACACTACTATCCTCTTCTACATACAACAAGGAAACACATTCCTTCCTTTATACCACACTCAAATAATTACAAATGAGTCGGCATACAATTACAAAATAAAAGTTTTCACACACTACATCAAAATTACACAAAACTGTCGGCTTCCAAATACAATAAATCTTCGTTTGTGCGACCTCAAAGTTTGCGTTGTCATCCACGTCACTATCAATGTGTTTTCAACTTCCCTTTAACTGTGCAAAACCAGATTCCATCCCGATTAGGAGATATCATCCGATTTCCACAAACCGCTACTCAGGAACACTGCCTGAAAAATGCTTCCACCAAAATGCTCATAACTTCTATGAATAAAAGAATTTCTATTTGCGCTCTTAACCATAGACATATAACATATCAAAGAGTATATCCTCAACATCGCATAGTTCCAACTGCAATAACCCATGTGCTCTAATTCAAACTCTATTTGCTTCTCTGCAAGTCTCCAGAAGATCACTGTGTTGACATCAATGACAATCATAGTCATGAATGCAACAACAACTGCTACAAAATGGCTGCCAAACATTTAACATTCATTCCTAACAGAAAGGCTGGCATGACAGGAGTGAAGCATGCAATAGATTGTCTCAAGAATTGCATCAACTAAGGGAGCAGATGAACAAACTTGAAGAGACAAATGAAATACTGAGAAGATACAATGAAAGTTCAACTAAGCTTGATGAGCAACTCAAAGGTCAAAGAAGACACAAAGATTAGACCGGTCTTGGTTTCACCGGTGAAAATGCAAAAAGGAATGGTGAGCCCTCTAGGGCAAAAGCAATCAAGAAGGATAAGATGAAATCACTGATGCAAAAAGGTAAGAATTTCCCTAACATGTCTTGCAATCACTGTGGGAAATCGGGTCATAAGACTAATAACTGCAGGAATGCACCGGTAAAGACCAACAATAGCTACTACAAGAACTGTTGTAAAAAGGGCCACAAGACTAGTGAGTGTTGGTCCAGTCCCACATCTGTGTCCAGCAGCAGCAAGGGAAGCTTCAGAGGGTACTTTTATGCATGCAATAAATTTGGACACAAAGCACAAGAATGCAGATCCAAGACAATGACATTTAGATCCCCAAAACCAATACTCACCAAAAGAAGCACGGACCTGAGCACAGTGAACTGTGTGGACTATGGATTACACAACTACAATAGCTCTTGCAACAAGTCAACTGACACGAAAAGAATGAACTCATGGAAAGCAACTGGAGTAATCTACTATCACTGCAACAAAGTGGGACGATTTGGTTCGTAAAAGAATCAAAGATCTTCGCTAAAGACAAGACAGAGGAAAGATCACCATCTGCTGATGACGATATTTCTTTAGCAAACTAAACCATGAGGGTTTAGAGGGAACCGGTAGATCCGCTACCGTTCCCGATATGATTGGTGAGAGTCGGACTCATTCGGTCTACAAGATTAACCGCTAAGGCAAGTTTACAATCAACCGGTTGGCAAAACGGAAGGAAAAAGTAGGTAAAGCATTTATTACTATAGTTGTTTAACAAATAGTTACCGTTTGGTAATAAAGTTATAACCCAACCCTATAAAAGAAAGGGAAATTACTCGCAAGTTTTCACTTTGCTTACTTTGCGATTTAGGAATTCTTGTGCTAACTATTATTTTCACGCTTTGATCACTGAGAAATCACTATCTGCAAATTACTGGTTAGCAAGAATGGCTTCATCTTCCACTACCGTGAAGTTGATCAGAGGAGATCTAGTGAACAGACCAGCATACAACATCTTGCCTGTGCAGAATAGAGAAAACGACATGGCTGGTGCTCTCTCTTCCATACCAAAAGGAGTCCTCTTGAGGGAGGATGTTACAACATTCATTCATGCTAGACAGGAAGAACTCAGAGAAACCTTTATTCAAGGAGAGTATGTGTCGTTATGTGAAGAAGGGAAACTTCTCGACAAATATGTCAATCTGGTATCCTTCGGTCTAATAAATGGTGTATGCTACCTTGCAATCTTCCGAAAGGACCAAGTTAGACTGGTGCTGAGCCATCTTCATGAACCAGGACTCTGGCTCAACAAAGGCGCGTGTCACAAGATCACCAAAGAGGATCTCCACAGAGTGACCGGGTACAGTGACAAAGAGGAAGCGATAACCCTGCGCACCATCTCCAATTATATCGTCAACAAGCTGACCAAGTCGAAGTCCAATGGTCGACTCATGACTATAAACAACATTGAAGATGAAGGAGTACGTTTCGCATCTGCTATTATCAGATATAAAGTCTGTCAGTCAAACAACCTAAACAGCGTACCAGGTGGTGCAATTCATGCTGCGCATCACATTATGCACGAAAATGTCCAATACGACATTTGTGCAATGCTTCGGAACCAAATCTTTGAAAATATGAAGAAGCTTGGAGTTGTGAAGAAAAAATCTATGAAGTATGGAACTCTTCTGATGTGCCGATACTTTTTCTACTTGGATTTCTTTTTAGGTTTCGGAAAAGTGAATTGGAGAACGGTCAAATCGATCATGTATCAAATCACTAAAATGGCAAATAGACAGGGAGACCAATTAAGCAATGCTATGACCAAACATTTTGAAGCCTTTCAAACTAGAGATGCACGAGAGGGAAAGAATTCCGTTGGCAATTGTTGAACATTACAAGGATGAGGTATGTTTTCTGGTCACCACCGACAACTGCATTATTCAAGCAGTTGAACCAAGAGATGCATATGCTCATGAGCTGGGTTACGGGATCTCAACAAAGTTGCTAAGGCATATGCTGAGGCATTAAATGATGCAAATTTGGATCTTGGTGCCAATCGGTTCGGCACATACACTGAAATTCTTCAGAATCTATCAAAAAGGGCACTGATCAAAATTGTCTACAAAAGGATGCCTCCACCAAGAAAGAAACCGGCGACAAAACAACCCAAAGGCCGAAGGAAGAAAGAAGAACCAGCACCCAGCATCCAAGAGGAAGAACAAGAAGAAACAGACCCCGAAGTCACAGTTTCTCTGATTAGGAAGAAGAAGACTGAAAAAGTATCAAAGGAGGATCCACCTAGACGAGCCAAGCCCACAATTGACAAAATTGTGGAAGGAGTGAAGAAGGCTGGAAATTTAGGCTCTGTAAGAAGAAGATATGAATTAAGCAGTGATGAAGACAAAGACAAAATTGAGGAAGCAGTAGCATTTTGCCTCCACAAATTCAATCTTCATCCCGGTGGAATTCGCACTACTCTACCGGAACAACTTCTACAGAATATTGAGGCCCAGCGGAAAGCCTCAAAAGAAAGAGAAAAGGAGGAAAGGATACAGGCTCTTCTGGAGGTTTAGAATCACCTTACTCTGATGAGGCAGCAGAACAAGCTGAACTACATCAGAAAACTTTTGCAACTATAAGAAAGATAGGCCTAGTAGTTATTGGAGAAATTGAGAAGGTACACAATGAAGAAGTCGCACTATGGACCAAACTTCTTCAGACCCAACAACAAGTAGAACAAGAAGTAGCACAAAGAACAACAGCTAAACCGGCACCTGACATCGGTAAAGGGAAAGGAGTACTTGGAGAAGAAGCACCGGTACTAGTGGATTTAACCAAGGGACAAGCAACGAATCCAACAGTTTTCATCTCACCAAGCAAAGGTAACTTTCAACCTATGCATGTTGATGATTTAATAACTGAGGTTATGGACTTTGGAGAAGTGGACAATGCAGCTAAATGGTATAGTGTACTAAATGAAGAAGACAAACAAAAGCTGATTGTCGGGATCGTAGAGACCTTCATGGATTATCATAGGACTCCAAGGTACTACAGGTCCAAGTTCCCACCGGAACTAAACAACAGGCTACAATCAAAATGGAAAACCGGTCTAGGTATGAACACCAAAATCAGTAGAGACACACTACTTAAGGTCCGGCCTAGTTTTAGTGAAGAAAGAATAAAGCTTCTACTAGAAGAAGCATCCATGAACCTAAAAACATTTGATAGAGTCGCAGAGATATTGAATGGATATGAGAATAAAGTCTACAAAGACACTCTAGACTACTGGAACAATTATGACTTCACAGCATTGGAGAAATATGGTCCTCAAGATCAAAATAGACTTGTGCAAACAGAGAAGCTCTTAACTAATGAACAAACAAATGTTGAACAAGAAACAGAAATTGATATACCCAAAGGGGAACTCCATACTGCTAAGGAGCAACAGCAAAAAGAAGACCCACTGGGAGAACAACCACAAAATGTTGAAGGTGGTAAGCCACCGGAAGAAGAAGTCCAACCGGAAAGCAGACCTCATCAAGTAATGGAAGACAACAAGGGGCAAGAAGAAGAGATCCCTATCCACACAGAGCAGCTAAGACCGGACCAAGAGAAAGACCAGCAAGAACACAGAGACATTCCAAGCTCCTCTTCAAAAAGGAAACTATCATTTGCCAAGGCAAAGGAAGCAAAAAGAAGCAGATTTATAGATACAGTGGTAGACATCAGTAAGATGTCAACAAGGCAACTAAAAGAATTGACCAAAAGAAAACAGGATATGGTCCTGACCAATGTAAAGAACATCTTGTACAACTTTGTGCCTGATGCTGACATAGATGAAGATGAACCGATCATAGATCAGCTGGAAGTTTTGGCGCAAGCAATCGGTGAGGATCTAACAGATCCAGAAATAATAGCGGTCGACCACTATGAAAAGAAAAGAGTAGAAATACTCCACAAACAGGTTGATGATATCAAAGTCAATGTGACAACCAACCTGAGAATCCTCCAACAGCAGCTTCAAGAGGCAGGAAGTTTGATGTGCAGAACTTCAAACTTTGAATTATTTTCATAAGATCTAACATAGAAGTCTGCTAAGACCACAGAGGACATCAAAGCTTTATCTTCCCAGTTTGATATACAGAATAAATTTGTAGTACATTATAGCAGAGAAATGACAAGTTTGGCTCTTGTCAAAAGGAAGACTACAGAAGAGGAAAGTAAGAGAATCCAAGATATTATTGGATTTCAGATGTTTCTCGCCCCAACATTTGACTCAATCCAACGCATTGCCACTACAACAGAAGCTCTGATAAATGAACCGAATTACAAGACTGTTGAAGATATAGAAAACATCACTGTTTCCCTCACAACAGCCCTCAAGAATATTGAACACATAACCAGTCAATGGGCACCATTCCTTCACTCGGCCAAAACAATTTACAAGGATATCTTCACCAAACTACAAATGTGAAGTGAAGCAAAACCCTTTGTCCTCTGGAGGCAAAAAGGGGAAGAAAGTAGCAAGATAGAGAGTGAACAGAAGGAGAACAGAGAAGAACAAAAAAAAGAGGATCCAACCAACTAACACTGGAGCACTTAGACAAGGGAAGTGTTCTACAGGAAAGACGAGTGAATATGGTTTTGTGTATAGTTTTGCCACCAATGACAAAGGGGAAGATTGTTAGCAATTTAAGTTGTCATTACTGTAAAAACCATGTACCGGTAAAAGGTCACCGGTCACTCACGTTACTTAGAAGTCATCGGTAGACTATAAACAGAGTGTATGCACCGGTTGATGCAATGAATGGTATACACTGGTAGACCGATCCAGTACCAGTCTCAGAGCTCATACAGAGTTGGAACCGGGAACGAGATACACCGGTTGAACTACCTAAAAGATCCGCACCGGATCCTACAGAAGCAGTTTGAGTTAAAACCAGATTATACGGGATATTCACCACTGAGAAGTGGAGTTAGCTTTTTATCAGAAGTTTGCTTTATTTCTTCGGATAATCTCATGGTAAACTCCAAATCATAACACATAGCTTTTTGCTAATTGCATGATTTATTGGTGAGTTTACAGTCTAGCGGTTCTCTGAGTTAAAGGTTTCATTGCGATTGAACTCTTGCATAAATATAGGTCATAGGATGCAAGAAAGTTGTTGTTGATTGTGGGTGATAGCATGGATAAAAGGAGAGACATCTTCTAAGAGAAGAGCTGCAGACACAGAGGTAGCAGAGATCAACAGCCAGGCAACCAGAGAAGAGGTATGATCTAATCAAACATTCAGTGTCATAAGAGATCATCAATTCTATTAGTAGTGAAACCATATTCAAATCCCTTTATTAGGGTAGACCTACTCAATTCGTTGTAAAAATCCCCTAACAAGGTAACATCTTATTGATCTTCAAAGTCCTATAACCAGGCAGCTCCTAACAGGGTTTAGATCTTAACAGATCTCTTGTAAAATCCCCTAACCGGGTAGCACCTTAACCGGTGCTTTGTAAGCTCCTAACAAGGCACCTTCATTCTGAAGTAGTGAAGCTGTGAGCTTTGTCTCACCGTGGTTTTCCCTTGTAATCAAGGGTTTCCACGTATAGAAACTTGTATTGATCTGTGTGATTTTGTTTATGCTTATAAATGACTTATATTCTATTTATCAATTAAGGTTAAGAAGTTCAGAATTAAAAGGTATAAAAGCGAGTATTTACTAATTCACCCCCCCCCCTCTCAGTAACTGGTAAGTATTAGCAGTTTTAGAATGCTATTATAATGCTTTATTGAAATTTTAATTCTGTTACACTACTTCTCTCATGATTTATTTACATATTGATATTGTTGTTATCAGTTATTGGTGTCTCTCGCTCTTTCCCTCTTTCTCTCTATAAAGTATTAATATATTTTGAAAATTCATATATATATATATATATATATATATATATATATATATATATATATATATATACAGTTGTCCCCTATCATCCCCTAAAAATGGCCCTCTAGGAAACGTCCCAAAACGCATCCCCTACTGTCCCCCTGTTCCCGTCCTCAAAATGTCGTGGAACATAGCTCAAAACCATATCGACCAGATCTGTGACTTCTAGAATTTATTTTCAAATGTAATAAGTATGCAAAAAACTTGTACATCATCTCATATTTGCAACACTAGAACTCAGTAATAACTTAGCCAGCTCAAAGAAAATTAAAAACTTGAAGAAAAAACTTGGAAATAACTTGGCAAATTTACCAAACATTTGGAACTACAATTTATTTTTATAGAAGGTTATTTAGCATTTAATTCATTTACACAGGTTACAAATTACATCTTCTTTGTATTTGGATGTTCAAATCTCTAAAAATGTAGGGTTAAAAGTGGTGAACAACATATCTGTAAAAATTAATCCATTGGTGAGCTTGACAACTCACATTCAGTGCATTGCTATCTTGCTTGGCAATAATATTAAGACCTCCCTTTGCCTATTGTCTTAAAAAATACAGAAAATCCTTGTAAGCAATTACTTATGAATTGAATTATGAGAGTGGAGTAGCTATGAACAATCTTCCAAGAAGGAGAAAACCAAAGAAGATGACGTCATGAAATGCAAATGGTATATTACTATTGATATATCAAGAAGCATGGTGGTGGGTGAGACACCAGTCCCTTCAAACAAATCTATGTTTTATTTTTGCATTGCGAAAATATACAAAAACCCTAAAAAAATCATGTTTCATAATCAATTGATTATACTTGGCATTTGGATGAGTTTTTGACAAACCTAGGGTAAAAAAGTGCTTTTTTGAAAAAAATTCATTAAAAATTGTCTCATTTTTTTATGATAACTCAGCAATGAGGTATTCTCACAAAGATGTATGAAGTTTCTCTCAACAACTCCCTCTTATCATTTGACACATTTCCCTCCAACATAATGTGAGGTATTGTTTTTCATCAAGTCTAAGAATGTCCAATTCAAGAAAAGCTAGCACTCACCCACAAATCCCAAAAAAATCAAGTTCAATAATTTTCCAGCCAAAACAAATTAAGTGCTTGAGTTTTCCATCTACACCATAGGGTCCACCTAAACCACTTGTACCCATACACAATAAGAATTGGATTATGATCATGGGTCAGGTTCAATCTCAAAATACCCCTAGTTACCCAAAAAATACTGATACACCTTAGGCATGGGACTTACCTGGGTGCCTTGTGATGTCATTAGGTGTAAGGTTGGGTACCTTAAACCCCAAGGAAAACCCAAAGTCAAATGTCAAATAAAATTAAAAATTTTACATTTCATTGCAAGAAAAAAATCAAAAAAATAAAGCAAAATGATATTAGAAGCATTTAACCATAAAGACAAAAAAATCCTAAAAATCGCTCAGGAACTAAATAACTAGTGAAAAATAAAGAAAGTTAAAATGAATGTACCTCTCATTTCATACTCCATTTTAATTAAGGTAAGAGTGTGTCTCTATATGCCAAGGAGTCCAAGCATGACTGTGACATAACAAAGCTTCTCTACCTTGGACACATCATTAGCACAGACAAGGTGAGAGTTGATCCTGAGAAGATCAACAGTATTGTCGAATGGCCTAATCCTATGAATCTCACTTGGCTTAAGGGATTATTTGCTTTGTGCGGGTTCTACAAGAGGTTAGTTAGAGATTTCTCATAGACAACACCACCTATAGGCTTGACAAAGAAGGAAGCTTTTGAGTGGTCTGATTTAGTGCAAAAGTGTTTAGAGCACTTCAAGAAGTTGATATCTACATACCATCTTTTGGCAATACCAAATTCCTCCAAACATTTTTAGTTGATGAGAAATGCTTCAAGAGAGGGGCTTGGAGCCGTTTTGATGCAAGAGATACACCCCATAGCATTTCAGAGAAAGAAATTGAGAGGTGTGGATAGGAGCTACTCAGTCTATGATAGGGAGATGTTGGCCATCATGCATGCCTTGGCCAAATTCAAACCATACCTAGTTGGGGATAAGATCATTATCACAATGGGAAACAATAGCATCAGGTACTTTATGAACCAGAAGAATCTTAATAACAAGTAGCAAACATGGGTGAGCAGACTACAGGCATATGATTTTGACACTTAAATGTCAAGGGGAAAAAGAATGTAGTTGCTAATGCACTTTCCAAGACACCCCACTTATGTTCTCTAGTTGAAATTACTATTGATTGGATAGAGTTAATCGCAGCAAAGTATGTTTTAGTAGTCTAGGGCAACAAGAATTGTAGAGGGAACAATTCATGATGAAAAGTATGCTATGGTTAATGATTTAATCAATTATAAGGAGAGGATTTAATTGGTGCCTACTCCACAAGTTAAGGTGCAAATAATGAGGACCTTACATGATGGACCTATGGCTGGTCACCCAGATTTGTTTGAGATCTACAGGCAGATCCAGGAAAGATTCACTAGGAAAGGACTCAAAACTGAAGTCCTTAAGTATGTCAAAATGTGTCCCACTTGCTAGTAGAACAAGATTGAGCACACGTATACAGCTAGTCTACTTCAGCCCTTACCCATTCCTAATCAAAATTGGGAATGTTATCTCTAGAGCTTCATCACCGAACTATCTAAGGTACAAGGAAACGATTGCATATATGTTGTGGTTGATAGATTACCTAAATTTTCATTTCTTTGTCATTTTAGTGACATACACTATAGTACATCTAGCTGATTTGTTCTTCATAGAGATTTTCAAATTGCATAGAATGCCCAAGAGCATAGTGATTGATTGGGACAGCACTTTACCAAGCATCTTTTGGTAGGAGCTTTTCAAATTGAGTGGGATTAAGCTTACCCCTAGCATGAGCTACCACTCATAGAGTGATGGACAACTAGAGATAGTAAACAAATGGGTGGAAGGGTATTTCAAAAATAGTGTCAAGAAAGAAGAGTACATGGATTAAATGGCTGCAACTTGGTGAGCATTGCTATAATACTACTTATCACATGTCCATCAAGATGACACCGTTCATGGCTTTGTATGGATACGAGGCACCAAACTTCTTGGATTTTCTTTTTGGGGGTAGTAGAATGCATAAAGCAAAGGATTTGTTGCAGAAGAGCCAGTATGTAATTAAATCTTTGAAGGAAACATTACAACACGCATAGAATCACCAAAATTTATATGGTGAGAAGCATAGAGTAAGGTGTCGTTTTGAGATTGGGGATTGTTTACCCGCTGGGGTAGACTAGTTTACTGATGCGTAGACATTATACAGGAAATGTAAATAACATAACAGAGGTGAATAGAGAACACCAAATCTTTTATTCATCATCCACAATAGCTACTACAATCATGATGCCTCGAAGAGCAAGTACAATGTTTATATACAATCCGAAGGGGTGCAACCAAATGTCATCACCCATTCCCAACCATCGGCAGTATCAACTACCTCGCGGTGCATACATAACTACCAACTGACGGCATACTAAACTTTACGGCTAACAAGGATATGGGATATTTGAGGCTTCAGCCATACAGACAGCCAACTCTCTAGAAGAGTGAGAAAAGAAGCTTAAAACCAAGTTCTATGGTCCTTTCAAAGTTTCCATGAGGGTTGAGAAGTTTCCTATGAGCTTGAGTTACCAGCTAGTAGCAAAGTACGTAATGTATTTCATGTATGTAGGCTCAACAAGCCACTCAGGAACAATGTAGTTCCCACATCAGATTTGTCAGCATTCGATAAGGAAATAGTAAGTGTGCCAAACTGATCCAAACAAAGAGTGATCCTGAACATCCCTGACCTATGGATTGGGAATTGGCCTCCTATTCTACCAACTGAGACCCTCTAACCATCTGACTTAGCCTACAAGGATCACTAATAGGCTAATCCTCACTACAACCAAGGGTGAGCTAAAATGGGGACATTGCAGTCATAACCAACACAAGGCCATAAGGTTTTGTAGAATTCACATGGGAAACCATCAAAATCACATCCCTTGTCATCTGCCATGGAGGAAACAACTTCCTTAAGATCCTCAAGGGTTAACAATTGATTGCAAAACACCTTCTGCAAATCTGAAATCCGAGAAGGGACAAGCGCAAGGCAGTCCTTGAGGGCTTGTTCTCTAGCAAGAGAATTTCCCTACGCAATGAAAACCTTCTCATAATGTCTAACAAAGGCTTCAAGATTGTTTGGCAGCTCAGAGAGCACCAATTGACCTTATTTGATTTGTTTGCTGCCAGGAGAGGAATGACGAGCTCTAAGAGAAAGGAAAAACTCTTTAGAAGCCCAATCGCCCACCTTGAGCCAATTAAGCCTAGCCTTAATCTAAGCTCCTCTAGCGGCATAATGATTTGTGATTTGCTTATGATGGTGAAGCTGAAAAATCCTAACCTGCGAGTCAAGGCAAAAAAGGTTCAAATCCAAAGCTTAAGAGGTAGCACGAAAAGCTTTGGTGGTTGCAGCATAGGACCATCAGTGGTACATAGCCAGTTGTCTTCCATAAATGCGAAGAAATTGCGCAATGCGAGTAAAGGCATCATTCCACCATGCAATCCACCCTGTTGGCTGAGTGGGTCTGGGCTCCAGATTCCAAACTCGTTGAATGTGGGCTGTCATGGGCTGATGATTTAGCAATGACATATTAAAAAAATGTGTTTTGGATGGACGCATTTGAACTGTCTGTCATTCAATGCTAAACTTGATGGGATAATGGTTTGACAAAGTAAACCCAGAAAGAGATAAAGCTGGTAATTCTTGATTTTCGCCAAAGGAGAAAAAAGATTGAGCTAAGATCATGGCACAATCAAGGCAAAAAAGGTTCAAATCCAAAGCCTAAGAGGTAGCACGAAAAGCTTTGGTGGTCGCAGCATAGGACCGTCAGTGGTACATGGCCAGTTGTCTTCCATAAATGCGAAGAAATTGCGCAATGCGAGAAAAGGCATCATTCCACCGTGCAATCCACCCTGTTGGCTGAGTGGGTCTGGGCTCTAGATTCCAAACTCGTTGAATGTGGGCCGCCATGGGCTGATGATTTAGCAATGACATATTAAAAAAAATGTGTTTTGGATGGATGCATATGAACTGTCTGTCATTCAATGCTAAACTTGATGGGATAATGGTTTGACAAAGTAAACCCAGAAAGAGATAAAGCTGGTAATTCTTGATTTTCGCCAAAGGAGAAAAAGGATTGAGCTGAGATCATGGCACAATCAAGCCTCTTAAAAATTTTATTAGGACCAGCTCAAAAATCACACGAAGTGTGCCAAACACAACGGGAATGACGACGATTGACATTGGGGTCGAAAAGGCCTAATTTATTGCATATGTAAAACCAGGCATCACATTTTCCAGTTGTCCATCGAAAAGGCAGAATACCTTCTTTGTTAGAAGCCACCTCAACCATATTGGAATCCCCACACATAACCCAAGCTGCAAGTGGCAATGAATCCGCTATCCATAGCCATAACTAAGATTCAACACCATCATTGGGAGCATAAACATTTATGATAACAAAACAATGTGTGTCGCCTCACATGAGTACCCAAACTATTCTCTACATAGGATCTAACCCATGATCATCAATGTAAGAATGCCATCGAGGAGAAATGAGAGTAACAACTCCTCTATCAACTCCATGTTGAGAGGCAAAAACAAGGTTATCTGGCCATATAACACAACATGCATCAATTAACATGAAAGCTGCAATTTTAACTTCTTTATGACAAAAAACTAAGTTACCGATTCAAGTAAGGATGCAGATGCGGGTACAAGAACCTGGTACACAAATGCGTGAATTAGTTTTTGGTGGGTTTTGGGTGCGTTTATATACATAGATATATTATAAATTTACATATATATATATATATATAATGTAGAATATATAATATATCATAAATAAACAATTGAGCAATACTTAAATTTAAAATTTAATAGATTGTCAAGCTACCAGTTTGGCTCCGCCATGAAATTAAGCATTCGCTGGGAAGCTCTTCTTCGGGTAAATGTGTGACAAATTGGGCTAAAAGAAAGTCTACGGAGCAACACTCCTGCTCATGATTGTTTGCTCCATTACCTTTGGTCTTTCCTTCGGAAAAACTCCCAAAGGTGTGATTTTCACACTGTGTTTCTTCAGATTCTGGCGAGGCTTCAGCATTGGCAAAGATTATCCTTTGTTGCCTACAATCATGTCTGAAATGAGAGGATCGCTCCTCACAGTCATCTTTGCCATGCAAGCCTTTGGCATCCTCGTTGCTAATATAGTACTATCGCTTTCATTTTTCTCATGCCTAAAATGAATGGAAAATCCCTGGAAGCACTCTTTCAAGAAACCGATGGAATTGAAGAGAAAGACAAGGATCTTAGGTCTATTCCCACCTCGTCAATCATGACTTTCCAGATCATCTTCTGCACCACCTCAAATTTTCCGCAACAAATTTCTTCGCGTTGCCTCTCGAAGATAAGAGATGAGTAGCCAGGGATGCTCAAAACCCTTTTGGTTACTTTGATTGTGAGCTCACAAAAAATCTACACGCATCCACAGGGCTTCAACGCACATTCGCTCCCGCATCATCTTTCGGATGCATCCGCCTCCAGCCCCTAACCCAGCGCACCCGGTAACGTAGATAGAAAACATTAATACCAGGATATCTTTGCTAAGTATCCCTAACGGAATACTTCCTAGTGAGGTCAATTAGACCTTGTACATTTCATGGGATATAGTTCATGAGTCAAATGCATGTATATCATCCTCATCCCCAAGAGAGAAGTTGTTATGTAGAACATTTGAGGCTGGCTGAAAACTAGGCTAAGATTCCCCTGGAATCACAGGTGTTTTTCTAGGCCCCCGTCATCAAATCCCTCTCGCTCAGGTGGGTTGCAAGAGTGGCACAAAGAGGGTTGAGCAAAAACCACTTAAGTGTCTTGAGGAGTGCAAACCCACACAAAACAAGAACCACTCTAAACCAAACTTTTCCCTTGAACTTTAGGGTTTGAAACCCCAGCATCGGCTGGTTGTTGCCTTGTCTGTGGCTTAGGCTGTGTTGCTTCTTGAGCTTGCGGTTGCGAAATAGCTGCATTCGGATGCTTCTCATCAAAAGCTAGGGTATGTTTTCCTTTGCGAACCACCGTAGTCCATCCTTCATCAATTTTAGCACCCTCGAAAGACCAAAGAGGGGCAGACTCCTCTTGTGGAGACTTCATGATGGGAGCAGCAAGAGGGAAATCCTTAATCTTATGCTCAAAGGATTGACACCAATAGCAGGTGTTGGCAAAATTCAAATAGAGCACTAGTTGGGAGAAACATTGACCACCCACTTGAATATCAATGGTCTCTTTGAGGTTGCGAGATAAATTGACTTCAACACAAACTATTTTTTGTCGATGAGCATGTAAAAAACAGTCTGGTTCCATGCAAACAACCCTACCAAGGGTTTGGGCAATAGTTTGTAGGAACAACTAACACGACAAGGGCAGGCCCGAAAACTCTATCGAAACGGGGACTTTAAGCATTTTCTCATCTAAGAAAGTAAAGTCTCGTGACCATGGCTGGAAAACCAGCAAGGAAGACCAAACAAACCAAGGCCCATTTTTGAGGATATCTTCAACATGGGAGGAATTGTAAAAGCAAAACAAAGAGAAACCCTTGATGAGATTCTGGATGCCACCAAACTAGACCCCTTGAGAGGCCCAGGCTTTGGCAACCCAATCACGCAACATGCTTTAAAGTGGAGTCCTCCCATAAAATAACCAATCAGAGTATCCTTTTCTAGCCAGTCACAGGCACTATCAAATTCTTACAAAGGCAAAACAACATCAGGAATACTTGAGGTCGTACCTCATGAGACTGTTGACACTTAAATTTTGCAAGAACATTTGTTCGGAGATGCCATGATTGCCCATCACCAAAACTCTAATGCCAGGGACTGTTGGGCTCAAGTTGGGTGGAGCCATTATAAAAATTAAAAATCCCACAATAAATGTGGTATGACAAAGCAAGACGCAAGATTCAGATAGACAGTACAAAAACCAGAACCCTAGCAGAGCTCATTCCACCGTCCTCTCAAAACATTTAGCCCCACATTAATCCTTTTAATATTACATTAATCCTTTAGTTAATATATCACCAATTTAAAATAAAAAAATGTATTACCTTGCCATTTAATTTTATATTGTCAAAAGTGATTGAAGGAAGAATAGGGAGAAACAACTTGTATAAATTTAAGAAAAGTTGTTCAATTTCACACCTTTGGATTCCATGGAAGCAAGCTCTTTTAGTAATTCCATTGCATATATTAAGGCTTGTTGTTAGTTTGTATGGCCACAAACTGAATAGTCAATAGAAATGAATTTAAGATATAGTTTAGTGAAAGCATAAGCAAGATCTAAAGGTCATGCTATTAATGAGTTACAGGCATATTTGTGGGAAGGTACCTTCAAGAGGTATGCTTCTCTTGAAGGTAAACTTTGGTTGCAAGCTTATATTGAGATTTATATCATTTTTCTATCATTAATTCATACTGAATCGAATTGTTATTTTATTTTTGCAATAAATATGCTGTTGAAATGTGCTCTTGACAAACTTGTAAGTTTGTCTAATCTTGTTTCATTAATGTTACATTATCAATTTATCTGTTGTTCTGGACTTTTTGGGCAGTGAATCTCTTTACGTTCTTGTATGCCTCTGTATAGCTAAGCTACTAAAGTCTCTTTATCACTGTTCCAAATATCAGAAGAAAACTCATTGAAAGATCAACCCAATAGCCAAATACATTAAGAGTAATATAAAAAATCATCAATGTCTCATTCAATGAACATATAGATCAACAGAAAATGTGTATTGTAATTGCAACTGCCAGATAAAAACTCAGACTAATTGAGATGACACATCTCATCAAAAGGGGAAAGGCAAAAACGGTTGTAAGTTGTGACAATCAGAAATGACATGCTCAATAAGAAAAGACCTAACAAGCTTGGGATACTCTGAGAACTCAAGATGAGATATATAATGAGAATAGGAAATTTTTTATTGAGATCTGTTTATATGATGTGTTGATCAAAAAAGATGATCTGGCCATTGATCATCTGACCATGCTCAAAAATATAAGAGATCAACTTCTGTTGGGTGAAAAATAATAGAAAGAGGGTCTTATCTAGACATAGCACTAATATTTCACGTCAACCCTTTCAACCATTTGTATCAAGCCTCAAATAATCAATAACAGCTAATTCCTTCGTAACTTCTGAGCTATGAAGACTTCTCTTGTATGAAGAAGTAAGATTCTTCATGGAGCTATTTCTGAGCATAACTTTATTGCAAAATATATGGGAGAATGAAATTAATTTTCATCCAATATAAATAAGGAAACAACAAGCATGTAGATTGGAGAATGGCCAATTTCCTTAAGGAACAAAGGTAGTTGCTATGGTTTCATAAAACTTTATTGTCATAAGGAGGATTGCACCACTGTCTCATTATAAGTCTACAATGAAGAGAAATGTGATAATGGTTGTAATAATGACAAAGATATAATGAACGATCTTGCTCTTTACTAGCATGTGATAGAGAGAAGGAAGTGACTTGTGAGGATAGGATAGTTTGTTCCTTCATGATTGATTAAGTCCACAAAGCCATGTAGAACTAAGAGAGAGAGGAGATAACACAAGAATACATGTGGATGGTAAAATTGTGTCTAGTATTTCACTATAGGAAATGCAATCAAGATGATCTAAATGAGATGCTCTCATCTATTTGTACATGTGAATCTATGAGACATGCCAACTTACAACCACCAAAGGTAGATCTAAAAAACATGGATAGCAAATACAAGAAACTTGTATCCATTTGGGTCCAACAGTAACATCCTAGTGTCTCAATGTAAATGAACCTAACTTAAAGCATCCAAATGAATGCCCACATTTGGTGAGCCAAGGGGCCCCAAAAGGCAAATTTAAATCAAACATGCATAAATGCTCTAACAGTGTTCCCTGTTGGATGAGAATGTAATTTGTGGCAATATAGTTTCTTAAGGAGATCGATGGTGAACAAATTTAGGTGAACAAATTTTCCAATGTAAAAGCCAAGCAACAATAGATGCAGCAATGCACCAATATGAAGTCCATGAACTCAAATACACAGCAATGATTCTCTTTTGATAAATGAAAAATAGTGTTGTTCCACAGTTCTCAAGACATTCTCAATAAATATTTCAGATATGTCTTATCTAATTGAAAATCAAGAGCACAGCACTGACAAATTTCGACCTGATAACTTACCGTACCACCTATGGTAGCATCTGGTGTATGGAAAAAACTCATCAAGTTTCCACAGATTCCCCCAAGGAAGTAAATCATGCAAAATGCAAGTGATCCATAAGCACCATCAACCAGGGGCCCAAATGTGAGAAGTGCCCAGGAACTGAACGCAACATGCAACAATCCAGAATGCTGTAACACGAGAAAACAAAATTCATGCTTAATTAGTCCAAACACATACTACAAAAGGAAACTATAAAATTTAGTGTTAAAACCTGACATTTGAATTCCCAAATAACTAAACTCACTTTCATTTACCATTAAATCATAAGCAATCCTGCAGGCCCGCTATTTTGATTCCATAGAATCTATTTTCATTTAAAATTCTCATTTTTAAATACTGAGAGCCCTTGGAGTTGTGATTCTTATTACAGAAAAATCAAATGAAATGCTAGAACTTAGAATTAGCAATTTTATTTAAGTCAGATATCTAAATCTTTAGAAAAGCCTTTACTCATAGTCCAACTTACAGGCATTTTTCAGAAGAGTTTACTTCAACAAATTACCACATAATAATTTGATTTTCCTGAACAATACCTTTGAAGATCTTGAGATATAACTGCAACCCATGTAATGTTAAAGTAAAACTAGCAAATCTATTATACTACAATTATTTAGATTAAATAATTCACATTTGTTTGTTAAGATAAATATGAAGCTCCGCCGAACTCTTTTATCCAAGAAGATGGCTACAAGATTGCTTTTTGATTTTAGAGGTATATTCAGCAGTGTTATGGCTCACTAAACTGATTCTGGGGAAGCACATACTTTTGGTTTCTTAGATTTATTCCTGACAGGAACTATGCTAGGAATATCTGTTAAAAAATGGCTGAATTTACTTTTGAATACTACCAAGAAGAATATAAACCACATTGTGATGTCCCCTTTGCAGATGTGGGTGATTGGCAGAACCCTTAGCCTATTTTAATTCTTGTAGGTTAATTGGGGATACAGTAAGGGAATAATAATTGATTAGATTAACTTGTCTAAAATCATTTAATTTATGGCCAACTTATATTTGCATCATTATTTTATTAAAATTGGACAGTTCATTAAAAAAGTAACTTTTGGGGGATCCAAATGTTTTTCTTTTTTTTTTATGGTAAGTACTACCGGAGGGGGTAGCTCCTTACATCAAAATCCAAAAAGGAATTATAGTACTTGCGAGATGGAATTCAGTCCATCTGCCAGTTCATTAATTTGTTCAATCTATTGGGAAGAAAATAAGTCCCCAAAAACACTTATATAATTGGCAAAAGAAGCCAACTCACATTTTTCAATACCCTCCCTGAATAGCTCAAGAGCCTTTACAGCAATCTAGTTCTTTTTGACAGCCTCAGCTTCAAAAATACCTGCAATGTAGCCACTTTTCAGATTAACTTTAATAGAAAGAATGGCAAGTTATTTATGAATGTCATGTCCCCATTTTGGCTGACATCATTTGGCGTGCGGGATCAGTCTATCACGGGCTCTCATAGACTGATAGTGATGAGGAGAAAGTCATCTCGTGATCATTTGGAGATCAGTTGATTGCATATTGCTGTTAGAGCCTACATTCAGTAGAACCTACATCCAGTCCGAGCCTACATTCAGTTGTAGTAGAGCCTACGTTCAGTGTGAGCCTACATTTAGTCCGAGCCTACATCCAGTTGCAGTAGAGCCTACATCCAGTCCAAGCCTACATTCGGTTGTAGTTGGGCCTACATTCAGTTATGAGCCTACATTGTTATAATTTTGAGTTGAGAAAAGCACTTTTATATTATAATGTTATTTTATTATAAAGTGCATTATAATTGGATGTTTCTAGAAGTTCTTAGTAACTTCTTAGAAAAGTAAATAAATAGAAGGCTTGGCCTCTCATTTGGACATGCTTGGATTTGGGATTTCTTCTACTTCTTCCATTGTGGAGCAATTTGTAGTCTTTTGGTCTGCAAATATCATTTGATCTTTGGGAATGATAACTCCCTTAGGTTAGCATAACTGAGGAAGTGAAATACCTTCTGAAGCGTTGCATTATTGGAGATGGTACTCAGCCATTTCATATTGGATCTCATTTGAAGATTGTTTGAGGGTTTGTAATTGATTGAATAAGGGTTTATTTTACATCATTGCATTGGAGAATCAGTTTGTTAAGTTGGAGATCATTTTTGGTGCATTTTTTGAGAAGTCTATATCAGGGCCTGGACTCATATTTCTATTCATATCTCATACACCAGCTGGAGATAATTTTTATGCATTTGATGGGTTGTTAACTAACCCTAGGCGATCCCTTTCCCACCATTTTCAGCAGCTTTTACATTGCACAAAAATTAGTACAGGTGCCGTACTGTACGGCCTGTACCTGGGACTGTACGGCAGGTGGCAGAGAGGCAGTTTGGGGGTCGATTTCAGTCTTCATTGCATCAGCATTCATCAGCATTTGTCATCATCGACTTGGCTAATAACAGAGCAGCATTTCCAGGTTCATTTCATATGTTTGTATGTTGATGTTTGATGTAGAAATTGCATTGAAGGAGGTACTGTTACAACAGTCCTGAATTTGTCACTGTTTTTTCATCATTGTAATTGTAATAACATAGCAAGGAAGGGCATTGGTTGATCATAGAAGATAGTGCATTATATGGAGTCAAAGAAGTGCATTGAATGAACTTGTTATTGCCATAGTTTATTGTTCATGTGTGACAGTTCATACATTTTTCTCAGAAGTTGTAAACAGTCAATTATAATCAGATTTCAGTCATTATCATTCATGTTATATGATGATCAGATTTTGGAAAGTTCATGATACATTGGCATTGGGGTCTTTGCATTGATATTTAGAGTTTCATTGTTGCTCATTGTATTACATTTCAATATTGGTATTGTTATCTCAATTGTACTTGATGCTCAAAACAACTATCACATTGAAACACTCATTACAAACAAAACAATTCAGTGCATGCCAAGTGTTTGACAAATTGTCTCAGTTCAGATTTGGGGGTTTTGGTGGCCTTTATAGTAAGGGTCATTACAATGAACGATCTCTACCTTGACCAAGTTATTCACGAAAATAGTGGAACGATGAAACTGATTGCTTGTGCAACATTCGTGAAGAAAATCTCCAATAGAAGCCCATCATGGATAATGTCTATTTTGCAAGTGTTGATCGCCAATGACTTGTTTGACAACTTTTTTTTATCACATCTTCCTCCAACTTAATGAGCCTAATCAGCTGTGCAACATTCATGAAGAAAATCTCCAATTGCAGCCCATCATGGTCAATGTCTATTTTGCAAGTGTTGATCACTTATATAATTAGCAAAAGAAGCCAGCTCACTTTTTTCAATACCCTCCCTGAATAGCTCAAGAGCCTTTGCAGAAATCTAGTTCTTTTTGACAGCCTCAGCTTCAAAAATACCCGCAATGTAACAACTTTTCAGATTAACTTTAATAGAAAGAATGGAAGTTTTTACCTCATGAATGATCTCTGCCTTGACCAAGTTGTTCCCGAAAATAGTGGAACGATGCATGAAACCAATTCTAGTGCAACATTCCTGAAGAAAATCTCCAATAGCAACCCATCGTGGATAATGTCTATTTTGCAAGTGTTGATCGCTAATGACTTGTCTGACAACTCTTTTTATCACATCTTCCTCCAACTTAATGAGCCTAATCAGCTGTTGATCAATTGAATCCTCCAAACAGCTGCATTTGATACCGAAGACTTTTCGCCCAGACATGGAATCATTTGCTAGGCAGCATCACAGCTCGATTAAATACAGCAGACCAAGCACAATGAGCACATGCCACCCACCCTGTAAACCCAAACACTAAATGGCAGTCGAGCACCATGATACAGAAGCAAACTGCCTGCAAAGGACTGCCAATAGAGCCTATGCTGTGAAAAAGGTCCAACAAATATGTACACACAGGCCGATGGAATCCACAAGGGAAACAAAGTACCCTACGCAATTTTAAATTTGACAATGCTTTCTATCTGTGAAATACCCCACCCTTTATCTGAAGTATTAATTTTCTAATTGAAGGATATATTGAATTTTCTGACTTTTGATTTAATTGCTCTTTTTTTTTAATTTGATGTTTTCAGAATAGAAATATAATGCTAGAAATAAACTGTGAATTGCAACTTAACTATTTGATTTTAAAACAACAAATTTCACAGTTAAAGCCTTGCATGCCAGAATTAAATTAATCAAATATAAACATACCCATATTGCCTGACAATAGATAGTATACATTTGGCTGATAAAATGTGTTGACCAGCTACATGCAATTATCACAAATCTGGAAAATGATGATCAACCCTGGGTTTTCATGCCTAGACTGGTGAACTACATACAATAAATTCAAACATCCTTTTGCAGCCTTGTTTGGTCCAAAATGTGCCCTAAGAAAGCCATGTACTTCCTCTTGAAACCCTCAAATTAGTATGGCTGAAAGTTGCAGTAACATTCCTCTTGAAATGTGTGCAATAACTATTCAAATCTGCCCTTTAGAATGCTTTCAACCTGCAGATCAGTAATTCCTGAATATATTCTTGAATCCTCTGTCAAATTCTATGAAATTAAGCTCAATTGAAGCCCCTAAATGAAGCCTCCTCAAATCAATGCTCTTGGATGATGTTCCACACCTGCAAGCATTTGAACTCTTGGGAGTTTTTGTTCCCAAAAGCCTAAAATTCTCCAATCGCAGCAAACCCTTCCTAACAATTTCTCCCAATTCTTCCAAAAAGCAATCTTCAATAATGAATAATAATTATGAAGCTTCGATACCCTTCATATGCTACCTCCAAAACCCACGTACATTTCCATTATTCTCTTTTGGCATTTTAAAACTTTATTAATGATCTCCCTTATTTTGATTTTCAGCATTCTCAAAGTTGGGCTTCCACTTATTGGAAATACTTTGGTGACTTATAAAATCACTTTATTAGTCTAATAAAGTAACTTTAATTTTTATTTAAAAGTCACTTAATAAGAAAGTAACTTTAATTTAATTAATTAAATTTTAAAGTCAACATTATATTAACTTTAATATTTAAGCACTTACTCATAGTCAACTCCCAGCTAGTGAAGACTGTCAATGGACACTAGTTCTGTGCTCCACTGGTCACGCCTGAAAATAGTACCTCCTAAAAAATTAGGAAGTAGGCTTTCAAACCATAAAACACCACAAATGACCCCTTGCAAGGTCTACTAGTACCTGGATGGGTTCCCTATCCACTATATTACCCTATTGGAATTACTGTTGATAGGCTAGCCCTGCTAAAAATTGAAAGTGCCTAGGAAGGAGAGACTACAATCTGCCAAGACCACGTCCACCAATCCATCCCTATTCTTAGCCCCATATTCAATTCATGCATGCACAATTTGAGTCATCCCTTTGTTGACTAAAAAGTTTTCCATGTGGTTCACTTCACGATAGATTATTCAATAAAGCCTAAACCATTACATATTGTTGTCCCATGAACCCCTAGAGCTACCTCTCTTCTCCAACCTAAAATCAAGTACCAAATGCAACATAGGAAAGAAAAAAGTGATCCAAAAGAGGATATCAGTTCAGATAAACAACATGCTCTCCAATGTCTCTTGCACTAGAAAATAGTCAAACTATAAGATTTATTAGATTTCATTGGATCCACCATATGAAGCAATGCTCCAACCACCGTGAACTAAGATCATTAAACATCCCATTTGTCCAGAATGGTTGAAACAACTTGGCCCATTGGGAAGCCAAAAATCAGTTTTCAGTGTCAGGGCAATACGCTAGTTTTCCATCGATACTAAAACCTCCAATTCCATTAATGAATCCAGTGATTCAAATACGACATCATACTTTCTTGCAAAACTCCTTGATTAGCCAAGATATCAACTACTTAATTTTCTTCTCTATACACATGTTAAGGAAGTGTGTAAAGAGCCTGGCTGGCTCTCAACTGCAAACTGATTTTTTGTATATATGTTTTACAATTTTTTTGTTTTTTTAAACATATATGATATTTTTGTAATTTTCCAATGTATAAATAATGTAAAGAGCCTGGCTAGCTCTTAACTGCAACTGAATTCTTTTTATATATTTGTTTTGCAATCTTTTTGTTTTTTGGGGTATATATGATTTTTTTGTAATTTTTCCAACATAAATAAATATATTGACATTAAACAACAGATTAATTCTATTTCAATTGCTCACCAAAAATTCACTCAAATGCTTAAAAATATCCATCAACATTACATATTTTAATAAAGATGAAGCACCTTGTTAAAGCAGCTTCTATGAAATGTGACGCCACTCCCTTGAAATGATACGCAGCCTCCTGGGAATTAATACAAAGCCTTCCTAGGAGAACAGGCTGCCTTAAATGGAAGGAGACGTAGCTTAAAATTAAGGCGCAACCAATATACTAGCTTGCCACAATGTGGAGACGGCTGCCAATATGAAGACACCTGCTGGCATCTTCAAGGAGCTGACACAGCTGTGAGGACAACATTCTTTGCATTAAGTTTTCGGTTCTTCTGAAACAAACTCCCCATTTCCATCAGATTGCAATCATGAGCAAACACTAGACACAATTCATTGGCAATGGAGGCCAACTCAAAGTGTATAAACTCTTGAAGAAAAACGCAGCACTTGAAAACCTTGTTTCCTCTCCATTTTCGATTTCTTTCAATTTGCATAAATTCATCAAAGGATGCCCAAATTTGAGTTCCTCCAAGGCTATATAATGAATCATTAAAATAGAGGCTTCCTCAACACACCAAGCCTCAAGCTTCAAGTTCACACTTTTCATTAAAGAGACATCAACTATACACCATTAAATTACAGTCAAGGCTTCCACCTCTTCAGATGAGGTCACTTCTTCGATGAGTTTGTGGCAGGAGTTTGTTACAGCCAAGGCTTCCACTTCTTCAAATGAGGTTACTTCTTCGATGACTCATGACGATGACTCTACCTGCAACAAGTCATGCTTGATTTATCAGACCCTGGGGGAGGACTCTGAGTTGTTAGTGAGGATGGTGTTGGCATTAAGAAATAGTAACCGGTAACCCTGCTACCGGTACAAGTATTGTCATTGATTGGCAAAAGAGGATAGAGATTTGTCATCTCTCTTAAGTCTAAAGATCTAAGGAGATCTGTATGAAAAGAGGCTGGTTTGCAAACCGGTGACAACATACAAGAAAGAAAAGACTTTAATCTCAAGAGCAACCGGTCACTACACAAAGCGTCAACAACTGAATAATGTATACAGTCAAGGAAAGGAGGATTCAACCGTCAACTGAGGACCAAGATACAACCAATGTAGAAAAGCACAGAGGAAGTAAAAGTACAAACCGGTGTCAACAACACAACCAAGGAATGTGCGACCGGTAAGCGAAGGAAGGGACAGTGACAGGTCAAAGACTCTTACTTGTTCACAACATGAGGATCTCAACCGATCTAGTAAAGAGTCCAGTCATAGTCAACTATCTGTTTCAACCAACTCTTTGACCAGGATTTCTTGCACTAAATCTGGAAGACTTTGAGTTAACATGGTAATCGGTTTGAGGTGCGTCTGGAGGTTTTAAAGTCAGAATCTGTGGCTTTAAAATGAAGAGTTATCTCTTATGAAGGAAAGGTGCTTGACATGCATCTATTGTTTTCTTTATAAAGCAGGTAAAGCAAGGGCATGCATCAGATGTTTCCTCAGTGAACTAATACTCCACTGAGTGATGTATCCGAAAGAGATTTGAAGTTAGGTCATGCCTAAGAGGTGAAATTAGAGCAAGAACTCTATATATTCTTTTGCCTGTTGAGAATTTGAGTTGCCTTCATTTTGTCGAAGAAAAGAGTGAACCTGAAAGCTTAAAAGAAGCTAGGGAAAATTGAGAAGAGAAGAAGAGAGAAAGAAGAGTGTGCAGAGAAGCACAACAGTAGAGGAGAACACACCTATGGCAACCAGTGATGCTTCTCAATTGAGCACAAACAAAGATCTTATCAGGCTATGCAAAGTCATTTGTAAAAGGTCAATCTTTCTATTGTTTTCTAGCAATTACAATAGTTAAATCTCAGTATTTGGGTGGACTCTAATAGGTCCCTTGTAACAAATCCCTTAACCGGGTGACATCTTTCAAGGTATTCTAAGTCCTCTAACCAGGCAGGCACTAACCGGCCTTATTGTAACAAATCCCTTAACCGGGTCGCATCTAACAGTGCGTTGTAATCCTTTAACCGGGAAGGCTCCTAACAAGGCATACTCTAGAAGAGTACAAAATTTGTGAGGTCTCCTCACACCGTGGTTTTCACCCTAATTGGGTTTCCACGTGATAAATCTGGTGTCATTGTGTGATTGTTTGTTTGTTGTTATCACATGCTTGAATTTGTTTGGCTTACAGTTATAAGTATACTTCACCAGATTTAAAGAGAAAAGTTTTAGAGGTGTTGATTCACCCCTCCCCTCTTAGCACCGGTTGGGACTGTCAGATGGGTCCTAGGATCTGGATTGTCATGTGGTTATAGAGGAGGTAGTTGAGGATTGTGATGAGTCAGATTCAGCAGTGTGATGTCCCCTTTTTCAAGCACTTTATTTCTTGTTGCTTCGTTAGCCGTTTTATCATGGTCCTGTGGGCTAACGAGGACTTTACATAAGTTAGTATGATATTTGGCCTAGGTAATTCCAGTTTCAGGCCAATCAGAGTATATCCGCAGGGTTTCCAAATACTTCCTATTTATAGTAAGTCAACAAAGCTCATTATTCTTGGCATTTCAGTGGTGGACTTGGAGCGTATCGCCGAGAGCTCTCCGGCAAGCTATCACACATCGTCTTGCGAGTTCATTTGATCATCCATTTTAATGCCAGAAGATTTCATAGTGGTTTAATTAAGTCATAAAGTGGAAATATGAAAGGACAGGGAGAGGGAAACTGAAGAGTCACAGCTTGTTACTTTAAAAGAGGGAAAGGAGACTCCTTTGGGGCATGCTTGATTTTATGAATTTATTTCCCTTCTCTTGGAGAATGCAGGAAGCTTCCAGCTTTCGATTCTGAAACCTAAGGATGGAAACCTTCAAGCTTTCTCGGTGGATTGGACGGAAACCCAATTCATCTTTGAGGTGGATTCGTGACGGAGTTCACCATTGCACTTCTAGGTTCATGTTATCCGATCTCACTGTTGCATACTGTATTTCAAATTGGATTGTCCTGTAATCCCATTGTTGTTGTATTGTTGTTGTATAATGCAATAAAATTTTCTGAAGATTTTAATGGAGCATATTGCTAGTTTATTTCTGTTGAATCGATAATTTATTGCATGCAATTATTTGTTTAAATTTCTGAGATATCTTTGAGAAATATTGGGAAAAATATCTATTGGTGATATTACAATGGTATCAGAGCTAAAAATCTTGCTAGCCTGTGGAGTATATTTAGAAAAAAAGAATCCCATAAAGTTTTTTTTCTACAAGGTTTATAACAGAGTTTTTCTCAAAACTGAAAATTATTTATCAAAGTTATCAGAGAGAAATTTGCATATATTCATTTGGAGAAATAAAATATTCGTAAAATATATTGCCGCAAAGTTTCAAAGATTATTGTCATCGGCTTTATAGGGGCGAATGGAGAAGACCATATCGCAAGCTTTAAAATCATTCTAAGCAAACTAAATATTTCATTTCCGTTACGAGACTTGTTGAAGCCTCAGAAAACAAGTGATGTTTTATTTTCCTTGCCAACATAAGGTTGTGGAGGCCTGGTTATTCTAAGTAGAAATTGAGAAATGTGGCACCGTAGATATAGAAGGGACCAAAGAGTACAACTTCATGCATCACCAGGAAGATTAAACGGGAGTTGTTGCTAATTAAAATTTATGGAGCAACAAGGAGTTTTTCTGGAAATAACGATAGCAGAGCTGAGTATATCGTAATCTCATAACTTCTAATCTATACTCACGGTGAAACTGGAAACGAAGGAATCGCACAGAAGCATGCCTGGTTTGAAGTAACGTTGTCCAAAATAGATGAAATTCACTTCTTTTTTGCATGACAACAAACATTAGGAGACATACGACTATATCGTGTTGAAGCTAGAAAGAGAGCTATCAAGCTAAGTTGAGAAGGGACGGCTTTTTGTGAAAACTATGGAATGCGAATAGTTCCTCCACCAATAAACTGGGGCCAAATTACGTGACGGGGTAAATTGATTTTGCATAGAGATTTGACAGGGGATCTTCTAAGTTGCTACCGTGTGAACCGTAATGTGTTGATTGCAACACACAAAGTTGGAAGTGGCGTCAATTCACATAGTTTTTTAGAGAAAAGACACTCATAAATCTTATTGAGCAGAGGATATAAAGGAATTAAATCTTGAAAATGATGAGTCTCTCGTCAGCTATGCTAGCATATCATTGTAACTAAAACTTTAAAGAGAGCGACCAAATGAAGAGATTCTTGTGAAAATCAATCTCTCCAGTTGCATAGTTGCTTCAAGAATTGATCACAGGAGGAGTTCTTGGAATCCATAACGTCTTTGAGAGGGAAGGAATCTTAGAGACGCTATTTCCATCTTTACTGACTGCTGCTGTAATGACACTTGGTGAATAAAAGAGTGAAGCTGTCCTCTTTGTCATGTTGGGTGAAATTGTGTCTGAGTCGCAAGCCTTTAAATAGCTATTTTGATATCTGTCAAGAGAGTCAATTGTTAGTATTTTTCAGATTTACCTAGGAATAATCAAACTATAGATGTCTTCCAAACACTAAGCACAAGATAAAATATAATATGCACAACTAAGGAGAGATAGTACCCGAATTTAGGTTCTGAATTTGTCCTCAAATCAATGTCTTTATTTCTCCAAGATGTAGGTGCCAAGTCAGCCCACTTAGGGCTTCTACAATGCCACCAATTTGTTCTTACTTTGACCAAGAATCAGGCCAAGATCAATGTAAGGTCTGCCCTAGAATCCTCACTTAATTCTGCTGCATTTAGGGCAGAGAATTCGCTGCTGCCTTGGACTGAGATCTGCTCCTTAATGGTGAATTCGCTGAGGTGAATTCACTGCCTCCTTAATGGTATTCGTTGTTGCCTGATGCACAACCAAACTGCAACATAGAACACTGAGTTCGCCACTTTGTAGGGCATCATTCTGCCCTAGTTCGCCATTCCTAGTGCAGCAGCTATTTGCCCTAGGTCTGCTCTAGATTCGCCCTTTAGGGAGGGAAGCACGTTATGTTTTTGGTGCTTTCTCCTTTGAATCAAACACCTATATATATGAGATGAAATCCGCCAATAAGGAGGCCGACTTGGTCTTGTAAAACATTTATAAGAGGCCAACCTTGGGCCCTCTATTATTTAATTCAATCAACTCATATATATATATATATATCGATTTAAATTGATAAACAATAAATAATAAATATAAAGAATATTTATTATTATTATTCATCCTCATCGATTTATTTCTCAAGTAAGAGGAGGTTTGTCGTAAAGGCCACAAAACTTAACATCAATAACGTTGGAGACATTATCGTAAGTATTTGGTAACGAGACAGATTGCAAGTTGGTGGATGCCAGGCATTTGCCGTTAAAAGTGTTTGGGGCATTGCCAAGTGAGTGAAAGTTGTCTAGAAAGATTCCTCCATAATTGAGAGCTCTTGCCATTATAACTCAACTGGATAGACAAGTTTGACAAGTGTTTGTGGGACTGTTATGAGAGTGCGCTATTTTTTCCAGATTTGAGGAGATTAGCTTGTGGAGGACTTGCAAGAAGAGAATCATCACAGTTGTTGGAATACGCAGAGTTGTGTGTTGAGTTTGATGAATTTTATTGTACTACACATCTTGCATACGAACAAATTTAACATGGCTAAGTGAAGATGTCCGAGCACGGGACCCCCAACAATTGATAATCTATTGTCATTAATTAATCAATGGCATTTGTTGTGTATATGTTAACGTGCAGAGAACTATGAATGATATCAAGTTTGGTGTCTATTACTGCATTGTGCTAAGGAGAATTAAATATCGTTTCCTGGGTGTTTAAAAAGGAAACCCAAGGCAATTATCGGTTTCTAGAATAGAACATGTGGAGCAATATTGGCGGAAGATATGCATTAAGCAATGTGTTACCCTCGTCTTTTACTTTGATCTCGGGGTTAGTCATTTTATTAGATAAGTCTTAGTTGAACTTGAACCTGAACCTTGTCAAGTTCAAGTTCAAGGTCCACTGGAAGTCACTAGTAGATTACCGTCTACAAAATGGTCGGTCTTTCAGTCTGTCAGATTTTGAAAGTCGAACTTGAACCTTGAACCTTGTCAAGTTCAAGTTCAAAAGGAAGGTCCAAATCATGGAATATTCTGGTCGAATGATTATTTTCTACAGGAAAGTTCCTATTAAAAGAATCATTACCAAATTTGAGCTCTTGGGAGGAGTTTCGTGCGAAGTCATCGGATTTGATGAGACAACGCAGACATGTCATGATGTGATGGATGACAGTTGGCGGCACAGTACGAAAGGGGCCATCATTATTAAAAGTGTGGTAATCAGGAAAGGTTATTGGGAGTCAGAGGATTCGTGCCGATTTGACATAAGAATTAATGAAAAGAGCATAATGTGTCATGTCAATAACCTCTTGCATAAATGTATTTATTCTTTCTATTCTACACGAATCTATCCAAGATCTTCACCAACCTTGATAATAAATAGTAGTTTTTTATTATCAATTGTTATCAATTTCTTTTGGATAAAGGGAGCAGCGGAAATTGTGGTAAGGAATTGCAGAGGAACTGTGCATAGTAAACTAGTCAATTATCATCTTCCCTTGCAGCTTTCAGTTTGTGGTTTCAAAAGGAAGGTTGTTCTTGTATGTTGTAAGATTTCCTTGTTTTCTCTTAAAATGCCTCTTTTCCGTCCCAAGCTCCCGAAAGCAGAAAGCAGAACTTGCTTACTGGTCTCTCTCCCCAAAATTTGTGATACCTCCCAAGTAAATGTGAGTCTGACGGAATTATATGAAAGGGTTAACAATGCACCAGAAGGGTCTTTTTCTACGAAGTTGGCCGGTAGTGGATTAATGGAAGCTGCAGCATTTCCACCTACCCTAACGTGCCCAAAGTTAGTGCTAGAATGTGCAAACAAGTATGATGCTACGAGTTGGTGTATTAAGGATGCCTCAGGAGAGATTTAGTAAAAATTAGTAGGGAAACGCTTATAGAGGCCTTAAAATTCCTCACAAAGAGCCCTATGAACCCTGGACCTTCACAGAGGCAACCCGCATCTATGAAGGAGATAAGAAGAAATTCAATTCTCTTATTGCACAAAGCTGGTTATCAAAGCCAGAAAAAGGAGGCTCACGACTGCCGAAACCCTTGACTATTGAACACTTCCGAAAGGAGATAGCAGATATTGCTTTTCTTTTAAATAGAGTAAAAGGAAACGAACATGCCTTTCACTGGGAAGATTGGATGTATTGTTTTATCCAGAAGATATTGGGAGGGGAGAAGTTTATTGACTGGCTGAGTTAATAGCTGAGAAACTTCACAGAGAGCTCCTAAACCTAACCAATTTAACCTCATTTTATATGACTTCTTACCTCTTCTATATCCTAGCTTGCTGTAAAGACTAGGAGGGTTTACCCCATGATCCTTGGAGCAATGATATGAAGATTTATGAGTATTACAAACATTTACAGAATGAGAGGTTTGCGGAAAAATTCAAGAGTTAATGTGTTCTTGGGAAAACTGGTCTTTGAACTACGTGGTAAAGAAAATAGCGGGCTTATTGAAGAAGCTATGCAGGTGATAAATGTCTATGGATGTTACTTTGTCCAATTCCCCAAATTTACCTATATTAGAGTTGGAGCATTTGATGAAAAGCCTCTGAAGTTGCTGAGATATTATTTGGATAATGTGATTTTAATGAAAATTTGTAGACAGCTGGTTATTGTTGAACAAAAATCATGAAGTTCTAAAAAGTCATCAGGTGTCCTGTTTCCCATAGAGCTTGGCCACTATAGATGCAAGAGCTTCCAAGATGCTCTGGCAATGGAAGGTAAACTTCAGGCCTTAAATTTGAAATCTTACATCCCTAGAGCCAATTTTGATTATAGAGGCTTTGCCAAAACAAATCTGAATGTTCCTTCCACATTTATGCATATACTAGAACTTGAAGACTATTGGGCTAATTGCTCAAATGATTTGGAAGTTAGAAGAAGATTGAGGTCCAGAATGACTTTGAGGCAGATTGACACCTTTAGGGTTAACTTGGATATAGATGGTGTTGAAGAGGATGAAGATGTAGATGTGCTCGACCCTCAGTATCTCGAGCAAATTAAAGCTCTCTCTATTCCAGAAATAGATTGGACGAAAGGGGAAGAGGATAACTTGCAGTCTAGGACATCAAATGTGATAAGAAGGACAAAAAACTGGCTACAGAAGAAGAAAGCTCCTAAGATCATTTCTCAGTCCTTAGGAAAACAAGTAAAATCAAAGAAAAAGAATTCTTCGAGAAAAGCTTCTATTTCAACTAACCCCATTGTTGATGATTCTATTGCAGGGGATCTTGAACTTGAAGTTGAACTGGTCTCTCCAAAGGTTCAACTTCAACTTCAAGCCGAACCTAGCACTGGATGACCCGCTCAAGAAGCAGGATAAAGAATAAAGAGGAGCCTTTAGCAAACCCCAAAGTCTTGGTAGACTTGGATCCCCCTTAAGCTGAGCAACCAGAAGAACTAGTTCCTAATTCCAATTTGCCCAGTATGTGTGATAGTCAACAAGTTCAAGGTGACACAGATAACGTTCCAATGGATTCCCTTGCTCTACTGAGTGGTCATGAGACACCCAAAAAGACTTCCATAGCTCCGAAATGGCTCGAGAATTCCATAGCCAAGAAACGGAGTGTTGTGCCATTGTCTTTACTGATTGAAGATGTAATGAGCAAGTGCCTGGGCAAAACCCCGAAAGTTAAGAAACCCAAGACTGAATCTAGAATTGAGTTCAATGAGGATACCGACCATTGGATGGTAGAAATCGCTAAGCCAGTGAATGACAAAGGAAGATGTCTCTGCACAAGACTACCAAATATCAAAAATGGACCTGGGAAAGGATAGCAGAGCGGTGGATATGAAAATCTTCTAAGTGTCAAACAGGAAAATTGCTAACAGGGTGTGGAAAGATGCCAAAGACAAACAGGAAATGAAAGAAGCTATGAAGAACATGGCCCAATACATATACGCCATTCAGCATCCAGAGCCCCTTCCTTTGAGTGAAATGCTAGCTTCAATCGACGTTAAGTGTCAATCAGAAATTCTTGGACCAGGTGCAAAGAAACAAAGTAGTTACCAGAACATTCGAAGGCTAGATAGAACATGTCAAGTCTGAAGCCATTAAGCACATAGGTTGTTTAAATGAAGCTCACAAGGAGGCCATTCGCATTACCAAAAAGGTTGAATCAAATGTTGAAACCTGGGAAAATGAAAAGGGAAATTGAGCTAAGGAAGTCCTGTGGATGGAAGAGATACAAAAATATGGCATACAAAAATTCCTTGCAGAACAACCAGTCCTAGGTTTAGACAATAAAACCCTTTATGTCCTAAGGGAATGCATTGAATGGAGGAAAGAGGTTATTGCACAGGGAGTCTCTGAAATTAGAGATTTGCTCAAGGAACTAGAAATGATAAAAGACATAATTCTGAGTGACGTGGAATGGATTGACAAGCAATGTTCTGGGGTAGAAGAAGAACCAACCAAGTCGAGCGAAGAGGTTATTAAGAACCTGCAGGTGAAATTTGATGAACTAAAGGAAATGAAGATGTTGGTTGTGCAAGACTTCTCCAGGGTTGCTCGTATGGAGTCAATGCTGATAATCAATCAGAAGCATCTGGAAATGCACGATGAGAAGGTTGTGCAAATCCGAAAGGACAAAGAAGTATGGAAACAAAGGATTGCATATCTTGGGCTGCCACATCAACAGGTCATTTCCACATTCACTGTCGCTCATGAGAATTGGAAGGCTGCTCGGCTGATTTCAGTCCCGCCATCTTAGGCCTCGCAGACACTTGGATGGACTTAGGAGGCACTTCACGCCATAGTTATGTTATTTTCCTTTTTATGCTATAAAGTTAGTTATGGCAACTAAAACTGTTTACCTTTGGTGAGGTAACTTTAACTATGGTTATTTCTAGCCCTGCGTGGCTATTTATATGAAGACTAAAAACTAATGGAGGGTTGGCTCTTTGAGATATCAAAAACCACTTTTTGAATATCTATGCTTTTGTTTCTTTAAAAACAGATATGATAAAATGTATGTAAAATCCTGTGGTTTTATATATTAGGCTATCTGAGTAGTGAATATTGCTATTCATTAATGCATGTGATTCATTTTCTTGTGGAGATAAATCGTATGTGAAGAGGCTTTATTTTATTATATGAGTTAATCTTGCATCTGAAGCAGCAGAGAGAATCTGTTTAGCGATCTTAGTTTAATCATGTGGATAATCATTATTATCAAATTTGAATGGTTCTTAAACTTGCACATTCTTTTCGTAGTGATGAATTGAATGTTTTGCCTTAAGTATTTTCTGGTTAAAAAAACCCATGATTTACATTCTTTTGTAAATAAGATTGGATTGAATATTTTCTAGCAAGGTAGCTGCACCTTGAAAAACTGCAGAGAGTTTGCTATCATAGAAACTCAATTGTTAGTGCTGTAATTGTTTTTTTTCTTTCTGTTCTATGAGAATCATTTAATTAATTTTTGGGAAAGGAAAAACTGTTCACTAACACAGTGAATTATGTGCGCAACAAAGGAATTCAAAAGCTTAGTTGGTGCTCGTTTTTGAATAAGGGTTCGTTTCTCGAGTCAGATGCTATTCCAAATTAAAGCGGAATTCATTCATAATAGCACTTGTTGGTATCGAAGAGGAATCTAGTGGAATCAGTTTTCTTGTTGGAAGAAAACAGATAGACTTGTGGCATAGCTGTGCACTGGGGCACGAGGTTGAGAAGGTGTCGTAGATAGTTTCCAACTTTCAGTCAAGTCGTCCACAACTCAAGGATAATGCTATTAATGGGGATGACAAAGGTGGTACAATTTAGCAGTTGAACAGAAGTAAAAGCAATGAAAAAACATACAAGGACTATTGCTAATCTCAGCAACATAGTGGAACAGTCTCAGAGGGTTGCGACAAGAGTTGGAGCAAATTTTGCCATTGGGAAGACCTGAAGACAATCACCTATATTTCCAGCACTTTATACTGTTTACACCTTCCGAGAATCCTCTAAAACAAACCTTCGTAATTACAAGAGAGAGATTGGTTGGAGACTCTCAGAACTCAATAATATATTGTATTCAGGTACAAAGGAATAAAGGCTCAGCAAGTAGCCGAAGACATCTTGAGTGATTAAATTGTTATCAAATTGTCATAGTCCAGACCTTTAGCAAAGCGTTGTGATAGATACAAAGGCCCTACATATTGAAAGATTACATCTGATAGGGAATAGGGAAAATAATCAGATTGTATGCGAACAGTTTCACAAATTCCCTGTGAGAAAAAAAAAAAAAGACAAAGTAAAGCAGTATTAGCACAAAAATGCCTAGTGGAAACAGGGGGGAATTTGAATGCATCAGATTGGTGGAAGCAATTTGAAATTAAATACAATGGAACAGCTGAAAAACAAGGTCTTCTCGAAAGAATTCAATGAAACTTTAATCATGAGCAGCTAAGAGATTTGCAGAAGGAAAAGGCAATAGGGAACGAGTTGTACACCACGGGATGGCAATTGGAGTCTATGCAATGCATGAATGGAGTCCTTACAACATTGGAAGAATTGGATTTATGTTTTTCCAAAATAGACCAGTCTAATTGGAGGGTGTTGAATTGGGCTTTGCAGCCCTCAATGGTTGCTTTGGTCCAGCAGAGGTTAATAGCACATCCATGTGAAGAAGTGAGACTCATAACTACCTCTTGCTTTAGTGAAATCACCCGAATAATAGCTCCTACTGCACCTTATAATGATAACATATGGAAGAAGGTTCTTCAACTGATAGTGGACAGCTTGTGTGGGCTACATGATGTCAAGGGCCCTACATTTGGTAGGAAGGTGAAGATTTTAGAGCTAATGGCAAAAACTAGATTTTTCATTCCCATGTTGGATCTCGATTGTGAAAAGATGATTCAACAATTATTTCAATGCTTCTTCAGAGAATTTAGGACACATCATCCTCACAATGTGAAGGCCTGCATGAAAACTATCATGTCCTTAATCTTAGATGAGGATGATAACATTTGTAGGCAGTTACAATTAGAGATGTTGGCAATTTGGAGAGGGGAGCATAGAATCTCACCTATGGCCTCTAAGCTCACGGAAGAGTTAATTGAGCATAAAATTGAAAGGTTCCAAGATCACATGACAGACAGAGAGCTGATATCAATGGGTATACAGGTTGCAGGATCCTTAAATTTGAGCAGGAACCAAATGAGCAAAGAGCAACTTTGTTTCACCTACAAGCATACTTGGTCACTTGGTCACATTTGTGAGAATAATAAGAAAGAAGAGACAGCTCAAGAAGTGCAAATCAGTGTTGAGGAAGTTGAGAACTCTATAGTTCAGCTTCAACATAATGAAATCCAAGAGATGGAATCAGCTATGGGAGGTAGTAAAGAATATACTAGCATCTTATTTGGTGACTTGGAGGTTATTATTGATAAACATTATGATGATCACAACATTGAAAATGAATCTCTCCATTAGGATGAGCTATTTGAAAACAATGATGTTATAGTTGATGAGACAACACATGTTGAGATGGAGGAAAATTCTGAAAATGATGCAGCTGGAAATGAAAATTCTTCCAACCGAGGGGATGCGCAAACTAGTATTCAAGAACTAGAGCAAGATGATGTTACTATAGGGGCTGATTTGAAGGACCAATCAAAGATTCCATTTCTAGATGACGAGGTTGGAGTGTATAATTTGGAGGATAAGATGAGTATCGGATGATATGGTCATTGCAGCCTTAGTACATTTCGAAAACACCCACAAAAACATTGAAGAAACTTTGTGGGAAGTTCAAAGTGTTGAAAAGGAGAGGGGGATAATGAGCGGAATTAACAGTGCATATCTTAACACTCTAAAAAGGGCACTGGAAAGAATGAAATTGGATTACTTAAAGTTGCTCAAAGACAGGGATATGGCCATCAAACATGCAGAAGATAAAGAGAAGGAGGTAGATGAGCTTTGCCTTCAATTGAGTATGACACACTACTTATATTAAGCTGAAAGTCAGATTTCTATGACAGCTACTCCCATGGAAGATGATCTTAATTCTAAAGCCAAGGAAATCATACGATTGATAGAAGGGATTCATACCGTTGGTGAGAATGAGGGTGAACATGGTATTTCCACTTTACCTTGTTCATGTGAGACATATTATGCAAAAGAAGACCATAAGGACCAGCAAGAAGTCAACTACGAGAATTCTAATTTTTATATCAACAGTTATCTGCCTTCACATTATCGTGTGAATAAAGATGAACCAAGTGATACTACTTCTGAAACTTTGTGTGTTGGTGATCATTTCATTGATGGAGGTGTAGATTTGGTTCATAATACTTATGGTGAATCAGAAATGGAGTTGTCTTCTATGCATACCGAAGGCTTCTACAGTCCAACTAGAGATTTGACACCAAGTTGGTATGATAATGCAGCTGTCAATCTATTGGTTGGGGATACATTCTTCATCCATGCTTCAAATATTAGTGTCTATTCCATTTGGTCTATCATTACTTTTTCAGATTTGGTTGGGACTATAGGAGTTATAGAGTTGCATGGGTATGATGTGGGGTTAGATGTTGCACATGAGTTGGATTTCCTCACTACACCTGGGAACAATGACACCTTCAACATCATTCTCAATGTCAGTATATTCTATAGCAGCAACATTTGGTGGTTTAATCGGCTGATCTTCATGCATATTGGAGGTATTTTTGACATTGGTAGAGTGCTATACTGGTGCAATTGGCTGATACAAGAAGTTAGTGGATGGATGGAACACTACTTCTATTTCCATAACGAGGATGAGATTGATTGAAGCATTTGGGACCCAAGTACAGTTACTAGAGATGAGTCTTGGTCACAAGACTAGAGTGACGGGTTGATTTCAGCTGTTGAGCAGTTTGGTTACTACATCAGCAGTTCAGAATGGGCGGTTATGTCTTATTGTAGGATGGGTGATATGCTCTTCCTCGAGTTACCTCTTACTGATGAAGGGTTGTCTAGTGTTGATTGCATCTTGAGACATTTCGATTCACTCATATTTGGTGGTCATGTCAGCCTAATCGTTTGGGACCCTGGTACTAGTATGAATGATGCATTTTTATTTTGGAGGAGTAATGAGTGCCTTCACCTTACAAGTCATCTTTTTATCAGGGTAGCACAGCAGCAGAGTTTTTATATATATACTAATTTGTGTTCCTTATTGCAGGATTTATTCAGATTGTTTTAAGAATGATAATAGTATACTCACATTTTGGGAATTTATATATATATATATATTAATTTGTGTTCCTTATTGCAGGATTTATGAGTCAAGAGCATAGTGATGAAATACAATTTCCCTAACACCAAGGGGTTGGTCAGTAAACATAACAATGTTTGCATTATGTGTATACATCGTGTATGCTTCCTGTCTTCATGCATTAATGTGCCTGCTTCATGTATGCTTTGTGTCTTCATATATGTCAACTTTGTCTATGCTTCATGTCTTCATACATTAATGACATGTATATATTTCATATATGTAGTTCTATAGTCTAGAGTACGGGAACATGAGTAGAGTGGACTAGACATATGAATTGGAGATCGTGAACAGAGATAAACTATTAATGAAAAGAGGAAACTAGTTTATGATTACAAACTGGGCAACTTTCCAAGTTGAGATAGAATCAAAAGTTGCTTAGAGGAGCGCTTATATTGAACAGAATTGACATTGCTTGAGGACAAGCAATTTTGGGAGGGTAGGACTGTCATGTCCCTCATTAACCCCCTAATCATGGCAATAAAGATAAATAGATAAATGAAATAAAATAGTTATAATAATATTTGAATAAGTATATAAATAGATTAAATATGTATTATTATTGAATTTATAATAAAATATATAACAATGATCATAAGATAAATAGTTAATATTAATTGAATATTATTACTATATACTATTCATATGATATATTATATAATAACAAATTGTATAATAAATAAATAATATAATTAACAATATATAAAATAATAGGTTATATAATAATGATTAATGCTATATGATAATAATCTATAGACAACCATATATCATTATTAATATAATACTATATGAAAAGTCAAAAATAATATATAATTAAGGATTAATGAAAATATAAATAATAATATTATAGTATTATAATTTTATTATCATTAATATAATAGATTATTGTAACCTTAATCAAATCAACAACAAAAACATTAATAATAAATAATATTACTAATATAAATTACATTAATACTATTAAGCCAAAGACATGCAAATCTATCAATATCAGCCCCAATGGATATCATGAGTTGGTCATCTAACAAAGACCCCTTATTAGAATCATAAGATCACATACAATTAAGTCTTGATAATTACAAATTGATTGACAGTTCGATATAATATAATTAAGTAGCAGCAATTACGCTCAGTGATTGGGGAAGACAAAAATGGTAGTTGTGAGGAGAGGCAATCAAAGGATGCCGCTATTGAGTTCTCAAGCTATATATTGGGAATGGGTTTTATCCTCAAGGGGACATTAGGAAAGAAGAACGACAGATGGGATGTTCTTAGGAACAAAAACGAAACAGTCCAATATACGCACTCAGAGTTCACCAGCCAACACGCTAACATTCATCAATCAGGCGTCACAACATTAAATGAACATGTCTAGTCAACACTAAAAGGGAACCGTCACATTATTATGCCGTGTCAACACACATTGAGGCAAACAGTTTCAACTACGCATCACAGATTGTCTAGATAAGTATAATACAAGAAATATACAGACTTAACGGTGAACAAGGGAAGACGCTTAGCATTAATAGGAGATAGTAATAGGGCATCAAATCATCGGAAAAGATCACAAGCACTCAACATTGTTATGAAGTAAAGACCGAACAGACATAGCGTTCATGATATTTATAATAACTTCAACAATTACGATAACGAGGACATTTTTCTGATATATATATATATATATATATAAATTGTAATCAATTTTCACAATATGTCAGGAAGGAGCCTTGAAATGTACTTAGCAATCGAATGAATAAGTGCAACTATCTTATGAAGAATAGATAACCTTGAAGGTAGTGTTTCATTGAATGAAGTCTTCATAAAAGCAAATTACTTCAGCGATAAACAAACCGACACTAATCAGTGCTTAATATAACAAATCATATGGAATCACCAACGATTACCATAGCTAGTAGTTTATAAGGGAATCAATAATATTACAAATCTCAGTGATATCCCAAACACTCCAATTAAAAGTTAAAGGACATCGGATATATCTCTTATCCAAAGGTTCAACACATCGTATATAGAGGTGGATTACGGAAGAAGGATATAGTTGGAGGTCATTATGGAAAATCGAGAGAAAGATATTCTAAGAGAGTAGAAAGAGGGGAGGAATTATATATATTACCGTCCTAAGTAGGGAACATTACAAAGACCAAGTAAATTTCTATTCCCAAGCGCAACCTAATTCATAATCGAGAATTTTTTTAAGGTAATCTAAGTAAAGTCCCAAGTGGGGACATTTCAGTGGTATCAGAGCATGATCTTGCCATCCTGTAGGGTGAAGATAAAAGCAGGGATCCGCATAAAAGAACAAAGATTGATCAGGTAAAAAAATCAAGGAATAGGTACGCACCATTGAATATGATGATTAAGATAATCTCTCTTCCATCCATTATTTGAATGAACTGATCAATCAATACAAAATAGATATGCGAGTGATTAATGTTAATAAGGTTGACATAATTTATGAGTGTTATCTTAATTCCATAATGAATTATCAATCTTACCCCATCATAGTTGGAAGGAGGACTAGGTAGGTAAGAGGGTAGGGTTGATGGCTAAGGCGAGAGGGATGGATTCCACTCTTGGGATTAGACCAATCGAGTCAAGAGACCCCACTACAACGTCCTAACATTCTTTTGTGATGAGAAAATCTAATAATAAATTCACCCCCATAGTGGGAAGAAGGAAAGTAGGTAAGAGGGTAGACTGGAAGCTTATGCCTTACCGAGTCAAGAACCCACTATGTCTGCCTTCACATTCCCTTATGGTGTAAAATATGAGTTCCATCATAGTGGGAGGGAGGAGAGTAGGTAAGAGGGTAGACTGGAAGCTTAGCCTTACCGAGTCAGGACCCCACTATGTCTACCTTCACATTCCCTTATGGTTTAAAATATGAATCCCATCATAACCTTAACTCAGAGTGCTTAAAGAAAAGACATCTTGCATCATAGTGGGAGGAAGGAGAGTAGGTAAGAGGGTAGGCTGGTAGCATAGGCTTACCAAGTCAGGACCCCACTATGTCTACCTTAAAAATCCCTTATGATGTAAGAAGAAAGAAGAAGACATGATTAGAGGAGGAAGGAAACCACTCAAGTTTCCTTGTCCAACTCTAAGATGACCTGTTCGTAAGGAAGGCATGGTAAGTAACTATTAAGGGTTTCCTTGTCCACTCTAGTATGACCTGTCTCTACAAACGATGAGTGAAATATCAAATCTATAATCTTAATGAAGTAACAATGGTCAATTTTATTTATAAATTTGATCCTTATAACTATAGGATTTCTAAATAATGTTCTCTAATGTTCTTAGACTTGTAATTATATACATCCAATAGTATACTCACATTTTGGAATATATATATATATACAAACAATAACCATATGAAATAAATATATTTAAGACATGTTTCCTGAGCTACAGGTGAGTTAGGGAGGAAAAGCACCTAAGGGGCCATAAATAAGGAGAATACGTGGGTATGATCCTGGTTCTGCCTAAGACCCCTTTAGGTACTCTTGGCCCTTACGCTAACCACCCAAGACTTGACAACTACAATCATCTCCTTCGTAAGATGAGATGAGTTAGGGAGGGAAAGCACCCAAGGGTGTTCAATTAAGGAGAATACGTGGATTACGTTCCAGGTTCTACCTAGAATTCCTTGAGTCATCTTGGCCCTTACGCTAACCACCCAAGACTTGACAACTACAATCATCTCCTTGTTGGAATCATTTGTCGTTGCACCAAAAGCTCGAACTTTCAATGCCCGATACAAATGTCAGATTTAACCCGATCCACGAGAGGCGATTAAGCCATGTCACGAATCTCCAAGGAAGTGTTGACCACCAAGTCAACAATCTCCCCCTCAGCACTGATTGAGCCTTCAGCACCTACTGAAGGGAGACTCGAACCCGTGACCCAAGGCTCTGACACCAATTGTTGTAATCATTTGCTGTTGCACCAAAAGCTTGAACTTTCAATGCCCGATACAAATGTCAGATTTAACCCGATCCACGGGAGGCGGTTAAGCCATGTCACAAATCTCCAAGGAAGTGCTGACCACCAAGTCAACACTCCATAAGATGAGATGAGTTAGGGAGGGAAAGCACCCAAGGGGGTTCAATTAAGGAGAATACGTGGATTACATTCCAAGTTCTACCTAGAATTCCTTGAGTCATCTTGGCCCTTACGCTAACCATCAAAGTTCTCAGGATTGACACTATCTAAACGTGATAAATAATCATCTTAACTCTTGATTAAAATAAATATTGAAATCTAATATGCTATAATTACTAAACTTGCTAATGTTGGTTTCTCTTTGTCTCTAGGAGATAAGTAGGGACATTTCAGATTTATCATTTCCTTGTCCAACTCTAAGATGACCTGTCCCATACAAATAATGTTCTCTACAAAACCATGAATAGAATATCAAATCTCTCAACTCAATTAAGTAACAAGGATCAATATTATTTCTTAATCTGATCATCGTAACTATGTCTATTCAGTTTGTTTTAAGAATGATAATAGTGTACTCACATTTTGGAATTTATATATATATATATATATATACTAATTTGTCTTCCTTATTGCAGGATTTATGAGTCAAGAGCATAGTGATGAAATACAATTTCCCTAACACCAAGGGGTTGGTCAATAAACGCAACGATGTTTGCATTATGTGTATACATCGTGTATGCTTCGTGTCTTCATGCATTAATGTGCCTGCTTCGTGTATGTTTTGTGTCTTCATATATGTCAACTTTGTCTATGCTTCATGTCTTCATACATTAATGACATGTATATATTTCATATATGTAGTTCTATAGTCTAGAATACGGGAATATGAGTAGAGTGGACTAGACATATGAATTGGAGATCGTGAACGCAGACAAACTATTAATGAAAAGAGGAAACTAGTTTATGATTACAAACTGGGCAACTTTCCAAGTTGAGATAGAATCAAAAGTTGCTTAGAGCGCTTATATTGAACAGAATTGACATTGCTTGAGGACAAGCAATTTTGGGAGGGTAGGACTGTCATGTCCCTTGTTAACCCCCTAATCATGGCAATAAAGATAAATATATAAATGAAATAAAATAGTTATAGTAATATTTGAATAAGTATATAAATAGATTCAATATGTATTATTATTGAATTTATAATAATAATTTATAATAAAATATATAACAATGATCATAATATAAATAGTTAATATTAATTGAATATTATTAATATATACTATTCATATGATATATTATATAATAACAAATTGTATAATAAATAAATAATATAATTAACAATATATAAAATAATAGGTTATATAATAATGATTAATGCTATATGATAATAATCTTTAGACAACCATATATCATTATTAATATAATACTATATGAAAAGTCAAAAATAATATATAATTAAGGATTAATGAAAATATAAATAATAATATTATAGTATTATAATTTTATTATCATTAATATAATAGATTATTGTAACCTTAATCAACAACAAAAACATTAATAATAAATAATATTACTAATATTAAATTACATTAATAATATTAAGCCAAAGACATGCAAATCTATCAATATCAGCCCCGATGGATATCATGAGTTGGTCATCTAACAAAGACCCCTTATTAGAATCATAAGATCACATACGATTAAGTCTTGATAATTACAAATTGATTGACAGTTCGATATAAAATAATTAAGTAGCAGCAATTACGCTCAGTGATTGGGGAAGACAAAAATGGTAGTTGTGAAAAGAGGCGATCAAAGGATGCCGCTATTGAGTTCTCAAGCTATATATTGGGAATGGGTTTTATCCTCAAGGGGACATTAGGAAAGAAGAACGACAGATGGGATGTTCTTAGGAACAAAAACGAAACAGTCCCATATACGCACTCAGAGTTCACCAACCAACACGCTAACATTCATCAATCAGGCGTCACAACATTAAATGAACATGTCTAGTCAACACTAAAAGGGAACCGTCAGATTATTATGCCGTGTCAACACACATTGAGGCAAACAGTTTCAACTACGCATGGCAAATTGTCTAGATAAGTATCGATACAAGAAATATACAGACTTAACGGTGAACAAGGGAAGACGCTTAGCATTAATAGGAGATAGTAATAGGGCATCAAATCATTGGAAAAGATCACAAGCACTCAACATTGTTATGAAGTAAAGACCGAACAGACATAGCGTTCATGATATTTATAATAGGTTCAACAATTACGATAACGAGGACATTTTTCTGATATATATATATATAAATTGTAATCAATTCTCACAATATGTCAGGAAGGAGCCTTGAAATGTACTTAGCAATCGAATGAATAAGTGCAACTATCTTATGAAGAATAGACAACCTTGAAGGTAGTGTTTCATTGAATGAAGTCTTCATAAAAGCAAATTACTTCAGCGATAAACAAACCGACACTAAATGGTGCTTAATATAACAAATCATATGGAATCACCAACTATTACCATAACTAGTAGTTTATAAGGGAATCAATAATATTACAAATCTCAGTGATATCCCAAACAGTGCAATTAAAAGTTAAAGGACATCGGATATATCTCTTATCCAAAGGCTCAACACATCGTATATAGAGGTGGATTACGAAAGAAGGATATAGTTGGAAGTCATTATGGAAAATCGAGAGAAAGATATTCTAAGAGAGTAGAAAGAGAAGGAGAGGAATTATATATATTACCGTCCTAAGTAGGGAACATTACAAAGACCAAGTAAATTTCTATTCCCAAGCGCAACCCAATTCATAATCAAGAATTTTTTAAGGTAATCGAAGTAAAGTCCCAAGTGGGGACATTTCAGTGGATATTTGGGATATGAGAGTACTTGTCCCTATTGCACAGATAAACTACATACACAAAGCAGATTAGTAGGATGTGCAGGGAGATTTGATCTATCAGTTGATATTGGATATCCATTCTTTCTGGTTGTGGATGGATGTGAGTTACGTCTCTACTGGGATCCAGGTGGAGATAGGCTTAGCATTGTAGATTGGTTGAGTCGCCATCATTGGCATGGTGACACTATGTTCAAGATAACTCTATGGATGGAGTTCTTATAACAGGAGTATGTAGATGATGTAAGGAATACTACACACCCTTTTCCTTGGCATCCAGGTGGATCAATATGTGTCTTTGGTTCTAATGATTTCTTGAGCACGAGCAATCTCGGGGAGGGAGGACAGTAATGTCCCCATTCTGAGCGAGCATCTGAGTTATTAGATTTAGCCTATCACTGGGTCCTTGTAGGCTAATACTGATGATTAGAGGACCCTGATGTGGGTTTTGGCCTATTTTGAGGGACTTAATATTTATTGTAAGTCAACAGTTGGTTCCAATGAGCTCAGATGAATTAGAGGAATTAAATGATGCTCTCAATTTTTATTTTTGGCTTCCGGTTTGGGCTCCAAGATTCTTGGAGGGAACGTCTATTTTTAGAAAGTCACTCCGTCAAGTTCATTCATCGTCTTTCATCATCAAAATCACACTTGTGCAGTCAGATTTCTATTCTGATGCTTCTTCAATCATTTTCGCAAGACGGGTGAATTTTGATTATTATTTAATTAAATTGGCTAAGGTTGCTATTTTTATTGGGATTTTAAATTGGGCACCTTGGTGTTATAGCTCGTTGGAACCAGGTTGAGAAGTTTTAAATTTTGAGCACATAAAACAGGGACCCTATGTATCAGAATAGCATTATTTTAATGAAAGGGTCATTTTCTTCATTAAAGTGGAGGGAAATATAATAGTTTATTATATTTCAAATGTACAACCATAAAGCAAGTGGCTTTTAAGTGAAAAGTGTCATTGAGAAGCCATTGAATAAAATATTATATATGCAACCTTATGAGAATTCGAACCTCATTCTTGGATATCTTTGTTTGCATTTTGTGGAGAAATTGGTCTTGAGGGTTTGAAGAAATTTCATTGTTGGACGCCATGTTTGTGCTTGCACTTTGAGCCATTCTTGATAATGGTGAATTGTGCCTACTGAACAGTGGTTGAATACTAGCCTGGGTGGCATTCTCAAGGAGCAGCGAATCACCTTATGAATTGTGAATATGGTCAGCATTCATTCCTACCAGGGCTGAGTTCATTTATAGTGAGCTGGGCGTACATAATTTGCAGGGTTGCATCCATATTTATGGCTTGAGATTTACATATAGGGCCTGCGACCTATTTTGGAAAGGCAGTGTTTCATCTCTTTGAGCTGCGATCTGCCTTAGCAGCATTTCGTGAAAGGTGCATCATTCTGGTTCAAATTGTAATTCAAATGTGTTTTTCAGCATTGAGTATATTTGCAAGAAAATTATAATTGCAAATGTAATCAAATTTCTTATTGAATAAAATTGGGATACTTTGCTTGGATTTAGAAAGCAAATAGTTTGTTCTGTGCATTGTTATTAAACTTCATGCATTGGTAAATGATTTTAAATTGCAAACTATTCAATTACAAAACAAACTTTTTGCATACACATTTAGAAAATCAGAACTTGAACATTGCATGCCAACCATTTGACGAAATGTCAAAAGGTTTGAAATTGAGTTTCAGAAGTTAGAACCAGCAGGGTTCTTACAAGGCTGTCCCCCATCATTTGCAAAATTTAGAAAACGTCTCAGAATACATACCCAGAATTAAGGGCATTTAGAAGTGCAAAGGGGACACCTAGCCGTCCATGTCCCTAGGATGGACGACAATATCTTAGACATCCCTCAACTGTCCCAATGACAGCCAAGTATCCCCCATGGAAACGAAAGGTAAGCCACTCATTTAAATTAAAAAAATAATAATTTTTTTGGTTCTTACTGGGATAAATAGGAGTGTGGTTCCTAGAAACCCTCCCACGCCCCCTATATACCATATAAAGACCAGCTAACATGGTTGTGAAAGCTAAAGGCATATTATGAATTGAAAATAATGTACGCACCCAGCAAGTCCAGCAATTTCTCAGTAAATATACCCTACCTTAACAGGAGTTAACGATGAGAAAAATCTGATCATGATATAAATGGGTCCAATAAAAAAAATCCTTGTTTTTTAAAGTTCAATTTCAACTTTAAAATGTCAAAATGATAATTTTAAAAAACACTATCTGTAAAAGCCTTCTGAATCATTGTCTAATAACCTAGGTGGTAGCAAACAAGGGAAGCTTTGGGATAACACTCCCATAACTTCTGAAAGTCGCATCCATTCTAAAAAAAATTCAAGATAATAATCATGATTTGTGAGAAAATATCCAGTAACAACTCACTAAATACAAGAATTTCTACTCCAGCATACCAGAAATGTCGGCGTTATCAATCTCCACCATTGTCCGTCCAAAATCAGCTCATTTATCTTTGCTCCATAAAGTAGGGGCAGTGACACACTCCCAATATCTGAACCTCTAACTGGACTTGCGAGCTCAAATAGGTAAACTGCAATGTTGATTGCGACAAAAATATTTCTGCACAGAAGAAACATGTTTATGTTTACAACTAAAGGTACTCAACATCTGTCCTGAAAATTCGATATCTAACTTTTAAACAATATGCACAGGATTTTAGAGCTTTAATTATTAAGAACAAAGCTTAGCAGATCATCTTATGAGAACATACATGTAGTTATGGGGCAGATCAGATTTGAAAAAGTTAACAGATAGAAGAAAATCATTTCTAGACCAAATCAAATGGAAAAATCCACACTCCACATTTCAAATAAACTTAAAGAGAAATTTTGGTTAACACATACAGGCTTGGTAAGGAACAAGGCAATTTCTACTCCAACTCCTTCCACACATAACACAGGCACGAATTATCTTTCTAAAGCTAGCTTTCTCTCACATGCAATCGAGGGCCCACAGGACTGTCAAGTGAAGGGTTGCAATGGAAGTGTAGTCACCATGTTCAGATCGAAAGATAGATTTGAGAAGGCAGAAGCTTTGGCAAGCTTCATTATTAAAAAAAATTGGAAGTGGTTCGTACAATATAAGATAATAGATATCATAAGTATTTCCATGTTTATTGATTTATTTCCCTTCTGCTTGAAACAACTTCACATTGAAATGGAAACAAATAACTTCTTTTTTAAAAGCAAAACCAGAAACATCTAATCTAAGTGTTGGTCCTAAATTTAGCATGATACAAATTCACGAATGAAATTAAAATTGGAGCAGAGAGGAACATAACACTGGCTAGTTGGTTGGAAGAGAAACGAAATTTCCAGTACAAAGTCATGGACCATTTGAGCCATTTTATTGGCCCTATCTAATTTTTCCTCTGAAATTCTATAACTTATTTTAGTTATGATGATGTTCAGACACTAAACGAGCGATTTCGAATCATTTTTTATATATTTGTATGTCACTTCAATTTTTCTTTTATTTGGCCAAGTAGTGTTGAGATGCTAAACTAACTATATTAATTCATCTTTTGATGTTTTACTATTTTGTCAAGTTTACGAATCTTTTATTGAAATCTTAACCAGGTTCTGTGGGAATCAGTTTGATCTGCATAAAAGATCAGGGTTCAATGGAATGTTGGGTCCAACCTGCATTTAATCCTGAGTCAGCTAATTAATTATAACATGTCTTTTATCCCTCACTAAGATCTCTTGGATCTAGAAGCATACCATGCCCTCAAACCACCAAAGATCATTTACTTTAATGAGTGAAATTGTGATGACCAGATTTGAAATTTTTGAGCAGTAGAATGTTTTTGTGGGCAAATTTATCGCTGATAAGTAGAAACAAAAGAGGGAAAAAACAAGAAGAAGAATAAATAAAAAACAGCCAATTGCACAAGTTTTGTGTCGAAGCTCAGCAGCAGCTGCTACAGACAAGTGCAGAACAAGAGCTCAAAAAATAGACACAATCCAATAATAACATCTCAAACTCTAAGTGTACAAAGCAGCTCCAAAGAGAGTAGACATAACAGCAGTTACACAGCTGTTTGTACACAATTTGTAAATGTTTCGCAACTTATCTCCTTCTAGGTCTCCATTGCCTTATTTCATTTTCTCTCCAATACAGTGGTATTAGAGCCAACGGCTTTAGGTTGTATTGAGCATTAGAGTTCTAGGTACTCGTTTTATTTTGAGTTTTTTGCATGGCTGGGACAAATATTAAAAGTTGGCAGCGGCAACCTATTAAAATAATTGTTATATTTGGTTTATAATGGTCCATTGGGATATTAGGATAGTTTTAGTAACTTTCTTTATTCTTCAGTTAAGCTCTTATCCTTCGCTTTTCTGAGTTGTGGATCTTATCTGTTATGGGAAGATCTTTGTAATTTATTATTGAGGAGACCTTCACTCCTTAATTAATTATCGAATCTTTTAATTCTCTGAGTTTTATTATTTTATGGTATCAAAGCTCGGGTTTGCAGAACCTCAGGATTGGTGAAGCGTGACAATTCTAGACTGTGATAGTGACGAATTGTACAACGCAATAGAGAATTTTTTCACAATTTTTGTAAGGAATTGTAATAAGGGTTTTTTGAGAGATTTTTTAAATTTAAAATCATGGGCTTCTTCGAACCTGGAAATCGCAGGTTTTCTACTCAGGATATAAAACACTGTGGCTTTTGTTTCAAGTCATAGATTTTTTCCTCCTTTAGTTCGTGCTTCTTTAGGCTAAAAAAACTCGTGGAATTTTTTACAAATCGCGTGGGTTTTCTTTCGCAAAATCATGCCCTTTTTTTGTTGGTAATCACAGATTTCTTCTGCACAATCTTGAGTTTTTTTCCTTATATTTTTTGCTCGCACCACGACCAGGGTATTCTTCATCGCGTTTTTCAAACGATTTTTTTCAAAAATTGTGGTCGTTATTGGGTTTTTTGCCACGAACTGCACCACACAATCAGTTTGTTTTAGCGCTGCACCTAGGGTCGCAATTTTTGGTGTAGTGCCTAGGGTTTGTTTCGTTTTTGTTTGTGTCGATTGTTCCTTGTATGCAGGGCCACACAAAAGGTTTCTCTATTTTTTTGACTTGTGCTTTTAAAACGAGGGTTTTCTGTTCAAACGCTGATTGATTGGCTACACGTCTAGGGTTTCTAGGTGCACGTTCTTTGAGTTCTAATATTTTTTTCTGGAAGAAAAACTGTCTTCTATCTTCCTAGGGCTTCTAACAGGCCTCAGCCCTGTTTTTTCAAAATCGAGGGTTTCAGCATCCTTTCTTTAACAATTTTCATATAAATAAAAATTGGAGATATTTTTCGCAGATTACATTTTCAAATTGTTTTTTCCTAAAGAAAAATTTCTTCGCAGTTTTCTTCATTTTCAGTGACTTTGGATATCGGGAGGGATAACTTCATTACCCAACATCATGTTGGACAGCAGCCAAAAATTATAACACCTAGAAATAGCGAATGCTCAAAATCTTTGAGCATAGGTGTCTTGACCAAATAGTGCTAAGTAGATCCCAATAGCTTTGAGCATAAGAATTGGGTTAACCTTTAGGGGTTACTAGAATACATGTTTAGGTACCATGATGCAGGGACTCCCTAACACACCCAAAATGTGTGCTCTTTTACACTAAATCGGGGTTACACATAGCATAACAAATACAATTGCATAGAAATTGCAGGAATAGAAATAATTGACTTTCTATTATTTCAATATAAAGAAACACAAATATTTAGAAATTGCAATACTAAATACTCATGGGCTTTACAAATCTTGCAAGAAAAACTACAACTCAACTTTCAAATGAAGGAGAGTTCTTCTCAACTTTAAACTATCACTCCACTTTGAATGATACATACCACTCTAGATGATCCGCTCAACCTTGGATCAACTCTCAATCATCCACCCAATTCTAGATGATTAAACAACTAGCCAAGCCTCCCATTGATAGCATTCTCGTGTCTCTTGGAAATCTCACTCCCCCTCTTGATGAACAACACATGGCTATCAAGAAAAGAAACACATAGCCAATAGATGACCTTTCAACTTTCCTAGGAGGTCGCTTAAAAGGTGTCTTTTCAACTTGTCAAAGAGGATGCCTAAAAGGTGTCTTTTCCCATTTTTTATGTAACCACTCAATAACTATGAGTATACAACTCTTTCCCTTGTTCCCACGTCAAGAAGGGTATTTTCATGATTTTAGCATTACAAATGATAGAAAAAGGTGTCCCTTCTTGAAAACTACAATTCCTATTGAACATAGGCCACAAATATTAAATAATTTCAACCTCCTATGTCCTCTTGGCCACTTTCCTAGGTACAAGGAGACCTCTATGTGCTTGCATTTATTTTTTACCACCTAACCATTATAGAAAATAAAAATAACAAATATTTTTGGGAGATGCAGGATTGTCATACAGCCCTATATGCTCCTGCAACAAACCAACTATAACACCATTCACAAATTTGACAAAGAAAGGAGCCTTCTCAAGGACAAAATCAGTGTAATGAGCTTTTGACAGGCTCAAGGAGGTCATGAATTCATGCCCTGTGTTAGTTCTCTTGAATTTCTTACTTCCGTTTGTATTAGAGTGTGATGCTTCAAAAGAAGGGATTGGAGTAATATTGATGCAAAATATGCATCACATAGCATTTGAGAGTTGGAAAGTCAGAGAGATGGAAAAAGGACTCTCAATCTATGATAAGGAGATGTCATTCATTATGCATACTTTGGCCAAATTCAAGAAATATTTAGTTGGCAACAAGTTTATGGTTAACACTAATCACAATATCTTGTGATTTTTTCCCGGCTAGAGAGATTTGAATTAAAGATAATAGAAATGAATGGGTAAGCTTGAGCCCTATGAATTTGAAATAGAGTATATTAAAGGTGAGAACAATGATGTAGCTAATGCCTTATCTAGGAAACCAACTTTATGCTCTATGCCTAATATCTTTGTTGATTGAAAGGTGATTGTAATAGTAAAGCATACAGAAAACACATTTGCTACCAATGTCCTTGAGGACAAATTAGTAATTATCCGATGGTATGTATAAAGTAGCAATTGATCTCATCCTTTTCAAAGCTAGAGTCTATCTCACCCTATAATCGAAGATGAAGAATAAAGTATTGAGAGAAGTTTATGATACACACTTGACGAATCACCTAGGATATTTCAAGACTTACAAGCAAATCAAGGAGAGATTTTCATGGAAAGGACTCTAAGAGAGACACCATCGAACCCATAAAAGATTGTATTGCCCACTATCAAAACCAAACAAAGCGAATTTTTCATGCAAGTCTATTGCAGCCCTTACTGATGCCCAATCAAAAATGGGAGAGCATCTTTATATACTTCACCACTAGCCTTCCAAAAGTTCTAAGAAAAAATTGCATATTTGTCATAATGAACAACCTCACTTAATATGCTCATTTCTTTGCAATATCCTCTAACTGCAAGGCACATGTGGCTAGATTCCTTTTAAGATGAATATTTGGGCTTGGTGGGTTGCCAAAGAAAATACCGATTGGCAAATATAGAAATTTTCTTAGCTTATTTTGGTAAGAGCTTTTTGTCCAATAAGAACCGAGTTGACACCCAGTGCCAATTATCACCCTCCAACATATGGGCATACAAGGATTGTGAATAAGTGAATTGTGGGGTATTTGAGGAATTATTTAGCAATGCAACAAATAGCATGGATCTAATGACTTCATTACATGGATCATTGCCACAATATGTCACATCATATGCCCATTTGTATGACTACATTCAGGGCTTGTATGGTTAGATTGCCTTAACTTTTGTTAAGCAAAGCCCAGCAAGCACAAAACCAACAAAAGATTGTGCAGATCAACATCACATTCAATGAACTTTTGAGGTTGGAGACATAGTTTTCTTAAAGTTGCATCCATACAAACAATTTTCTCTTAATTGAAATGGAGTAATGAAGCTCATGCCTCATTTCTATGGACTTTACAAAATGAAGCAAAGGATTGGGGAAGTTGCTTATGACCGTAAGTTGTCAGAGATGCAAAACACAATAGTATTCATGGTGTGTTTTATCTCCATGCCTCAAAAGGGAACTTAAGAAGCATATCACTACAACAAAGTTGTTGTCTTTCGATGATGAAGGTAAGCAGATCTTGACTCCAAAGCCATCATTGATACCAAAGAGAAGAGATTGAGGAAAGAGGAGCACAACAAAATATCTAGTGTGTTAGAAAAATCTCCCAACTATAGATGCTACATAGGAAGCTACAAAGATACTTGGGCATCCAAATTTGCAATTGATTGAGGGAAAGCAATTTTAAGAAGGGTGGATTGTTTTCCTCTTTTGAGAATTAAAATAATTGGCACATCTATAGCCTATTTCTTTATTTCTTGTAGGCTAAGAGATAAAGTTAAATTTAATAATAATATTTTTAAGTTAGTCCTAAACTCATAATACATTTACTTTAAAACATTGAGCGTAAATATTATTATAAAGTGGGCCATGTATATGATACATAATAAGGCCTTATGTAATATTTATTAAAATGTTTTACGTGAAACTTTTGGAGGAACTTTCAAGAGAGAAAAGAGAATTCAAATTAAAAAGGGCCAAAATGGAGTTTATAAAAGAAAAAGATTTGTTCAAAGGAAAGCATCAATTGTTTTATGAAATCAAAACCTTCATTCTCGTAGCTTGAGCATCTTGTTCAACTATTGCACTTGAGGATAAAAACCCTTGAACTACAAAGATTTAGAGGACAGAAACCCTCTTGCTTTCCAAGCAAGATTAGAGGATAAAAACCTTTTGTTCTTTGAAGCAATTTCACCAAAGAATCACAGTTGTGCAAAAAAATTACATATTTGGTTTCCAATTTGCTATAGTACCACCACTACATTACCCTGTTGTTGTGATGAGTATTTATAAGAGCAATTAGCAATTATTATTTTTATAACAGTTTGCAGTTGCAGTAAATTTGTTGTAGTTCAGGTGTTGTACCTTTTAAAGCAGTTCCTGTTACATGCATATTTCATGACTTGGGTTTGATGTTTATTTTAATAGTTTGAACAATAAATGAAAAAAAATATCTGCTATACATTGCCATTTATTATGGTCTTCTATAAGAATAATAGATTTGATATGCAAGTGTCTCAATGATAAATATCGGCATTTTATTGCTATTGTTAAAATATTCCACATTTACTCCAGAGGTGCATAGATAGGAATTTGGAAAAATTGCAGAGTTCACAAAATAATTAAAAAGGGTATTACAAGCAATGACTGAACTAGGATGAAAAATTCTCTGCTTTCTTTCATTCACTACTAGCAATTGGTTTCTTGATTACTAGTTTCTGCCAGTATTAAGCGGATAGGCCAACATCCAGTAGTTTAAGCAGGTAGCTTGTGCAAGGCTTTGACTTTTTAACTTTCATAGATCTCCATTGCCTACTATTTTGAAATGCTGAATGGTTATATGTAAGATATTCTCATAGCCCCATTTCCTCTCATATTTTGATTGCATGCAAGACTTCTTATGCATTTGTGAATGAAATGCATAATATAATGTCTGCTTTTACTTGTGTTTAGGAAGCTAAAATTTTCATTTTGGCAAGAACATGCATGCTTCCAAACATATGTTACCGGATTCACCTACATAGGCCAACATATTGAAAAAATATGGTTCTAACATGGATTAGTGTCCAGGATGGCCTTGGGTTTGCTCAGGATCCAGCCCCAAATCCCAATCGAGGGCTCTTATTCAATGATTTTCTGCAAACACCAATTCAAGCCGATGCTAATTTTTATGATAAAGAGGGTATACATATTACAAAATCAATGAAATTTAAATGTATTAAACCAAAAAGCATTCCACCCGATATATCCGTGATGTAACTACATATAATTTCAATATTCTATTAATTGTAAATGTCTGTCTGTGGCATATTATAAGGGTGCTTGCACATATGATATGCCAAAACATTTACAATTAATATTATCTATTTTATATGCATGGACATTTACAATTAATAGAATATTAACATTATATATATAGATTATAGATTATCTAAGTTACCGATTCGAGTTTGGTTCCAAGTTCGGGTACGAAGAACCGGTTCGCAAGTTCGACAAAATTTTGAAAAGGGGTTTGGGTTCAGGTTTGTAGAAACGTGTAAAAATTTGATATATATATATATATATACATACATATTTATGAAGCCTAGAAGCATGAGTTAAAATTAGAATGTCACATAGTATCATAAAAACATTTAAACAACAAAAACACCATAAACTTGTAATAATAGCATCATGAATCGTGATCATACCATCATATACTTCACGTTCAACATCAAAGGTTCAAAACATTAAAAGTTAAAACTAGATCATAACATCAAGTTCAAGTATCATTGTTTCAAGTTCAACTAATGAATTAAAAATGTATTAATATTCTTCTTCATCTTCATCTTCTTCTTGAGCATTAGTTGACTCAGCAATAGAGCTAAGGCCAATGGGATCAGCAGCAGCAACAATAGTATTGGCGTCAAAATCATCAAATTCATCAAGTGCAAGCCGAGAAGTGGAAGCATCCAAGTCCGCAAGATCTGCATGTACATCCCACCTCTTCATCTCCCCTTCTTTGTATTCTTTAGTCTTGTGGGAGAGAAGACGCAAGTTGTAATGCACAAATACCAAGTTCTCCGCTCTTTTTGATTGCAATCAATTGCACTTCACTGAGTGGATGAAAGAATGTGCTCCAATTTCTTTCTAATGAAGATGAACTAGCAACCTATGAAGACAAAACAAAGTAAACAATTAAAATAAAATTATTCATCTTACAAAATAAAATTATAAAAATTACTTGCTAGTCATGAAGATTAAGTAAGCTAAATTTTTTTTAAAATAAAACTTACTTGTGATATAATATTTATTGCAAGGGGCTGCAATGTTTGGAATCTTTGGCCATGGAGGTACCACCAACTATGAGCATCCTTCCTAAACCGATGACGAAGAGCATCATTACTTAGACCTCTTGCATTCAAAAACTCTATGAACTCATCCGTAATCAAATCTCTCATATCATCATCAGGAAAGAGTCTTTCAAATGTTACCTTGTATCCATCAGACACTTCTAAATCTCTATAAGGTGGTAGCCTTCCTGGTAGATCCGGAAATTGGTTGCTATAATATTTGGGCGTCAATGCATAGGCAAGCAAATGTAGAGGAGTGGTCATTTTGTTCCATCATTCTACAATAATTGCTTCCAATTGTTTGAAGAGGGTCTCTTCGGGATCTTGCTCTTTTTCATTTACAATTTTCTTGATCTTCTCAAGCATTGACTCTATGCCATCATAAATCTCTCCAAGGCAAGGCCTATCCATGTCAACGTACCTAAGCATGCTCATAATGGGCTCCGTGAACTTAATGAGATATTCCACACGTTCCCACTATAAGTCATCCAATATCCTTTGCTTTATTTTGGCTGCCCTCTCACTGTTGCTTTGCTTCCATATAGCCCAATTGTTGTTGATTACCATATTGCAAAGTGCCTCTTTCACTTGCACAAGTCGTCTCAAGACAATTAAATTTGATACAAAATGAGTTTTAGCAACCTGTAACATAAATTAGAGCAAAAAAATACTACTATTAGATACATACTTTATAAAAGAATACACATTACACAAAAAAAAAATGAAAATCAGAAATTGTAAGATACAGATTTATTTATTTTTAAATTAAATTACTAACTTTAGTTCAAGTTCACTTACCTTCAGTAACTCCAAACATGAGAACATTCTAAATATTCTTTGAGTCATGTGATGGTTTGTGATGAACATCTAGATGTCCTCAGCCTCTACATACACTGTTGTTAAATTAGGATCATCCTATAGAGAATATATGTGAGTGCTGTAGTGAAATAGATTTCCATTGTGATTGATCTTTTCACCAGCCATCAATATGCATTTATATCCTTTGAATAGTCATGTCAAGTGAAGAGCCATGACCATACGTGGCTTATGCTACGTAGGGTCATGACCCTTCATGACCGATTGGTAATATTAACTATATTGTAACATATACAAATATCAAATGCTCTTAATATATATGGACATGGTAAATATATCTATATTCAAGAGCCCCGATAACACTTTGACTGTTGCTATACATCAACACTCCCTCTTAGCAAGGGAGAAGTGACAAAACTTTATGAGATATCAGTATTAAGGATATCTACACACAACACATTATCTGACTTTAACACTCAGAAATAGTGACTTGTCAAATAACTACAATCACAATGTTATGAACACTATCATAACATATATTATGATCTCTAATTGTCCAAAACAATATCTAGAGTAATCATAAAGCATTCATTATCAATAACTTCCGGCGTATTCGGAACAAAACTGTCATAATAACAGGCCTATCATTTGCAAGATCGTCACCTTACAAAGATTACCTTCTGAATATATATGTCCATGAAAGATTGTCACCTTTGATTACATATCTGATGCAACTAAACAACCATAGAAGCATAAACACAAAAAGAATGGGTCCATAAAGTCACACATATGACATCCACCTTGACTCTTCTCAGAGGGTGGATCAACCATGGCTCATCCCAGAGAGTGGAAACCAAGACTTCCACCTTAGACTTGTCTATCAAAGACAAGAATCATTTAATATACAAAATGATGGATCATAGAAGCTAAAACCTTCTTTTCAGCTAAGGCTTTACTCCTCAACATATCAAGCTTATCTGAAAGTACACAATCTCCTTTCTAGCAAGGGGTTTGGTGAGAATATCAATCGTTTGTTCTCCACTGAATTCTGAGCTTACAAAGTATACACCATAGTCTTGGTGAATTCTAAGCTTACAAAGTATAAGCCATCTTGACATGGTACACTCCCTTTGAATTTGTGTGACCAAGATCATGGGGTGCCAACTTAATTTGATCTTCTAGCTTCTCCCTCTGACATATAGCCTTCTCACATGGTAATAATCATAATTCTCTGCTAAAATTTCTTGATTACTAGAGAACCGATAAAACATAGTCTACTCCCTCTGAATCAAGATCCTCGGATGTCTACTGATGTAGATCCTTTAACTTCTCCCTGTGTCACAAAGGCATACCTTGTTTATATACTCAACTAAGTGTCACTGCAAGATGCCACTTCATACCTTCCTTCCTGAGAGAACCAATATGAATAATCTGAATAGTCACAATGTTATAGATCAGCTAGCATAATCTTTTCCAAGGCCACAACATTAACACTCCCTCTTGGACTTGAGGGAAGATAATAAAGATCTCTAGTATGATGTTTATCATGATGTACGGAATACCTTACTTAGAAATTCTATCCACGTGCATCTCATAGGCGATTTTATCCACGAGTTCCCACTACTATAATCTTAGAATTGTTTTACCTTCAATAGTGAACTCTCACTCAATAAATATGATCGAGTTTGTCACAAGTTGACTAAATCATCTATTTCCTTAGAAGCTAAATTTTGCCAACTTCTTGACCTTTTTGAAGATGTCAGACTCCCTCTGAATCTGATATCAATTTTCTTTTTCCTGCAGGAGTATCCCCGAAAAAGATCAAGGCAAATATCTCTTATAGTACATATAGAAATAAAAATAAGAGAGAGACTACAATGAGTAGATAAATGTAATACTTATCTGTACATCAACATCCTTGATTGTCCTCGTCATCGCTAACATGTTCATCTTATTGGAAACAATGTCAATACAAATACCTGATGTTGAGTCCAATATTGAAATGCAGATGGTATCCAATTTCTCTTTCATGTAATACTTATTTGTACATCAACATCCTTGATTGTCCTCGTCATCGCTAACATGTTCATCTTATTGGAAACAATGTCAATACAAATACCTGATGTTGAGTCCAATATTGAAATGAAGATGGTATCCAATTTCTCTTTCATGTAAGGAATGAAACTAACAGGTGATCACATTACTCGGCTTTGAGTCCACCATAATGTGGATATGGCTTAATACAGTTGTATGTTGGGATGTGATTGCAGGATTCCCACAAAAACAAATGATAGATGTGAACCATGTGTAAATTTTGTCTAATTATAGACAATGCGCGTCAAATAATGCCCGATATGTTATTAACTGCATAGAGTTCATGACCAACAGAACTCTCTGGTGACAACATCAATGAATATTCTGACACAAGTACAATTGCATTTGGTTGTTTGAAAAAAAAAATGATACGACAAAGATATGGAGGTTGTCCTTCTTTGGAGTCATCTATGGATAACTTTCTCAGGCAAACTATTGTACAATTTATTCGTTGACTTTGTGGAGTTGACTACAATTTTACAATTTTCACAAAATGACATGCCACTAATATTGACTCTTTAATCATCCCACACACAATAAAGTTGTCCAAACCACTCATAATCTTAGTTCCAATGCCAACCTAACCCACCAATCTTCCTCGACGATCCTTCTCATTCGTATCTCTTGTTTAGAGATTTCCACTATATTACTCTGTTACGGGTGGGCTGCAATATCGTCGTTCAATCTCTGTTTCGATTGGTCTCATTGTACCACCTTCGCAAAACTGAGATGTTGCATAAGTTACAACAAAATATAAATACTCGGTTCCTAGAATAGAAACACACATCCATGGCTACACGCCACAACCTAGACTTAATCACCAGCAATTCTTCTGAAATACATCACTCATATTGCAAGCTCAATGGGATATAAGGCTGCATTTGGTTCAGCTCTTTCGCATTTAATTCAACAATTATTGAGCAACTATAAGATGTATATACATCAACCTTCAGACATGGTTCCTTATCTCCGACTGGTAGAAACTATCGCATACTTACTATGTATGTATATAGTTACATGGTCGGCTCTTCTACTCATAGAAAGTAATCTCAACCGGAGTCACAAGTCCCAACATATTGTTAAGTGATGATAGACAACATAAGAAACTAGGCAATGCTACTTGACGATAATAATGATCATCACTGTTGTTGATCGTAATTGTTTTGATTATTATAACTTGTTCCTCCAACTTTAACGGCTATCCATTCTCTAAATGTTCCTTCCATTGATTGTGTGGTTATTAGGATTGATTTTCTTCAGATTTAACTGCAAAAGATTGATGATTAGATATTATCTCGAGTATTTTTGCATGGCACGAACTGGTTATGTTCTGGGGTTGCTAGGATTAATCTCGATCATTGGGAATCCCATCTCCAAAGAGTATTCCCATTATCTATCTTATCCCTTTCTTGATAATGCCTCTCTAAATTTGATATAACTTTCACTATTACAATCAACTGAGGATTGTTGTTACTATCTGGACATCTATATATATAGATCAGTTATTTATTTATTTGTTAGCAGGAGATCTCCATATGGTACTATAATCAAGGAGTATCAGGTTTAGCATGATGAGCATATATTGCTACATTGTGTTCACTGTCTTTCCAATCACCGATACCACAGCGATAGAGGGAAGTGTGTTCTCCCTCCATTGTCTCGACTTGTTACCTATGTATATACCTCTCCATACAATACTTATCTCACCACTACTGATTCCTATATGCATTTGCGGCAGTGATTAATATCACTGTGGTAATTATCGATGTGTACTATGCCAAGAGTATGAAGATCACTGCCATCCGATAGTATTATGATTGCTATGTCAATACGTAAATTTCTACCGTCCTCCCTGTCTTTGTTGGTACTGACCGGATTTGAATATCTGTTCTAATCAAATCCTGAATGGTTCTTCTTTACAATCGTTGACCGTTGATTGGCTCTCTTGACTGGAAGTGATTTGATTATCCGGTGTTTTTCCCGTGGCCGGTTTTATTTCTCTTCTTTTCATAATGGTAATGGCAATGAGCAGTGGGGATTGATTTGAATATATTGCCGCTATTTCAAATATATTTTTCTAATGCATATGTTGTTTCACTTTTAATAAGTCCACCTACGACCATCTTGATGAGGGCACCAACAATGAGACTTGTCAACGAATAAATCAAGCCAACCACCGAAACAATAGCACAACCAGACAAAGAAAAGCAACTGGTCTTTAGGATCTTCCTTTAAGCGGTTAAGCTTTGTTCAAAGGAACCCACTCTAATACCATGTTGTTAAATCAGGATCATCCTATAGAGAATATATGTGAGTGCTGTAGTGAAATAGATTTCCATTGTGATTGATCTTTTCACCAGCCATCAATATGCATTTATATCCTTTGAATAGTCATGTCAAGTGAAGGGCCATGACCATACGTGGCTTATGCTACGTAGGGTCATGACCCTTCATGACCGATTGGTAATATTAACTATATTGTAACATATACAAATGTCAAATGCTCTTAATATATATAGACATGGTAAATATATCTATATTCAAGAGCCCCGATAACACTTTGACTGCTGCTATACATCAACATACACCTCCTTGATCCACTCAATTGTGTTCCCAATCTTTTGTAGCATAAGATTGAGTGAATGGACTGCACAAGGTGTCCAAAAGATATGCTGATATCGCTCTTCAACCAACAAACCAAAAGCTCTACAATTCTTTGCATTGTCCGTTATGACTTGGACAACGTTACTAGCACCCACTTCTTCAATGGCATAGATGAGAATATTAGCAATAAATGGCTCATCTTTTACTTGCCTCTCACAATCCACCACTTTCAAAAACATTGCCCCTTTAGGGGACACCGCTAGGACATTGATCAAAGGACAATTTCTAGCATCTTTCCACCCATCTGAAACAATTGATACCCTTGTCTCAATCCATGAATCCTTTATGGGCTTCAATTGATCATCAATCAACTTGACCTCTTGATCCAACAAGGTGGTTCGTACTCTCTCAAAACCGGGGCCCTTATACCCTCTTGGAGCTTCATTGGCACTTTTCAACATCTATGTCCAATATGGAGAGCGAACAACATTAAAAAACAACCCATTTGCATACAAGCATCTTGCCACATCAATGTCGGCAATTTCCCGACTTTGATTTTGAAATGCAGTTTCTAGTGGTCCATTTCTTTTTTGTGTAAGGTCGAGGGGTTCTTTTTCAGGCTCACGGCTAGCTGAGGTGGTAAAAAAGGGGTGGTCTTCTATCACAACATCTGTGGGGAGTTGCGTTACCTTTGCTTTTTTTTTACTTTTAGTTTTATTGCCAATGCTATCGGTTGAATTTTGCCTATGTTCTTCTTTCTCTTATGTTGCCTCATGCTTTTCAATATATTTAAGTACAATTGCATTTGGTATAGGTGCACCTTTTTTTCCAAGACATTTCTTGACTCCTCTATCAGGGTATCCACACAAATGGCCTACCACACGAAAATATGAACTATTTCTTTCTACATCACAACCCCGACATTTCCAATGGAATGCACCACCTCCTGGAAGGGGTTTTATAATATCAACATTCTTCCACAAAGGAGAATCGAAGTGGGGTTTTATTCTTTGTTCAGTATTTCCTACTGAGGAAGAGGTAGATGTCATTGTAGTTCCTTTTCCTATGGCATGAAATTTCAAATTGTATACATATTCAATATAAAACTTAAAAGCAAAAGAATGAAAAATTATAGAAAAAATGGCTACGATCTTATGGAGAATGAAAGAGAAATGAAAAAATAAAAAACTTAAACAAAAACAAAAAACAAATGGAACAAGAACTTACCTCTACTCATTGTAAGCTTGCAAAGGTGTACGAATGAGGCACAAACACTTGAAGAAGCTCACAAACCAATCTTCCAACTCCTCCTTGCACAACCAAGAACTGGCTCAACCACCTATTTGCTCTTGCTCAAGTCAAAATAGCCTACTCGCACACCATAAATGAGAATGAGAAGCAAACATAAGCCTTTCATATCCATTTTTTAGGGTTACGGGTATCAAAATTTTATAAAATTTGCAAAAAATAAGTAACTGAAGTGAGGTTTGCGGGTCCCAATTCATCGAAGTTCGTTGCGGGTTCATTTTTTTGCATGGTGGTCCACCTGGGTCCAATCGTCCGTGGCAGAAGTTCAAACTAGGTCCAAAAAATCGAACCATGCCCAGATCAATAGGCAGACTGGACCAAGACCAAGTACCAGTTCGTACCCAGTCTGGTCCAGAGGGATCTAGGGGCGAACCAAGGTAACTTAGTAGATTATAGATAATATAAAATATATAATACCTATAAATTAAGATTACTAGTTTATTCATAAATTTATATATTCTGATTATCATTAATGTATTATTGAATATTATAAATTATAAAATATTGTATAGATAGATACATAGCTAGACACACACAAACCTATCCCCATCCCTAGGGAAAGAAAATGCCATATGGGTTACCCTAATCTTGAACCCATACCCATTCCTACACCAGGACCAACAACTTAGTTACAAACCATAATGACCCAAGCTAGGGAGGTGCCTATGCAATGCATTGTGGAATGGCAGTTTGGTTGATGTCTACAACATAAGAAATGGTTGCTGGCCATGTGAGCCTTTTCCCTATCTGGTGCTAATAGCCCCATGTGCCCTTTTGGAAATGAATACCTTAACAACAATTTTTGGTTTTGATAAAAAGAAAAAATATATACGAGTAAAAACTTGAATAGCACAAAAACTGTTTCCAAGAAAGTACTTTATAGGGCACAGTACAACACGTTATCAAAGGTGTGGTCCATTATTCAAATCTAAAACAGTGAAAAGGGAAAAAATATATCCAGAAAAAAAACTAAGCAACATTTTGTGTTAAACTTTGCATAGAAAACACTAGATCAAAAGCTAAGACTGAGAGAAAGAAGCAAAAAAAACCTGCAATTCTTCAGTTGTTATTCCTGGTGTTGCAGCATCTTTTAGGAGAACTTGGTCCAGCATGCATTCAATTCTCTAGGTGCTGTCCCCAAACATGTTGTCCTTCTCCTAGGATGCCAGGATGCAAGTTCCATCATTCAGAAGAGGTGGCATGTCATTGAGAGAAACGGTTATCAGATTGTCATTCTTTTGGCATTATTGAGCTGCTGGAATTGTTATTTATGGAGGTTGTTATCCCTTTTTGTCCTTCCATCTCCAAGAATACTTTGAATTAGCTCAACCCTGTTATGGACCTACTAGTAGCAATGACAAATGATAATCAATCCCTATTCAGCTTGTTTATGCTAGTGATAATTTCTCACAGATTCTCTTTGATGCCTTGTAAGTTTTGCATCGGCAGAACAGTAAATTCTTGATTGGATTTGTATTGCTTGTTTTGCTGCTCATAACTCTAATAAGGCTCATAAAGTATCATTCATATTGCCCAAAGCCAAACGGATGGTGATCTCAGGATTGGATTGAGATTTGGACTCGGGATCATGACTGACTTTGTTGTTCCCTCTCTCTTGGAAGTATGTTAGTCAGAAATCAGCATTTTTGCAGCTGGTTTAATAGGTTGTGGATGGAAATGGGTGAAGGCATTCTCCATTCTAGAAAGGGCGGGTAGGATGAGAACAACTATTGGATATGACGTCTACACTGTAGGTTGCTTTGAGTGACTCCAAATGAGATGAATTAAGATTAATGGAAAACAAGAACAAAAGAACAAAAGGAAGTGGTCTTGCCCTTGCTTCTGACATTACCATGAATAGCTTCATTTTCTTGAGTACAAGTAATAGGTTGGCATATCAGAATGTCCTCATCTCTGATTTCTTCATCAAACATTATGATGACTTTACCTTCAGCAACATTTACCACAAGTGACATCTGAATAGACATCATAACAGAAGGATTTTGCTTGACAGTTTTTTGTCCTAGTAGAGGTTTTCAGGGATTTATGAGTGAAGTGAGTATGCTTGCATTGACAAGAAGATTAGGCTTTATGACTAAAGTTTTCCAGGATCCTTGAACACCTCCTTAGCACCGTTTTGAGACAAGTTTACTCTATCATGAAAATCCTTTTGAGCTCCCACATTGTAATTACAAATATAAATTTCACCTATGATTCAGGCAGCCTATTATTGAATTGAATACTATCAGATGTATGTGAGCTGCTTTTTGTTAGAAAGGTGTCTCAACCTTTCTCCTAATGTTAAGAATGTCAAAATGTAGTTTTCACACAAGAAACATAAAAAATCAATTTTAGGGCTATATAATTGGTTTTTGAACAAAATAAAAATTCCAAATTATTCAGAACCACTTTCAAAACTGTCAGTGGCACAGAATTTTCTGAGCTCTACAGGTTAAATAATAAAGATGCCCGAATGGCCTCTTAGATCAAAAGCTATGGCTTCCAAAAGTTGGGCCTCTTGCATTGGAAATGTAAAACATGTCTAGGACACAAAAAGTTGGAAGAGGGAAATTACACTTGTTGACCAACTTGTGATGCATGTTATGACACATCATAAGTCATTTCTAAATGGAGATTATGCAGCCACAATGGAATGTCCAACATGGTAAGTCAATTATGACATGCTTATGAGAAGTGGAAGGAATATGCTATTTTTAGTGTGTGAATTCATCTTGAGATTTAGATGTTAGTTTTCCAAGAAAGAGTTCGAATCCCACATTATTGGGTGGCTTTAGCTCATGGTTTTGTAATTACCATTTGATAGTTTCTTGTATTCCATCTATTTATTGAGAACTTGAGATGAAGATATTTGATAGTTGATTTGCAAGTATTGTTATGCTGTTGTAATTACTCCAGATTTGTATGCCGGTGATATCTTTGTAAGGGCATGTCGCTAAGATTGTATTTTAACCTTTGTTGTTGATGATACAATTGGTTCATGCTTTGGAGTGTGAGGTTTTTTCTCCTGAAATATTTTTCCCCAGATGCACCTATGTTGCGGTATAATTATGAGTGTTTCTCCTTTTATAATTGTAAAGATCTAAAATTTGTGCAATACTCTCCTCTATGATTAGTTTATGATGTGTTTCCATGTACCTTGCTTCCTTTCACTTTCATCACTAGGTCTGAAGGGCAGTAGCATTATCTATGTATCTGATAAAAATGCTGATCTGATCCATCACAGAATCGACATCAAGGATACATTGATCCGTTTCTCTAGTGATGGAATGGTCATCCGTTTGACCAGCAGAAATTTCTAGAATGATTATCATATTCTTCCTTATTCACCAGATCCCATTCAATAACAATGCTAGGATATTGTTTTAGAGGAACATTAAAAGATTGAGTTTGGCCAGCACAGCCCATATATCTTACACAATGCATGGTGAATGTGAACAGCTATTGCAGCTCAGACCGATGACTTATTTGTTTGAGCAAAAAATACAATATGGATTGACTTTATAGAATTAAGGAAGCAAGAGGCCATGCAATTCATGGGTGTGTCTCCTTCTACAGCATTGGATGACATTACCCCTAAGAATTTAATCCATGTACTTTGACTTCTTCATTTCTGTATTTATTTTTAGCACTAATAGAAGTTTGGAGTGCACGGTCTCTATTTGTATGTACATGCAAAAAGAAAATGGAATGTACAAGGATGTTTAGCAAAGTTAATTCACATTTAAGGTGAGGAGCAAGTTCTTATGTCTTTAGTCATGAACCTTATTGGCACCCTTGTACTTGTGGCAAGTTTGGGAGATTGAAGAGGTCACACATAATTAATGTACATTCCTAGGGTTATCTTGTATTGAGTGGAGACAGTAGTAAACCGTTCATAAATTTATTTGTGAAGTGTGAGAAATTTGACAGATTTCAATTGTAGCTGAGAGAATGACTTTCAGCCGTAAGTTGTATTGTTAGGTTGGCCTATGTGCTAAGGTTGAGCGCTTGAAGGTGGGAAGGATGGTCACTACACACCCAAAGCTCAAATATAGCGTGCAAAACCATTAATGAACAACTCTCACAACTTTGAATCAATGATAACCATTCAGTAGTGTTGAGCATAGGAATGGGGACACTCATGAAAGATTTGGGATCATCATTATTCTTTTCCTATTCACATGGGTATCAATGAACCATAATATATCACTGCTTGCTTATATTCTTAAGCCTTGAGTAGGACTCATGCAAAATTTCTTTTTCTGTAAAGTTTTGCTAATTGGTGGTTGTTTTCTCCTGTTACAAAAGAGTCAAGACCAACTCATTACACAGGATGACAGAATTCTCCCCACACTTAATGTCACAGATGCATTTCAATGTACAAGGGAACAGGACAGTATTTGACATCTACATATCTCTATAGGTATTGTGAAACACATAAATAAATGAAATAATGAGGTTGTCATCTGGATATTCCATGTTAACACATCAGTCTGTGTGCATGAACATAAGTGATAAATCCAAAAGCATATTTCCATTAAATTTTATGCCTGTATAGGATTATGGATATGCAAGCATTGTGTATGATTTCGACATTTACATTATACAAAGAAATGACCATCAAAATCAAAACCCTAAAAATGGCTTACATCAGATAAGAGTTGTAATGTCCATCATATGAAGGAAGGAGCTCATCAAAGAATCCTTTTTTGTCTTCAGACAACTTTGAAGCCTTTTCTTGCTTTGAAGACTCCAATTTTTTTTCCAACAGATTCACAAAATCTAGAAACTCTCTAGCAAACTCATCTTCAGATGTTAAGTCATTTCCACTTTTCTCATTTTGACTAATGCTAGGGATATCATCTTTTGAAGGATCATTTGCACCTGCAGGTTAAGATTTAATGTCATAGAAAGCGTTGGAATAATTGTTGCTAAATTGTCATTGATGTTATGAGATGTTTGAAGACATTTATACAAAGATAAACATATTAATATTGTCAACTTCCTCAGCAATTATATGTCGTTAAAAACAGCAAATTTATTAAGGAAAGATGAGACAGCAATTGTAAAAACAATTCTAATATATTTGTTTGCAGTTATTATTAAAAATCATGCAGCAATCATTATTAATGGCAGTGATTAGCATATGGAAAAAGCATTGATTATAGATATGAAGACAAAAAGGGAATAAGATAAAAATGGAAATAAGACAAAAACAGAATATGTCATATCAAGACAAAATAAAAAAAGGCAAAAAGATGATATGATTCATCAAGGATAGTATTTTATTATGATTTTCTTTCGTAAAGGTGTGATTCAATTAGTATGATGGGTAATAAATAAAACATAAAAAATAAAGTATGATTTGGCAAGGAAAAGAGGTATATTTTTTTAAGGAAATATTTCTCCAAAAGATATGATCTTAACTAGTTTTTAAAAAGGTGGCATAAAAGAGCATTTATTTTTGTCTTATCCAAAGAAAAGACAAACACCAAAAGGTGCAATCTATTCAAAGGAAAATATAATTAAAATGGTAGCAACAAACTTGATCAAGCACAATTTTATGACTCTTTTTTAGTGCTATAACAAACAGCAATTAAAACTTAAAAGAGATAAAGGCAGCGATTAAGTGGGAAGACATGGCTCTTCAATTCCAAAGAGCATGACCTTCAGGAGATAAAGGAATATTAAAAGATATTGAAGTATGTGTAGTGTATGCGCTTTGAAGACAATCAAGTATATATACACCTGATTTTAGAAGAGTTGTAAATGTAAAGATCATATCAGAATTGAGGAGGAATATATGAGGAAGTGATGGCAAGAATTAAAAAGGATTGTGATCATCTTAAAACATACCTATGATCAATCTTTGACAGATTTGTGGATGTATTACATTGTTGAAATAACTTAGTTGTCATTGGTGAAGTCATAGGCAAACATCAATCCCACCGGAGCACCAGTACTCACAATTGTGAACTGGTAGACTAAACAAGGAAGCGGTGTACTTTAACCGGTCACGCTTATACCAATCTAGGTTATTCCAACCGGTCATGGGATACATACAGGGAATAGATGACTAACCGGGTGCAAGCTCTTCACTAGTTAAGTGCATGATAATCCAAACCGGATTATGCGGAGCACTTTTAGTTAAACTAGACTTAGCTTTTTCAGTGGAACTGAAGTTAGCTTTGTTTTATCTATGAGCCTTTCGAGGTAAACTCAGGATCAGTTTGCAAGCTTTTATTGCATGCATGATTTATGGGAGAGTTTACAGCTTGGCGGAACTATGAGATGTATTTTTAATAAGATTAATTTCTTATAAATACAAGTCACAAGACATAAAAGAAATGTTGTTGAAAATCAAGAGCATAGAGCATAGTAGAGCAAGAGAATAGAATCTTTTGAGAGGAGTCATAGTCACGAGAGGTGAAAGACAGAGAAAGGTTCAATAGCCAAGCAGAGAAAAGGGTAACAGGTATGATCTGATTAGACAGAAAGTGTCATCATAAGATCATTGCTTTAAATTGTGAAGCATATTTAAATCCCTCAATTAGGGTGAACCCTTACAAGTTCTTTGTATAAATCCCTTTACCGGGTAACATCTTTATTAGTGTTCTAAGTCCTCTCACAAGGCAACTCTTAACAGGGTCAAGATCCTAACAGGTCTTCTACTAAATTCCTTAACCAGGTAGCACTTTTACCAATGCTTTGTAAGCCTCTTACAAGGCATCTTTATTACTGCAGTAGTGAAGTTGTGGGTTCTGTCCCACCGTGGTTTTTTCCTTCTAACCGAGGGTTTCCACGTACATATGTTGTGTTGACATGTGTATTCAATTTTTGTTCATGAATGTTGTTATATTCTTTAATTTCTGAATAAGTTAGAATATCCGTCTAGAAAGAAGTAGAAGAAATTGAAATTACTGATTTACCCCCCCTCTCAGTAATCAATTAAGATTAACAATTGCTATCAGAGCTTTGGTTCTCAAACCGCTTGAGTAAAAGATCATGGAGGGTTACAGGTATCAAAAGCAACTTGAGGAAGCCAATGACATAATAGCCTCTCTTGAGAATAGACTGAGGAGGTATCTTGCAAAAAGGAAAGAGTTGGCTCTACAACTGAGTGAGAGCAATGAAACAATTGAGGAACTCTCTAGGCAAAGTGGATATGATGAAGCAGAAGAGGCAGTCACTGATCTTATGGAGAAAAATCAGAATCTAACCGATCAGATCTCCAATCTAAAAAGAGAGCAGGAAAGTAATGCTCTGAGAATGACTACAATCATTGAAGACAAAAGGAAAGCTGAAGATGAAAAGAACAGTGCCCTAGAAGCACTATTGACTGCTGAAAGAGGAAGAAAACTAGCCGAAGATACGGTAAAATAAAGAGATGTTCTTGTATTACAACTTCAAGAAGACATGCAGATCATAACTCAAGAGAATGTAATTATGAATAAGCACTTGCATGACAAAGATGATGCATGCAAAAGGTTGGCTATTGAATTGTATCAACTAGAGGAACAAATGAAAACTCTTGAAGAGAGAAATGAGACACTTAGAAGGTACAATGAAAGCTTAGAGAAGCTTGATGAGCAACTGAGGGCTCAAAGAAAGCACAAGGATGCCACAGGACTTGGGTACATCGGTCAAAGCAGCAAAGAAACCGGTGAGTCCTCTAGAGACAAGCAAGGCAAGATAGAAAAGAAGAAACCTTCAGAAGACAAAGGTAAGAAGACCTTCAAACCCTTTTGCAAACATTGTGGCCAATCAGGTCATAAGTCTAATGACAGCAAAAATGCACCAGTAAAACCATTCACTTCTAACAGCTACTCCAACAACTGTTACAAGTATGGTCACATGACCTCTAAATGTAGGTCACACCCCAACAGTGTGTCCAGTGGAAGCAGGGGAAGCTTCAAGGGCTATTGCTATTCATGCAACAAATTTGGACATAAAGCGGAAGAATGCAAATCCAAAACCATGGCATTCAAATCTCCACCAAGACCGGTATTCCACAAAAGCAATGTTAATCGGAGCACAACCAACTATGCTACCTGTGGGCCATCTGGCCATAGGAACTCTTGACGTCACTCACCCATGGACAGGGAAAGAAGGGTCAATCCATGGAGAGGAACTGGAATGACTTGTTACAGTTGTAACAAGATTGGGCATCTAGCAAAGGATTGCAGGAACCGGCCAATGAACAAAGGAAAGGGTCCAGCCAAACCGGTCAAGAAGAACTTGTCCCCCAACAAGAAGGATGACTTGAGGAAAGAGACCAAAGAGGAAGCAAAGAAGACTTGGTCAGTAAAAGGGACAAAGAGTTTAGCTAAGGAGAAATACGAGGTAAGGTCATCATCTGTAGATGGTGACATCTCTTCAGCAAATTAAGCCTAAGGGCTTAAAGGGAACAGGTAGCCAACCTATTGTTCCTGAAGGAACTAGTGAGTTGTGATCTCACACAATCAAGAAGTGCAACCGAGAAGTGGTCACCGGTCTATCATGTAAACCGGACAAGAAAGTGTGGACATTGCAACCGAGGATATACAAACAGGTAACAAATCTACGAACCGGTTGTCAAAAGAAAGGCTAGGTAAGGGTAATTAATACAGTAACTATTAACAAAAGTTATCGTTTGCTAATTACCATTACGACCTAAGTCTATAAAAGGGAAAGTTGATCACTCATTTCACTTTACATTGCAAACTGTGATTATTCATGTCTTAAGCTTGAGTGATCTTTTCTTGCTTTGATTCATGTTCTTTACTTAGCGAATTTCATGAATCTTATGAAGAACTTTCTATGGAAACCGGTCTAATACAATGGCATCATCTTCTTCTGTGATTAACCTTATCGGTGCTAACCAACTTGATAGACCAGTTTACGATATTAAGACAGTACAAAACCGAGAGAATGATATGATGGGAGCTCTATCATCAATGCCTGAAGGAGTTTTGATGATTGAAGATGTAACGACGTTCATCCACAGCTAGCAGGAAGAACTAGGTGAAACATTCATCCAGAGTGAATACCTTTCACTCTGTGAAGATGGAAAGCATCAATCCAAATATGAGAAGCTCGAGTCATTGGGATTAATTAATGGAGTGAGATATCCAACCGTGTTTCAACTGGATTGGATTACACTGGTTCTGAGAAGGGTTCACAAACTAGGAATGTTGCTAGCAAAAGGCGCGGTCACACCGATAACCAAAGAAGATTTACGCAGGGTGACTGGGTATAATGACAAAGGAGAATCTCTTACCCTAAAAATGATAGCCAATGCAGAAGTCACACGGTTGACAAAGTCAAGGTTTGACAGTCGGTTGATGACTGTAAACGACATTGAAGACAAGGGTGTTCAGTTTGCATCAGTGATTATCAACTACAAAATATATCAGTCGAGCAACCTAAATAGCGTACCGAGAGGAGCTATACACGCCGCACACAGGATTATGCATGATAATGCGCAATATGATATATGTGCTATGTTGAGAGGCAGATCTTCGAAGACCTAAAGAAGCTCGGTCTGGTAAAGAAGAAATTTGTCAAATTTGGAACGTTGCTGGTATGTTTGTTTTTCTATTATCAGAATTTATTTCCAGGCATAGGGAAGGTTACATGGCAAGAAGATAAACCGGTTATGATTCAAATAGGAGAACTGGCAAATAACCTAGGAAATCGGTTTAATAAAATTATGACCGATTATTTTGAAGCCTTTTAGCTAAGAATGCATAACAGGGAAAGAATTCCCTCGGCAATTGTTGAACAATACAAGGATGAGGTGTGCTTTCTGATAAGCAGCGATCATTGTATGATCCAAGCTGTGGAGCCAAGGACTAAGTATGCACCGGAGCTCGGATATGAGATCTCTACCAAGGTAGCAAAGGCATATGTTGATGCACTACAAGATAGTGACCTAGATCTCTCTGCATATCGATTTGGCACCTATGAAGAGATTCAGGAAAATCTAAAGAAAAAGACATCAGTAAAGGAACCAAAAAATGTGTATGTAAAAAGGACTCCTACACCTAGGAAGAAGAAGCCAATGGCGGAAGAACCCAAGGTTCAAAGGAAAAGGACTCAACAGGTGTCCAGTGCTCAAGGTGAGGAACCGGAAGAAACAGAAACTGAAGAAACAACTACTCTTCACAGAACGAGAAAGACCAGGAAACCGATAAAAGAGGATGCACCAAGAGCAAGAAAACCAACCATTGATGGAGTGGTTGAAGGCATAAAGGAGACAGGTAGATTTAGATCAGTGGGAAGGAGATATGAAGTTAGTTTATTGTATTCACAAATTCAATTATACCCCCACTGAACTTCACAAAGTAATACCTAATGATCTACAGGAGATAATAGAAGGTAGATGGAAATCTTCAATAGACAAAGAAAAAGAGCTGAGGATAAAAGCTCTACTTGAAGTTCAGAATCATCTTACTCTAGAAGAAGCAACCAATCAAGTTAATCTCTACAAACAAAGTTTCAAGATTAAGAAGAGAATTAATCAAGTGCTGATTAGAGAAGTGGACAAAGTGCATGAAGGAGTTGCAACATGGACAAATCTTCTCCAGCAACAACATCAAGCAGAGGCAGAATGCCAGAAGACCACAGAGCCACCGGTGATTGACACTGGAAAGGGAAAAGGCATACTGGGAGTGGAGATTCCGGTCACGGCAAAGATTTCAACAGAACTGGTCATTGTTGATATCACTAGAGACACAGGCAATGATCTCACACCACCAACCCTACTTGCTTCGCTAGTTAAAGGTAAAGCTAGAACTTTAACTGTAGATAATATAGTAGATGAAATAATGGATTTTGGTGAAGTGTCGAATGCTGCTAAATGGTTCAGTGTTCTATTAGAAGAGGATAAGCAGAAAATAGAGATTGCTCCGTTGGAAACCTTTTTAGATTTCAACAAAAGTCCTAGAGACTATAGGCCTCACTTTCCTTCTAAATTGAATCAAAGGCTAATGGTTAAATGGAGAACCGATTTAGCATCAAACAATAAGATTATAAGGGAGACTTTGACACAAGTAAGACTAGGTCTTAGTGATGAGACAATAAAACTTCTGATGGAAGCTATGTCACTCAATTTGGACACAAAGAACAGGGTTGCAAAGATTATTAACGGACTGAAAAAAGACCTAAATTTTTGGCAAAAATATGACTTCAACACTCTTCAATCAACAGGTCCACAGGACATCTCACAGGATGAACCTGAAAAAGAGTTGGTACCACCAGTACAGTTCACAACTGGTGAACAACCAGCAACTGGTGAGGAGTTCCACCTGAACAGTTCATTTCCAATGAATAGGTAAATCTAGGAGAACAAGTTCAACTAGAAGATCTAGTACAAGGAGAGTCATCAGAAAAGATGACTACTAAAAAAGGAACAAATAAGGAAGAAACTGCTTTGAATGATCAACAAGTTGCTGAGGAGCAACAAACAGAGCAACCACCGGAAGAGGAAGTCCATCTGGAAGAAGTACAACCAAGTGGGGAAGTACATCAAGAACAAGAGGTACGACAAGAGGAGATACCTCAGCAACAGGAGTTGCCTGTTAATACAGAACAGGAGAAGCCTGCAGAAGATCAACCTGCACAAGAATGTAGACAGGAAGAACCAGTAAATGTTCCTAGCACATCTTCGCTAAAGAGAAAACTAACTTTTACAACAGATTCTGAAGAAAAGAAAAGTAAAGTTAGTGAAACAATGATTGACATAAGGAAGATGTCAACAAGACAACTAAAAGAGCTCACTAAGAGAAAACAAGATATGGTTCTCTCTAGTGTAAGAAACATCTTGTACAAATTTGTACCAGATACAGATATAGATGAGGATGAACCTGTAATTGATCAATTGGAGATTCTAGCACAAGCAATTGGGGAAGATGTCACTGATCTGGAGACAATTGCAATTGATCACTATGAGAAGAAGTGAGTAGAAATTCTTCACAAACAGGTTGAAGTACTCAAAGTCATTGTATCTACAAGCACCGGGGAGTTACTGCAACACATACAAGATACAGGAAGATTGATCACAAGGACTTCAAACTTTGAAGACTTTGTTAAAGATATAACTGAGAGAACAACCAAGACTACAGAAGAGATAAAGGTTCTATCATCCAAGTTTGATGCAAAGAACTCTTCTGCAATTGCGTACAGTCGGGAGTTGACAAGTCTTGCTCTCATCTTGAGGAAAGCAACCGAAGAAAAGACAAGAAGAATTCAAGATCTTATTGGATTCCAGTTGCTCATTGCACCAACTTTTCATCTAATGTAGACAACGGCAACCAATGCAAATAGACTAATCAAGGAACCTGATTACAAAACAGTGGAGACATGGAAAATATAATAGTCTCATTGCAAGCATCGAAGAAGAATTTAGATCATGTAATAGGTATATGAAAGCCATTGCTTGATTCTACAAAGAAAATATATAAGGATATCTTCAATAAGTTACAGTTATGATATGTAAACATTTAAGGAGTAACAACCCTTTGACCTATGGAGGCAAAAAGGGGAAGAATATCATCTATAGAGAAGAAGATCAACGCAAATGAAAACATTGAGAAGAAAGAGATAACAGCCAGTGTGTCTCAGAATAGACTACAGGTAGACAAGGAGATCTACAAACAGGGCTACAGGTGATGTATTGATATGTTTTGCCACCAATGCCAAAGGGGAAGATTGTTGCAATAACTTAGTTGTCATTGGTGAAGTCATAGGCAAACATCAATCCCACCAGAACATTGGTGCATCATACCGGTACTCACAATTGTGAACCGGTAGACTAAACAAGGAAGCGGTGTACTTTAACCGGTCACGCTTATACCGGTCTAGGTTATTCCAACCGGTCATGGGATACACACAGGCAACAAATGACTAATCGAGTACAAGCTCTTCATCGGTTAAGTGCATGATAATCCAAACCGGATTATGCGGAGCACTTTCAGTTAAACTGGAGTTATCTTTTTCAATGGAACTGAAGTTAGCTTTATTTTATCTACGAGCGTTTCGAGGTAACTCAAGATCAGTTTGCAAGCTTTTATTGCATGCATGATTTATGGGAGAGTTTATAGCTTGGCGGAACTATGAGATGTATTTTTAATAAGATTATTTTTTTATAAATACAAGTCACAGGACATAAAAGAAGTGTTGTTGAAAATCAAGAGCATAGAGCGTAGTAGAGCAGGAGAACAAAATCTTTTGAGAGGAGTCACAGTCACGAGAGGTGAAAGACAAAGAAAGGTTCAACAACCAAGCAGAGCAAAGAGTAACAGGTATGATCTAATTAGACAGAAAATGTCATCATAAGATCATTGCTTTACATTGTGAAGCATATTTAAATCCCTCAATCAGGGTGAACCCTTACAAGTTCTTTGTATATATCCCTATACCGGGTAACATCTTTATTGGTGTTCTAAGTCCTCTCACAAGGCGACTTCTAACAGGGTCAAGATCCTAACAGGTCTTCTACTAAACCCCTTAACCTAGTAGCACTCTTACCAATGCTTTGTAAGCCTCTTATACGGCATCTTTATTACTGCAGTAGTGAAGTTGTGGGTGCTGTCCCACCGTGGTTTTTTCTTCTAACCAAGGGTTTACATGTACATATGTTGTGTTGACATGTGTATTCAATTTCTATTCATGAATGTTGTTATATTCTTTAATTTCTGAATAAGTTAGAATATTTGTCTAGAAAGAAGTAGAAGAAATTGAAATAACTGATTCACCCCCCCCTCAGTAACCAGTTAGTATTAACATATATAGCAGAAGTTAGTAAAGAAATATATATTGAGGTCAGTACCTCATTGTGGTGAAGTTCGTGTCTCATCTTTGTGAAGTTGCTGCTTCATATTTAGGGGTTGGTGCCTCTAGAAGGTTGGTGCTTACAAAGTGAAGAAATTGGAGTTTCTTATGGGTTGGTGCCTAGAAACATTAAAAAGAAGATATATAAAATGTAATATCCCCAATTTGGGATATTAAAAATATGATTAAAATATATTTTAATTAAAGATTGAATTTATTTATTTTTAAATGATTTACCACCAAACTGCCTTATGGTGTAAAATCACAAATTCAATAGAAGCATTGACACTCAATAACTGAAGGAGCAACATTAGTAAGTAGTTGACTCTGCAAAATATAAGTCAACAATCAAGCTTAAACCTTCGATTTGCCACATAATCAGTATTATTAGGAAATAATCATCGAATACATTCCAAACGGACATGAGTAAATAACAATAATAATAATTAGTGCCAAACGATCATGATAAGTGGTGGAACTTACAGTCGAATTCTTATGTGGAAGAAAGATAGCGGTCGACACCTCCAAATACAGTGAAGAGCATCATTACCATGAAGGCTAATATAGGTCGATAGTCAATCATTATGAACAGCAGAGTGTTAGAAAGAATCCATTATCTTGATCAGACCAATATCGATGACAAATCAGTGTTTTAATTTTTAAGTTATCAGCGAACATGGAGATTTTGACGTGGTCGGCCGAATGGATTAATAATCAACATCAAGTAATAGCAGCGATTCATATTTCAAGCATATAACTTAAGACGACACCCCAGACTCTCATCATGCAAATACGGATATCTACATCAAAGGCAGGAGACTCTTATAAGTGTTGGACAATGACCATCAATGGAGCCAATCGAATAACACAAGACAATGATTGCAAATTAGCTTCTAGTGACTATTGTTAAAGTAAATTAAATTTATTTCAGACTAATGCAATCTTACAATATGCAGAATAAATTCAGAATTAAATCTTTAACAAATATGAATATCAATAATAATATAGTATTGGTATGATGCTGAAACACTTTATTTCTTTCAAGTCTGAAATCGCCAATCAAAGGGAGAGAGAGCATTTATCAATTTCAATACTTCTCTATTTGAGATTGGCTCATATATATATTTAGTGAAGGGATATGTCATGAAGGGACGTGTCTCCACAATGTGGAGCCACGTCCATTCATGACATGGCCCTTTGTTAAACAACATGATTAATTTCCAACGGGTGCTTCCAAGAGACCTGATCCATAATCGGTTTAGTTAACACAAAAACCAAATAATGAAAGTCACCGATCTGCTACATTACGTTATTATCATTGTATACTATATTGTTGGGCATGGTATCGGATCATTACACAATCCTTAATATAGATGAAATGCGATCATTACTTGATCTGTAGAATGCAGCCACCAATGTTCATTGCACGATATATGGAAAGAGAAGATGAAAGGAATCTGATTACACAGATTATTATTCTGTTGTTCCTAACCAGTTACTGAGAGGAGGGGCTGAATTAGTAAATTCAATTTCTAGTTCTCTTTTAAGCAATCAGATATTCTTGTTAATGCAGAAATCAAAAGAATATTATGACAACCATAAACAGAAATTAAACGCACAGGTCAACACAACATTTATACGTGGAAACCCTCGGTTAGAAGGAAAAAACCACGGTGGGACAGAACCCACGAAACTCCACTATTGCAGTAATAAAGTTGCCCTGTTAAAGGCTTACAAACCACTGGTGAGAGTGCTACCCGGTTAAGGGATTTAATAGAACACCTGTTAGGATCTTGACCCTATTAGGAGTCGCCTTATCAGAGGACTTAAAACACCAACAAAGATGTTACCCGGTAAAGGGATTTATACAATAGAACCTGCTAGGGTTCACCCTGATTGAGGGATTTAAATATGCTTCACAACTAAAGCAATAATCTTCTGATGACACTATATCTGTTGATTCAGATCATACCTATTCACCCTTTCCTCTACTTGGCTGTTGAATCTTTCTCTCCATTTCACCTTCTGTGACTGTGTTTCCTCTCAAAAGATTCTACTCTCCTTCACTCTATGCTCTTGATTTTCAACAACACAACCTTCATGTCTTTCGACCTGTATTTATAGGGAATTATCTTATTAAAAATACATCTAATAGTTCCGCCAAGTTGTTAACTCTCCCAAAAATTACGCATGCAAAACCCTTGATCAAAAAACTTGCAAACTAATCTTTAGTTTACCTCGAAACGCTTACAGAAAAACAAAGCTAACTCCAGTTCCACTAAAAAAGCTAACTCCAATTTAACTGAAAAAAAAACGCTCTGCATAATCCGGTTCAATTATCATGCACTTAACCGGTGTGTGATTTGTATCCGGTTAGTCATCTATACCCTGTGTGTTTGTCAAGACTGGTTGGACAAAACCTGGACCGGTGTAAGCGTGACCAGTTAAGGTACACTGCTTTCATGTTCATTCTTCCCAGTTCACAATAATTACACTAACATGAGTACCAGTGTGATGTACCGGTGTTCCGATAGGATTGTGTTAGGAATTTAAGTTGTCATTAGTGTTCATCTACAAACACGTTGTATCGGTAAGGAGTCACCGGTCATTCACAACACCGGTCGCCAAGCCACATACTAAATATACACTAGTAGATGAAAAGAAGTGCACTCACCAGTAGACTAATCTAAACAACACTCACCGGTTTCTGAGTACATGTATAAGGTGAACCGGTTACAAGATTGCACCAGTTTGGGTCTAAGACAAGCTAAACATCCGCACCGGAATAAGAGGATCAGTTTCAATTAGAAGCCGGACTATATGGGAGTTAACTTTCTAACAAGAGTTAGCTTTATCCTTGGCGGATGTCTTACATGGTGAACTCCAGATCATTACTCGCGTTCTGTCACTGATTGCATGATTCATTGCGGAGTTTGCGGCCTGGCAGTTTTGTAAGTTAAGGGTTTCATTACGGTGAACTCTTGTATAAATATAGGTCATAGGATGCAAGAAAGTTGTTGTTGATTATGGGTGATTGCATGGAGAAGAGGAGAGACATCTTCTAAGAGAAGAGCTGCAGACACAGAGCTAGTAGAGATCAACAACCAGGCAACCAGAGAAGAGGTATGATCTAATCAGACATTCAGTGTCATAATAGATCATTAATTCTATCAGTAGTGAAAGCATATTCAAATCCCTATATTAGGGTGGACACAATCAGTTCGTTGTAAAAATCCCCTAACAGGGTAACATCTTGTTGATGTTCAAAGTCTCGTAACCAGGAAGCTCCTAATAGGGTTTAGATCTTAACAGATCTCTAGTAAAATCCCTTAACTAGGTAGCACCTTAACCAGTGCTTTGTAAGCTCCTAACAGGGCGCCTTCATTCTGAAGTAGTGAAGTTGTGAGCTCTGTCTCACCGTGGTTTTTTCCCTTGTAATCGAGGGTTTCCACGTATAAATACTTGTATTGATCTGTGTGATTTTGTTTATGCTTATGAATGCCTGTTATATTCTATTTATCAGTTAAGGTTAAGAAGTTCAGAATTAAAAGTATAACAGCGAGTATTTACTGATACACCCCCCGCTCTCAGTAACCGGTAAGTAATAACAATTGGTATCAGAGCCCAGGTTCTCTCTACTTCTAAGCCTAACAACTGGAGAGAAATATCATGAAGGTTTACCGGTATCAAAAGCAGCTAGAGGAAGCCAATGACATCATCACCTCTCTGGAAAACAGACTGAGGAGATCACTTGCGAAAAGAAAGGAGCTAGCACTATAGCTGAATGAGAGCAATGAAACCATCGATGAAATCTCTGGGCAGAGTGGATCTGACGAAGCCGAGGAGGCAGTATCTGAACTCATGGAAAAGAATCAGACCCTAACCGATGAGATCTCTAATCTTAAAACAGAACAAGAAGACAATGCCCTGAGGATGACTAAACTAATCGAGAAAAAGAGAAAAGTTGAAGACAAAAGAAATTCAGCAATCAAGTCCCTGTCAGCCTCTGAAAGAGCAAGGGACCGAGCAGTGGAGGCCGTAGGGGCAAATGAACTTATCATTCTACAACTTCAAGAAGACATGCAGAGTGTCACCCAAGAAAATGCCCACATGCAGAAAGGCTGGCATGACAGGAATGAAGCATGCAATAGATTGTCTCAAGAATTGCATCAACTAAGGGAGCAGATGAACGAACTTGAAGAGACAAATGAAATTCTGAGAAGATACAATGAAAGTTCAACTAAGCTTGATGAGCAACTCAAAGGTCAAAGAAGACACAACGATCAGACCGGTCTTGGTTTCACCGATGAAAATGCAAAAAGGAATGGTGAGCCCTCTAGGGCAAAAGCAATCAAGAAGGATAAGATGAAATCGCTGATACAAAAAGGTAAGAATTTCCCTAACACATCTTGCAAACACTGTGGGAAATCGGGTCATAAGACTAATAACTGCAGGAATGCACCGGTAAGGACCAACAATAGCTACTGCAAAAACTGTTGTAAAAAGGGCCACAAGACCAGTGAGTGTCGGTCCAGTCCCACATCTGTGTCCAGCAACAGCAAGGGAAGCTTCAGAGGGTGCTGCTATACATGCAATAAATTTGGACACAAAGCACAAGAATGCGGATGCAAGACAATGGCATTTAGATCCCCAAAACCAATACTCACCAAGAGAAACAAAGACCTGAGTACAATGAACTGTGTGAACTGTGGATTACACAACTACAATGGCTCTCGCAACAAGTCAACTGACACGAAAAGAATGAACTCATAGAAAGCAACTAGAGTAATCTGCTATCACTGCAACAAAGTGGGACACAAAGCCAAAGAGTGCAGAAACCGGTCATCCAGCAAAGAGAAGGAACCGATTAAGTCTGAAGACAAGATCAACAAGAAAGAAAAGACTAAGAAAATAGTCAAATAGATTTGGTTTGTAAAAGAATCAAAGATCTCCACTAAAGAGAAGACAGATGAAAAATCACCATCTGCTGATGGCGATATTTCTTCAGCAAACTAAACCATGAGGGTTTCGAGGGAACCAGTGGATCCACTACCATTCCCGGTATGACTAATGAGACTCGGACTCACTCGGTCGACAAGATTAACCGGTAAGGCAAGTTTACAATCAACCGGTTGGCAAAACGGAAGGAAAAAGTAGATAAAGCATTTATTACTATAGCCGTTTAACAAATAGTTACCGTTTGGTAATTACCATTATAACCTAACCCTATAAAAGAAGGGGAAATTACTCATAAGTTTTCACTTTACTTACTTTGCAATTTACGAATTCTTGTGCTAAGTATTATTTTCATGCTTTGATCACTGAGAAATCACTATCTGCAAATTACCAGTTAGCAAGAATGGCTTCATCTTCCGCTACCGTGAAGTTGATCAAAGGAGATCAAGTGAACAGACCAGCATATAACATCTTGCCTGTGCAGAACAAAGAAAACGACATGGCTGGTGCTCTCTCTTCCGTACCAAAAGGAGTCCTCTTAACCGAGGATGTTACAGCGTTCATTCACACCAGACAAGAAGAACTCGGACAAACCTTTATTCAAGGAGAGTATGTGTCATTATGTGAAGGGAAACTGCTCGACAAATATGCCAATCTGGTATCTTCCGGTCTAATAAATGGTGTGCTACCCTGCAATCTTCCGGGAGGACCAAGTTAGACTGGTGTTGAGCCGTCTTCATGAACCAGGATTCTAGCTCAACAGAGGTGCATGTCACGAGATCACCAAAGAGGATCTCCACAGAGTGACCCGGTACAGTGACAAAGGGGAAGCGATAACCCTGCGCACCATCTCCAATACTATCGTCAACAAGCTGACCAAGTCGAAGTCCGATGGTCGACTCATGACTATAAACAACATTGAAGATGGAGTACATTTCGCATTTGCTGTTATTGGATATAAAGTTTGTCAGTCAAGCAACTTAAACAGCGTACCAGGTGGTGCAATTCATGCTGCGCATCGCATTATGCATGAAAATGTCCAATACGACATTTGTGCAATACTTCGGAACCAAATCTTTGAAAATATGAAGAAGCTTGGAGTTGTGAAGAAGAAATCTATGAAGTATGGAACCCTTCTGATGTGCCTATACTTTTTCTACTTGGATTTCTTCCCAGGTTTCGGAAAAGTGAATTGGAGAACCGACAAACCGATCATGCATCAAATCACTGAAATGGCAAATAGACAGGGAGACCAGTTAAGCAATGCTATGACCAAACATTTTGAAGCCTTTCAACTAGAGATGCACGAGTGGGAAAGAATTCCGTCGGCAATTGTTGAACATTACAAAGATGAGGTATGTTTTCTGGTCACCACCGACAACTGCATTATTCAAGCAGTTGAACCAAGAGATGCATATGCTCCTGAACTGGGTTACGAGATCTCACCCAAAGTTGCTAAGGCATATGCTGAGGCATTAAATGATGCAAATTTGGATCTTGGTGCCAATCGGTTTAGCACGTACACTAAAATTCTTTAGAATCTGTCAAAAAGGGCACCAATCAAAATCGTCTACGAAAGGACACCCCCACCAAGGAAGAAACCAGCAACAGAACAGCCCAAAGGCCAAAGGAAGAAAGAAGAACCGGCACCTAGCATTCAAGAGGAAGAACAAGAAAAAACAGACCCCGAAGACACAGTTCCTCTGATTAGGAAGATGAACACCAGAAAAATATCAGAGGACCCACCTAGACGAGCCAAGCCCACAATTGACGAAATTGTGGAAAGACTGAATAAGGCTGGAAATTTAGGCTCTGTAAGAAGATATGAATTGAGCAGTGATGAAGACAAAGACAAAATTGAGGAAGCAGTAGCATTCTGCCTCCACAAATTCAATCTTCATCCCGGTGGACTGCACATTACTCTACTGGAACAACTTCTACAGAATATTGAGGCCCGGTGGAAAGCCTCAGAAGAAAGAGAAAAGGAGGAGAGGATACGGGCTCTTCTGGAGGTTCAGAATCACCTTACTCTGGACGAGGCAGCAGAACAAGCTGAACTTCATCAGAAAACTTTTGCAACTATAAGAAGGATAGGCCTCATGCTTATTGGAGTAATTGAGAAGGTACACAATGAAGAAGTCGCACTATGGACCAAACTTCTTCAAACCTAGCAACAAGGAGAACAAGAAGCAGCACAAAGAACAACAACTAAACTGGCACCTAACATCAGTAAAGGGAAAGGAGTACTTGGAGAAGAAGCACCGGTACTAGAGGATTTAACCAAGGGATTGGCAACGAATCCAACGGTTCTCATCTCACCGAGCAAAGGTAACTTTCAACCTATGCATGTTGATGATTTAATAACGGAGGTTATGGACTTTGGAGAAGTGGACAATGCAGCCAAATGGTATAGTGTACTAAATGAAGAGGACAAACAAAAGTTGATTGTCGGGATTGTAGAGACCTTCATGGATTATCATAATACTCCAAGGGACTACAGGTCCAAGTTCCCACTGGAACTAAACAAAAGGCTACAAGCAAAATAGAAAACCGGTCTAGGGATGAACACCAGAATCATTAGGGACACACTACTTAAGCTCCGGCCTGGATTTAGTGTAGAAAGAATAAAGCTTCTACTAGAAGAAGCATCCATGAACCTAAAAACATTAGATAGAGTCGCAGAGATATTGAATGGATATGAGAATAAAGTCTACAAAGACACTCTAGACTACTGGAACAATTACGACTTCATGGCATTGAAGAAATATGGTCCTCAAGATCAAAACGGACCAGTGCAAACACCAAAGGAGGAACACACAAATGGTGAAGGATCTTCTGCCAAAAAGGAAAAAGTTCAAACAGAGGAGTTCTTAACTAATGAACAAAAAGCAGAAATTGATATACCCACAGGGGAACTCCATACAGCTGAGGAGCAGCAGCAAAAAGAAAACCCACTGGGAGAATAGCAACAAAATGTTGAAGGTAGTAAGCCACCGGAAGAAGTCTAACCGGAAAGCAGAGCTCATCAAGCAATGGAAGACAATAAGGGGCAAGAAGAAGAGATCCCTGTCCACACAGAGCAACTAAGACCAGAGGAAGAACAAGGCCAGCAAGAACACGGAGACATTCCAAGCTCCTCTTCAAAAAGAAAACTATCATTTGCCGAGGGAAAGGAAGCAAAAAGAAGCAAGTTTATAGATACAGTGGTAGACATCAGTAAGATGTCAACAAGGCAACTAAAAGAATTGACTAAAAGAAAACAGGATATGGTCCTGACCAATGTAAAGAACATCCTGTACAACTTTGTCCCTGATGCTGAGATAGATGAAGATGAACCGGTCATAGATCAGTTGGAAGTTTTGGCGCAAGCAATCGGTGAGGATCTAACAGATCTAGAAATAATGGAGGCGTACCACTATGAAAAGAAAAGAGTAGAAATACTCCACAAACAGGTTGATGATATCCAAGTCAATGTGACAACCAACCTGAGAATCCTCCAATAGCAGCTTCAAGAGGCAAGAAGCTTGATGAGTAGAACATCAAACTTCGAGGTATTTTTGCAAGATTTGTCAGAAAAGTTTGCAGAGATAACAGAAGAGATCAAAGCATTATCCTCTCAATTTGATATAAAGAACAAAACTGCAACAACCTACAGCAAAGAAATGTCCAGTCTAACTCTCGCACAGAGGAAAATTGCTGAAGAGAAAAATAAAAGGATTCAAGATATTTATGGATTTCAAATGTTCTTGGCACCAACATTTGACATCATGAATTCAACTGCATCCTCTACAGTATAATCAGTGAACCAACATACAAAATTGTGGAAGACATGGAGACTATCATTATTTCTCTGACTGCAGCCCAAAATAATTCAGAATATATAACCGGTCAATGGACCTCATTCCTTCATTCAGCCAAAACAATATATAAGGATATCTTCACAAAGCTTCAAATGTGAAGAAAAAAAATGTTACCCTTTGTCTTATAGAGGCAAAAAGGGGAAGAGTAAAAGAAGTGTCAATGATCAACACAGTAAACTAGAGAATTCAGTCAGGGGAAGTTCCGAACAAGGGAAGTGTTGTTCCACCGATACGAGGTATGTATTGTGAAGTTTGTGTACAAGTTTTGCCACCAATGACAGAGGGGAAGATTGTTAGGAATTTAAGTTGTCATTAGTGTTCATCTACAAACACGTATCGGTAAGGAGTCACCGGTCATTCACAACACCGGTCGCCAAGCCACATACCAAATATACACCGGTAGATGAAAAGAAGTGCACTCACCGGTAGACTAATCTAAACAACACTCACCGGTTTCTAAGTACATGTATAAGGTGAACCGGTTGCAAGATTGCACCAGTTTGGGTCTAAGACAAGCTAAAGATCCGCACCGGATTAAGAAGATCAGTTTCAGTTAGAAGCCGGACTATATGGGAGTTAACTTTCTAACAAGAGTTAGCTTTATCCTTGGCGGATGTCTTACATGGTGAACTCCAGATCATTACTCGCGTTCTGTCGCTGATTGCATGATTCATTGCGGAGTTTGCGGCCTGGCGGTTCTGTAAGTTAAGGGTTTCATTACGGTGAACTCTTGTATAAATAAACATCATAGGATGCAAGAAAGTTGTTGTTGATTATGGGTGATTGCATGGAGAAGAGGAGAGACATCTTCTGAGAGAAGAGCTGCAGACACAGAGGTAGCAAAGATCAACAGCCAAGCAACCAGAGCAGAGGTATGATCTAATCAGACATTTAGTGTCATAACAGATCATTAATTCTATCAGTAGTGAAAGCATATTCAAATCCCTATATTAGGGTGGACCCAATCAGTTCGTTGTAAAAATCCCCTAACAAGGTAACATCTTGTTGATGTTCAAAGTCCTATGACCAAGCAGCTCCTAACAGGGTTTAGATCTTAACAGATATCTAGTAAAATCCCTTAACCGGGTAGCACCTTAACCAGTGCTTTGTAAGCTCCTAACAGGGCGCCTTCATTCTGAAGTAGTGAAGTTGTGAGCTCTGTCTCACCATGGTTTTTTTCCCTTCTAATCGAGGGTTTCCACGTATAAATACTTGTATTGATCTGTGTGATTCTGTTTATGCTTATGAATGACTGTTATATTATGTTTATCAGTTAAGGTTAAGAAGTTCAGAATTAAAAGTATAACAGCGAGTATTTACTGATTCACCCCCCCCCCTCTCAATAACCGGTAAGTAATAACAGATTGATGTTTGCCAATGACTTTACCAATGACAACTAACTTTATGTCAACAATCTTCCACTTTGGCATTGGTTGCAAAACATATCAACACATCACCTGTAGACTTCCCTTGTAGATCTGCTTGTCTACCTGTAACATATTTCTGAATGAGTCACAACACACTGTTACTGTTATTTTCCCTGTAGCTTCTCCTCTTCTCTCTACAGACATATCTTGCCCTTTTTGCCTCCATGGGACAAAGGATTTTTACTCTTCATAACTATAACTTGTTGAAGATATCTTTGTAGACCTTCATTGCAGAGTCTAGGAATGGTTTCCAGATACCTATTACATGATCTAAAGTTTTCTTTGTAGCTTGTAGTGAGACAATGAGATTTTCCATGTCTTCTACTGTTTTTTAATTAGGTTCATTGAGAATTCTTTCTGTATCAGTTGTTTTTTGCATCAGATCAAATGTGGGTGCAATGAACAACTGAAATGCAATAAGATCTTGGATTCTTTTTGTGTTTTCTTCTGACACCTTCCTCAAAGTGAGAGCTAGACTGATTAGCTCTCGGCTGTACTCTATTGCAGACGAGGTCTTAGCATCAAACTTTGATGTTAAATCCTTTAACTCTTTTGTTGTCCTTTTTCTTCTCTCAGTTATGTCCTTCACAAAGTCTTCAAAGTTAGAAGTTCTTGTGATCAGCCTTCCAGCTTCTTGTACTTGTTGTAGCTCTCCAGTTCTTGTAGTCACAGTGGCTTTAAGTTCTTCAACCTGTTTATGAAGAATATTTATCCTTTTCTTCTCATAATGATCAATAGCAACTGTTTCTGGGTCAGTGACATCTTCCCCAATTGCTTGTACCAATACCTCTAATTGATCAATCACTAGTTCGTCTTCATCTATAGCAACATCTAGTACAAAATTGTACAAGATATTCTTTACCCTTGTGAGAACCATATCTTGTTTCCTCTTAGTGAGCTCCTTCAACTGCCCTGTCGACATTTTGCTTATGTCAACTACAGTGTCACTAGCTGGAGATGGGCTAACTCTGCCTCTTTTAGATTCAATCTATATTTCGTTTGGGTGCTTAGAGTGAAATGGAATGATTGTTGCTATTGTATGATCATTATATTATTGCATTTTGGATCTATTAGATCAATGCACAAGGCTACAAGTCACTTCTCAGAAGTTGAGGTGATGTTTGGGTCTTTTTTTAAGCATTTTCATGATATTCATCTCCACACTGTAGAGGTTAATGCAAGATATTTTTCCAAAAAATGTATTTGTTGTGGTAGAGGATGTTGTAAAGAGTCTATCTTGACTCTCAATCTCACAACTATAATTTGTAAATAATTGGATCCTTGGTTTATTTAAAACTCACACATATATATAAATGATATATTCTCAATTGTAATTTGCGAATTAATAATAACAATTCAATGTGCCAATCTGAAATTTGAATATTCAATGACAATTTTATTGCAAAATATGAAACAAACTGGGCACCTTATGAAATGTGGCTACTGCAGGAAGACACACATCCACCTTTATTATATGCCAACCTCCTCATAAAATATGACTGTTGCATAACATCCAAACTACAACCCGCAAGCTCTATTGATCTCTAACGCTGATCACTGTTGAAACTGCACATACTCCAGCCCACGCGAAACTGTTTGCAATTGCAAATACAATAGGCACATGCGATTGGTAAGAGAATACAATATGCGGCCAGGTGTCAATACGTCCAGCTTTTATGTATCCGACTGTTCCTGTGCGTGATCTACTGGCGCTCAAACCCAAATTCATTCCAACGCACAATTCATTGGCAATGAACCAATTCAAAGTGCCGATCCCAAGAGAAGGCCACGTTTCTCTGAGATGCAATTAACAAACCCTCACCCGTACCATTTCTTCACTCCACAAAATAATAATCATAAGCATAATCACAAATCGCTAATCCATGGGCTTTTATAGAAAATAACAAGTCTTCTTCTTCACACCACATTTCAGCTTCAAGATTACACTTTTCACTTAAGTGTTACCAATCGTCAAACATAGTCGTCTACGCAAATGTCTCTCCCTGGTATCCAAAATGGCTTCAGCAACCAATTCCAGCTTCCCCTCATCATCCAATGGCAGTAAAACAAACGAGGGAATAACATGCCTGCCCAATGCTTTCTTCAGATGAGACACATGAAACACATTGTGTACCTTACTATCCATAGGCAAATCCAGCTCATAGGCAACCTCGCCAACTCGCCGAACCACACAAAAGGGACCATAATATCACGGTTTAAGCTTTTCAACCCCACTTCTCCAAATAGACGACTGCCTGTATGGCTGCAACATCAAATACACCATGTCCCCAACCTCAAAGGAACGAGCTACTCTCCTCTGATCAACATACTGCTTCTATTGATTCTGTGCTCGCTGTATATTATCTCGCAAAGTGCCCAAAACATCCTGACTATCCTGTAACAAATCCACTACACTAGGCACTCTGCTATTGCTGAGCATCAAATCAAGAAAAATGGGAGGGTCATATCCATACAAAGCTCGGAAAGGAGTCATACAGATGGACATATGATGAGTTGAATTATAGAAGTACTCACATAGATAAATCCACTTCACCCAAGCCCTCTGCTGAGTGGAAACATAGTTACATAGATAGCCCTCCACCCATATATTAACAATTTCAATCTGCCCGTCAGTCTGCGGGTGATAGCTAGTGCTGGGAGTTAGTTCTATACTACATAACCTGAACAACTCCTGCCAAAAGTGACTCATGAAATGGCTATCCCAGTCACTCACAATGCTTCGTGGTAACCCATGTAACCCAAAGATCTCCCTGAAAAACAATTCTGCCACCTGTACCGCTGAAAAGGTAGTAGTAATCGGAAAGAAGTGAGCAAATTTGGTAAGGCGATCCACTACCACATAAAGACAGTCTCTACCTTGGACCTTAGGCAGGCCCACAATAAAATCCATAGAAATGTACTCCCATTTCCGGTCAAGGATAGGTAGTGGCTGCAATAAACTTGTTGGATATGTATGTTCCTGCTTGTTCTGTTGACAAATGGAACATTCTCTGACATAACTCTGAACATCATGTTTAAGACCCCTCCATGTGAAACGTTCACGCACCTGCCTATAGGTTTTAAAGAAACCCGGATTTCCAGCCAAGGGGAAATCATGAAAAGCTCTCAGCGCCAACTATATAACACTTGAACCAGTCACCACCAAACCCTCCCCTTGTAAATAATCAACTCATTCACAAGAGCATACCTGTCATCCTGGATAGTCCCATCAAGAAAGTCAATGGCCCACTGATCCTTCGCATACTCAGCAACAATCAAATGTTTCCAATCCTCAGAAACCTTTGTCAGAACACACAAATGAGGTCTCCTAGAGAGAGCATTAGCAACAACATTTTGCGTCCCCTTGATATAGGTGATATCAAAATCATAAGACTGAAGCTTGCTGACCCATTTCTGTTGCTGCTCATTCAAATCACGCTTCCCCAAGAAATATTTCAGACTGTCATGATCAGTTTTAATGCAAAATTTGTTGCCAACCAAGTATTGTCTGAATTTAGCCAAAGCATGCATGATGGCTAACATCTCCTTATCATAAACACTGAAAGACTTCTCAGGACCCTTGAGCTTCCTGCTCTCATACACAATTGGATGACGGTCCTAAGAAAGAACAACACCAATGCCCTCACCTGATGCATCACAATGCAAATCAAAAGGTCTAGAGAAATCAGGAATAGCCAAAATCAGGCAAGAAGTCATAATCAATTTGAACTTCTCAAAACACTCATGTGCCTGAGGAGTCCACTGGAAAGCACCCTTACGAGTCAAATCAGTAAGGGGAGCTGCATGTCAGGAAAAACCTGCAACAAATCTGCGGTAAAAGGCACACAAACCAATAAACCCTCTAAGCTGAGTCAAACTCTCTAGAACTAGCCAATCAATGATAGCGCAAACCTTATCTGGATCCATACGCACTCCCTCTACACTAATAATGTGCCCCAGATACAATAACTCCGACATACCCAGAGCACACTTAGACTCCTTAGCAAACAAGGAAGCCTTAGCCAAAATACCCAGCACCATGTCCAAATGCATCAAATGTTCCTCCCACATCTTGCTGTAAACCAAGATATCATCAAAAAAAACCAATACAAACTTCCTCAACTGCCTATGGAAGACCTTATTCATGGTAGACTGAAATGTTGCCGGAGCGTTGGTCAACCGAAAAGGCATGACCAAAAACTCGAAGTGCCCATAATGACATCTGAAGGCTGTCTTCTCTATATCCTCCTCCCGAACCCGAATTTGACGGTATCCAAATCTCAAATCTATCTTAGAAAAGAAGGCAGCTCCGTGCAACTCATCAATCATCTCATCAATGCAAGGAATAGGATACCTGTTCTTAATGGTTTTACGATTCAGCATTCTATAATCAATACACATCCTCATGGTGCCATCCTTCTTCACCAAAACTACTAATGAAGCAAAAGGGGACTTACTCGGCCTGATGTGACCCATAGAGAGCAGCTCCTCAATAGTCTTCTCGATCTCATCTTTCAGCCGCTTGGGATGCCGGTAGGGAGTGATCATAATGGGTTTAGTACCCTCCTCTAGCTCAACGATATGCTCTATGCCTCTGTTAGGTGGTCTGCCATGTGGTAAATCACTAAACACTTTGGAATTTTTAACCCAAAGTTCCTATATATCAGGTTGATAGACTGGCTTCTCAGCCTCCTCAGAAGTGGGTAACATTCTACACTCTGCTGCCCATTCCACTGCATCATGATTAATAAGACGTTGCATACGTCTGAATGTAATTGTCTTCAAGTTCTCTTCTTTGATGGCTTTCAAAATATGCTTCTTTCCATTCACTTCAAAGATCATTTCCATATCCTTAAGGCTGAGGTAAAATGTCTCAATGGAATGTAACCAACTCATGCCTAGAACCAATTCTGTCCTACCCATATCCACCACATAAAAATCAGATTTAAAGTCATAATTGTTTAACCTGAGGGGCAGATTCGAAATAATTTCGTCACACTTAAGAGTGTAGCCATCAGCAACTTTGACACTAATTCCCTCAAAGTCTTCAGTCTGCAAACCTCTCCTGGATACTAACTCTGAATCAATAAAATTATGTGTTGCCCCTGTATCCAATAATGCAATGACACATTGTCCTGCCAAGAGCCCACATAATCTAAAAGATCCTTCCTTCTACATGCTAGAAAGATAAACCACCTTAAGCTTAGGGTCTTCACCGGTTTTCCTCTCTGTAGTTATTCCTTCTTTAGTGTCAACCTGCTGTTCTGAAAAATCAGACATATGCTCATCCTCATAAAACCATTCCATAAGCCTATTTCTACCCTTAGGCCTCAAAGGACACTCATGTTTCTCATCATAGGGACCCTGCAGTAAAAACATAACCTTTTTCTCCTCAAATCATTGAGAGTTTCCTGATCTAGTGATCCTCTCATAGGACGCTTAGAATCTGATCCGTCCTCTTTCTTTGGGGTAGAATTATTGTCCTGTGTAGAACTAGATGGTCTAGAAGGGAACCGAGAGCGTGGAGCTGAAAACTCTAAGCCCCGTGCTTTCTTCATGGTTGCCTGCAAAGAGGGGGGATCAAAAGACCTAACCCAACCTCTGAGAGGTTCAATTAATCCTTTTGTAAACAGCATCACCCGTCTTCTCTCTGAAATATCATAAACCATCACTAAAACCTTCTAAAACTCATTAATAAAAGTCTCCAAATTACCAGTCTGTCTGAGTTGAGAAAAATCACGAAAATATGATTCAGGATCTTTCCTGTCAAATCTTTCAACCAAATTATGCACAAACTCCTAATAGGTTCTTACCTGATCATGCTGTAAAGATACAAGACCGTGATACCACCAATCATGAGCAGCTCCATCTAAATGCAAAACAGCAAATCGAACAGCATCCTCTTCAGATATAGGACGTAATGCAAGATATGTATCCAACTTATGGATCCAGGCCCTAGCTGTAATCTTTCCACTTCCATCAAAATGAGTCATGGTGAGTTTACTGGTTGCCTGTTTGAGCTCAGTCTGTCTAGGCCTCTGTCTCATATCTGGATTAGGCTTGCCTCTAGAATGCTCTCTTTTTTGAGTCAGGAACCTATCAAAGTTCAAGTTCCTCTTAATGGGTTCAGATAATGCATCCCATTCAGCATAATGAGCTACCATATCATCCTCGAAAGGAGCTGTCTCAGAATCAACACTAACTATGTCCTCTTCAGACCTCAGGAACATAGGACGTAATGGTTTATCACGAGTGCCTGTACGATCATCTCTAGTCTCCTCTCTATCCATAATCCTAGATCTATGTGAACCAACAAATGCACCTCTAGTGCCCCTGTCACGATCTCCTAGTACATTCATGCGCTGCAAGGTGTCAGATATTTGTTGCAATACAATTGCAACATGGTGTTGTCCTTCTGCAAGATTTTGGAAAGCATCTCTGGCTTCCCTGTCCATGTCATTCCCCATATTATCTCTATTCCTGTTACCTGTGGGATCAACCTGCGGACCCTGTTCATTCCCTTTAGGAGGTGGCGAAGCTCTACCCCTGCGGGCATAATGGAAACCTGGTGCAAATCTCTCTGCCATAGCTGGGCCCAAAACTTCAAGCTGGCAGGATCAAGGCTATGATACCACTGTAAAGAGTCTATCTTGACTCTCAATCTCACAACTATAATTTGCAAATAATTGGATCCTTGGTTTATTTAAAACTCACACGTGTATATAAATGATATATTCTCAATTTGTAATTTGCAAATTAATAATACCAATTCAATGTGCCAATCTGAAATTTGAATATTCAATGACAATTTTATTGCAAAATATGAAACAAACTGGGCACCTTATGAAATGCGGCTACTGCAGGAAGACACGTAGCCACCTTTATTATATGCCAACCTCCTCATAAAATACGACTGCTGCATAACATCCAAACTACAACCCGCAAGCTCTATTGATCTCTAACGCTGATCACTGTTGAAACTGCACATACTCCAGCCCATGTGAAACTGTCTGCAACCGCAAATACAACAGGCACATGCGATTGGGAAGAGAATACAATATGCGGCCAAGTGTCAATACGTCTAGCTTCTATGTATCCAACTATTCCTGTGCATGACCTGCTGGCGCTCAAACCCAAACTGATTCCAACACACAATTCATTGGCAATGAAGCAATTCAAAGTGCCGATCCCAAGAGAAGGTCACGTTTCTCTGAGATGCAATTAACAAACCCTCACCCGTACCATTTCTTCACTCCACAAAATAATAATCATAAGCATAATCACAAATCGCTAATCCATGGGCTTTTATAAAAAATAACAAGTCTTCTTCTTCACACCACATTTCAGCTTCAAGATTACACTTTTCACTTAAGTGTTACCAATCGTCAAACATACACTTTTAAATTATAACACTTAAAGTAACTTAATAGAATTAAGCCAAGCTTCATTTCATAAACATGAGGAAGGTGGTAATTGGAATTCAAGAACGAACTCCAAGGAAGACTGTAGACCAAAACCAACACCCAACTGCCTTACCCAAAATAGAAACCGGGTATAATCGACTTACTAAAAATACTAAGTGCAACACAGAGATCCCCTAATCATCCCGTCAACTCACAGGGATCACATTGATGAACTGACAATAACAAGCACAAGTACCTGCTAAATTGGGGACATTACAGATGCAAAGGCTATTATAACATTCCTAATAATAGAAAAATTCAAATCCATATCATTATCAAGTGTGTCAAAAGTTTCAGATACAAGCTGCCTAATGGTAGCGTACTTCCAACCAGAAATCCAAGACACGTTTTGACTTACAGAGAGAGATTGTTTTAAAAGAGTTTCAAGGAGGAAAATATAAAGAATATTAGTAAGTTTCTTAACATGGTAGAAAATGTCATAAATTATTTTCTACTTCCATGTTGAAAATGTTATGTGGAGATCAAATGGTGCTTGTGGAAGGATTCAGAAAGTGCGCAGTTTTTCATCAAAAGGGACCTTGTTTTGCAAAACTATTTTTTAGATTTTGGTAGAGTTTGGTATGTTGTAATGTAATGACATTTGTTGTTCGTCATATATCCCATCAGTGTTTCAAATCAGGTCCTAAAGTTGTATCAAGCATCTTTCAAGCAGAGGAAAGATTTGCATCAGTTTGTGATATATCCTACAGGGAATGTCTCCACAATTCCAAGGTAATGGAGGTATATGTATCCAAGTATGGTAACCACATTAATGAAGGATATATTTTCTATTGTAACCATCCTTTAGGCTGCATCAATCAGATTTATATCATTAAGAATGGTTGCATGAGCTTTTTGAATAGTTTTCTAAGTGGCAGTGCACATACACAACTCTAGAAAGGAGTTGAAAGGACGATGTTATTGATTCCAAAAATTGGAAGGAGTACTACAAAACCTCAAGTGATATGGAGTAAGAGTTTTCTACATTAAACTTCATCTCCACAAAATTATAGAGCACAAGTACTTTTCCCTAGAAACTTTTAGGATGTTTGGGAGGAAGATACAACTTCTCACAGGCATAGGATCACAATTTGTTATGCACTTCAGAATGATTGTGTCATGTCCCATTTTTGAAACCCTATTGGTCATATCCTCATCCTTTTCACACCAATTTTGTGAAGTCTCTAAGAGACAAAATTGCAAAGATGGAAAGCAAATAAAGAGTATCAATCAAAGCTTTACCGTGAAAAGATCTGATAATAAATAATAATCAAAATATAAAATGAAAACAAATAAATAAATAAAAATAAACCATAGGAATATAATAACATATAAAATAAAATAATAATTAAATAAATAAATAGTAAATAATAATGGATATAATATAAATCAATATAATATAATAACGATAATATATCTGTAATGGGCACCCTTGAATGCCCAAAAACTAAACCAGCTACTGATAGGAATTTTGTCAAATAGTTTGCATCTAACTCCTTATTCCTCCGTTTACTAATTTAACCCTTATGACTTTGGAAATGAAACATTTATTTGTTTGTTTGAGTTTTTTGCATGGAATTGAAATCATACAACATAAGCAAGAAAGAAACTACAATAATATGCAACTGGACATTGAACTGCTGCTGATAAGATGTTATTTTCAGAATTTAATTAAAACAAATACATGGCAGATTATCAGCTCACTAATTGCTCCAATATTGGTGGCATAATGCTCCAGCACATGCTTTCAAACCTGTTGCTACAGTGACATGAATAGTACTACGTGAATAGTAGCCGCGTGAATAGTACCGCATGAACAGTACCCGTATGAACAGTGCTGCTGCAGTAGTAATTTTGTCTTCAGCTGGTTCAATATCCACATAAAATCATCCCCTCAAAGTGGCATAAGCATCAGACAAGCAATGAAGAAGATATGAGCAAAACATCAATCTTGCCTGTAGCTGGAAATGCACCCAAACTGCCTGATAATGAAGCTAATAGCAATGGATTCCAAAGGCCAAACCCCAAGGGAATGACGTCTAGAGTGTCACAAGAGAGAATACACGTCCTCTAATGCCAAGAACGGATCTGCAACTCACACACCAATTTCTTCTCATATTCAACATGCCGAACAAGGGCAACAAGCTCTCCTTTTATTTCCACTTCATAGGGTCAACCCACTTTCCACAAGCAATGTGGGATAAAGTGTTTTAGATTAAAATAATATAAAATAACAACTTATGTCTCCCTTGGGCTTCCCTTCTCAAACACACAACCCAACATGAATAATATTAAAGTAACACTTTATTATTTTAACATTTAATTTAAATGTTACTTTAATAAACTTCAGGCATTAAAATAAAATAGTAATTGGACTCGGAATAATATGAGTGATAGCTCGTCAGAAAGCTCTCATCGAGGAGCATCACATCCAATCACTAACTCTGACATCGCCTATGCCCTGTTGCCTTACTAAAAATAGTAAGTTTGCTCGAAACCATGTAAATCAACTCCGTTCTAGCCCAAACTGGAAATGACTAGGCCAAAACATCTCAGGATCCCACTGACCTCTTCGTTAGCCTCCGAGACCATGCAGAAATAGGCTAACGGTCACACAACTGAACAACTACTAAAGTGGGGACATTACAGTCCGTCCACCTTGAAATTGCTTGTCCTCAAGCAATCTCAGTCCTTTCTGCTATAACACCTGCTCGCTCTCCCAAGTAGCATCCTCCTTTGGCAGGTCTCTCCATCTGACTAAATATTCTTTAACCACCCTATTCTGCAAAGTCCTCTCCCTGGTGTCCAGAATAGCTTCAGGAACCAATACGAGCTTCCCCTCCTCATCCAATGGTGGCAAATCTGCAGAAGGCACAACTCTCTGACCAATGGCTTTCTTAAGCCTCGACACATGAAACACATTATGCACCCGACTGCCTTCTGGAAGCTCAATCTCATAGGCAACCTCGCCCACCCTGCAAATCACTCTGTAGGGACCATAAAATCTAGGCTTCAACTTCTCTGCTCCGCTCTTCTTGAACGATGACTGTTTGTATGGTTGTAGCCTCAAGTAGACAATATCCCCAACCTCAAAGCTGCGCTCTATCCAGTGCTGATCAGCATACAATTTTTGCTGATTCTGGGCCTATTGTATATTTTCCTTGAGCACCCTCAAGATATCTTGACTATCCTGCAGGAAGTCTTTGGCTTTGAGCACTTTGCTATCTCCCAAAACCAGATCCATGAAGCTAGGTGCTTCATAACCATACAGTGCCATGAAAGGAGTCATCTTGATGGACATATGATAAGTGGTGTTATAAAAGTACTCTCCCATATGCAGCCATTTGACCCAAGCTCTCTGTTGTACAGTCACATAGTTCCTCAGATATCCTTCCACCCATTTATTCACAATCTCCGTCTGCCCATCAGTCTGCGAATGATAGCTAGTGCTAGGTGTAAGATCTGTGCCACACAACCCAAACAATTCCTGTCAAAAAGCACTCACAAATTTACTATCCCAGTCACTAACAATGAAACTAGGTAGCCCATGTAACCTGAATATCTCTCTGAAGAAAAGGTCGGCCACCTGTGCTGCTGTGTAGGTGGACGGAATAGCAAAGAAGTGAGCAAACTTCGTCAACAGGTCAACTACCACATAAATGCAATCTCTCCCTTGTATTCATGGTAACCCGGTGATGAAGTCCATAGAAATACTTTCCCATTTCCTATCTGGAATGGACAAGGGTTGTAACAACCCTGCAGGATATGTGTGCTCTCCCTTTTTCTGCTGACAAACTGCACACTCCCTAACATGCTTCTGAACATCATCCTTGAGCCCTCCATGTCAACCACTCACAGATCTGCCTGTAGGTCTTAAAGACCCCTGGATGTCCAGCTATAGGTGCATCATGAAATGCCTTCAGTATTACCTCCCTAAACTGTGATGAAGGAATCAAATATATCCTACCTTGGAACTTGATCAATCCATCCATCACCACATAACGATCATCCTGTATGGTGCCTAAAATCACCCCAGAAGCCCAAGTGTCCCTCGCATACTCTGCTGCAATCTTATTTCTCCAATCTCCTGTAATCTCAGCTAGAGCACAAATATGAGGTCTCCTGGATAAAGCATCTGCCACCACATTCTTCTTACCTTTGACAAACTCAATGTCAAAGTCATAAGCCTGCAACTTCGTAATCCACTTCTGTTGTCTATCATTCAAGTCACGCTAGCTCATGAAGTATTTGATGCTGTTGTGATCAGTCTTGATAACAAACTTCCCTCCAACCAGGTAGGACCGAAACTTGGCCAATGCATGCATAATGGCCAACATCTCTCGGTCAGAGATGGAATAGCTCCTCTCCACTCCACGGAGCTTCCTACTCTCAAAAGCAATGGGATGCTTCTCCTGCATCAAGACCCCCCCAATCCCATCACCTAACGCATCACAATGAAGCTCAAATGGCTTCGTGAAGTCGAGTAGAGCTAATACTGGACATGATGACATCACCTTCTTGAAATGATCGAAGCATCTCTGAGCTGCCCCTGTCTATACGAAGGCCCCTTTCCTGGTAAGGTCTATCAAGGGTGCAGCGGTCTGTGAAAATCCCTTAACAAATCTCCTATAAAACCCGCAGAGACCAAAGAACCCCTTAAGCTGTGTGAGGTTCGTAGGAGTAGGCCAATCAACAATAGCTATAATCTTTTCGAGATCTACCCGAACTCCATCTGCGTTGATGATATGCCCAAGGTATAGTAACTCAGTCAACCCAAACTCGCACTTAGATTCCTTGGCATATAGTGACTCTTTCTCCAAAATGGACAACACCATCTCAAGATGTTGTAAATGCTCCTCCCAAGTCTTACTAAAGACCAAAATGTCATCAAAGAAAATCAAGACAAATCTCCTAAGCTGCCCCCTAAATACCTGATTCATGCGACTCTGGAAAGTAGCAGGGGCATTGGTTAGCCCAAATGGCATAACCAAAAACTCGAAGTGGCCATAGTGACACCGAAAGGTTGTCTTCTCAATGTCCTCCACCCTCATCCTGATCTGATGATACCCTGACCGTAAATCAATCTTCATAAAGAAGCATGCACCATGCAGCTCATCTATCCACGGGATGGGATATCTATTCTTAATGGTCTTCTTATTTAATGCCCTGTAATCAATGCACATGCGCATCGTCCCATCCTTCTTCTTTACCAATACTACTGCTGAAGCAAAGGGGCTCTTACTAGGCCTAATATGCCCCATCTCCAACAAATCCTTAATCGTCTTCTCTATCTCATCCTTGTGTTTCTTAGGATGACGATAGGGAGTAATCATAACTGGTTTGGCTCCCTCCTCGAGCTCAATAACATGTTCTATCCCTCTATCAGGAGGAACTCCGTGCAAAATCTAGCCAAAAACTTTAGCGTGCCTGTCAAGTATCTCCTGGATATCTAGTGGGTGACTCTTCACCTATGGCACATTCTGCCGCCCACTCTACATCATCATGCCGAAACAGTCTCTGCATTCTCCTCAAAGAGATTACTCTGCAGCTCCCATCTGATAGTCCTCTAAGTACAACAGTTCTGCCCTCATGTTGGAACCTCATCTTGAATCTTGCTAGGTTGAGTGTGAACTCAACCAACGAGGCCATCCATGTCATACCGAGGATGACATCATAATCTCCCATGTCTACTACATAGAACTCATCCTCCAACTCATAGCCATCTCCAAACCTTATATGAAGGTTAGATATCTTCCAAGTGCATAATAATTTGTCACCATTCGCCACCATGACTCTAAACCCAACATGCTCCTCAATCTGTAAACCTCTCTTAGCTACCAATTGTGCATCTATAAAATTATGTGTAGCCCCAGTGTCAATGAGTGAGATCACTTTCTGCCCCTAGATAGTACCCCTGACCTTAAATGTGATTGCTTTCTGAGCCCCCGTTAGTCGTGCCAATGACTTCTCATCCTCAGGAATGCTGCTCTCCTCTATAGTGCTACTCATCTGAATCAGAGTGTTGATCCTCCCTCTCTAACTGTGACTCCTCTGCTGAGAAATACTCCATTTGATTTGCCTTAGCCTTGAGAGGACACTTATGAGATAAGTCCCAAGGCTCTCTGCAATGAAAACATAGCTTCTTTCTCCTCAACTCATTCAGGGTGTCATTGTCCAACTTATTATCCCTTTTTGGCTGGGCATCCCTGTGAAAATGTTTTTTGTCCTTCTCCTTATCCATCTTCGTATGTGAATCCCTAGGCTGAAATCTGCTCCTAAAAGAAGAAGGTGCTAAGTCACAAGCCTTCTTAGTGGCCTCCTGTAATGTAGCCGGGTCATGCCCCTTGACCCAACCCCTCAAGGGATCTGAGAGTCCGTCCATAAACAACACTACTAATCTCCTCTCTGAAATATCTGTGACCAACACAACTAACCTCTGAAATTCACTGATATACATCTCAACTGATCCCCACTGCTTGAGTTGTGCCAACTCCTTAAACTGTAACTCGAGATCCTTGGTATCAAATCTCTCTATAAGCCTCTCAGTGAACTCGTAAGATGTGATCTAATTATGCCCCAAGGTTACCATGCCATGGTGCCACCACTCATGTGCTAGGCCATCCAAATGAATAGCCGCATACTTGATAGCCTCCTCCTTAGGCATAGGATTCAGCTGCAGGTATGTATCTACCTTCTGCACCCAAGCTCGTGCAGTCATCTTCCCTAAAGCATCATAATAAGGTAAAGAAAGTTTTCCAACTTTCTTTCTCAGTTCAAAGTTCTGATTCCTCCCTCCTGCTCTAGGCATGTGTCTCATCCTCAAGTCCATATAATCTCTGAGAGAAATATCCGCCTGAAACTCTGGTCCACTAGCCTCCCAGTCCCTCTTGAACTGATCCTGTAAGTCGGTAATCTGCGGTTCGTTTACTAGTTGAACCGGATCTCTGGGTGGGAAGGTAGGGAGAAGAGGTCTCAAGCTCGTTGTCCGAGCTGGGTGTGCAACGTGTCTAAAGTTATCAGCCTCATTCTCATTGTTGCCATGTCCATTATTACCATTTATGTTATTCTCAGGACCATTGTTGTTGCCTCGGCCTCCATTATTATCATTGCCCCTATTGTTATTGTTTCCCCCATTGTTATTGTTTCCATTGTTGGCATCACCTGGATTAATATTGATGCCCATCTGTCTAGCCATAAGCTGCAACATCATGTCCATTCGCCTATTCTGCTCCTACTGCATACGCTGCCCCTGTTCTAATGTATCCAGTAACTGTCTGAACATTACCTCCCCCTGATCTGGGCCAATATTCCTGCCTCCGCCTAATACTGCATTCTTGTCATCTCGGTCACCCATATTGCTGTCCTAATCAAAGAATATCTCCTCTGTGTTTGTATGACTGGATTCTATGTCCACCTGCACAGATGAACTAGATTGTTCACTCTGCAAGTCCGAAATCCTATTTTGTCTTACTCTGGTATTGCGGAAATTATAAGGCCCCTGTCGCATGCTCAAACATAAATGCTTAGCCTGTTTTTAATTTCTGATTTTAGTGTTTTGACATTTCGTCAAACACTTTTCCCTCTATCCGGCTGTTCCAAATTCCCTATAAGACCTTCATAGGATGGAAGGACTTAAAGCTCTGATACCACTGTAATGGGCATCCTTGAATGTCCAAAAACTAAACCAGTTGCTGATAGGAATTTTCTCAAATAGTTTGCATCCAACTCCTTATTCCTCCATTTACTAATTTAACCCTTATGACTTTGGAAATGAAACATTTGTTTGTTTGTTTGAGTTTTTTGCATGGAATTGAAATCATACAACATAAGCAAGAAAGAAACTACAATAATATGCAACTGGACATTGAACTGCTGCTGATAAGATGTTATTTTCAGAATTTAAATAAAACAAATACATGGCAGATTATCAGCTCACTAATTGCTCCAATATTATTGGAATAATGCTCCAGCACATGCTTTCAAACCTGCTGCTACAGTGACATGAATAGTACTGCATGAATAGTAACAGCGTGAATAGTAGCCGCGTGAATAGTGCTGCGTGAATAGTACCGCATGAACAGTACCCGCGTAAACAGTGCCGCTGCAATAGTAATTTTGTCTTCAGCTGGTTCAATATCCACATAAAATCATCCCCTCAAAGTGGCATAAGCATCAGACAAGTAGTGAAGAAGATATGAGCAAAACATCAATCTTGCCTGTAGCTGGAAATGCACCCAAACTGCCTGATAATGAAGCTGATAGAAATGGATTCCAAAGGCCAAACCCCAAGGGAATGACGTCTAGAATGTCACAAGAGAGGATAGACGTCCTCTAATGCCAAGAACGGATCTGCAACTCACACACCAATTTCTTCTCATATTCAATATGCCGAACAAGGGCAACAAGCTCTCCTTTTATTTCCACTTCATAGGGTCAACCCACTTTCCACAAGCAATGTGGGATAAAGTGTTTTAGATTAAAATAATATAAAATAACAACTTATGTCTCCCTTGAGCCTCCCTTCTCAAACACACAACCCAACATGAATAATATTAAAGTAACACTTTATTATTTTAACATTTAATTTAAATGTTACTTTAATAAACTTCAGGCATTAAAATAAAATAGTAATTGGACTCGGAATAATATGAGTGATAGCTCGTCGGAAAGCTCTCATCGAGGAGCATCACATCCAATCACTAACTCTGACATCATCCATGCCCTCCTACCTTACTAAAAATAGTAAGTTTGCCCGAAACCATGTAAATCAACTCCGTTCTGGCCCAAACTGGAAATGACTAGGCCAAAACATCTCAGGATCCCACTGACCTCTTCGTTAGCCTTCGGGACCATGCAAAAATAGGCTAACGGTCACACAAGTAAACAACTGCTAAAGTGGGGACATTACAATATCAAATATTATCATAATATAATATAATAGATAATAGAATATAATATACATCAATATACAATATATAATATATATATAGCATATATTAAATGATAATATAGTTTGTCAAATATTATAATAATTGGCGACCTAATAGAGATATGAATAATTAACCAAGGCATGGCTGAATCAATAGTGTCGACTCTTGAAGAAGAGACTCCAATCGTTGAAAAGACACCTCTACTCGGCTACAAATAGAGGTCTTCGATCAAGGAGAAAGGAGGGCAATTTCAATCATGGATAAAAGCAATCATCCAATAAGCACTCAGGACAAGACAGTCAGTGATCAAACATCATTCGAATAAGAAATACTCTAAAGTTCATACTATTGTCGGGTCATCCCTTTCCACTGAAGACAAGGATACAAATATTAAGTCAACATATGTTGTGTAAAGTTGATGGCTTATCGATTAAGAAAACATTGATTAGTGTTAATAATGAACAAGTGCAATTCAAATGATTTGGAGTCAGCTTAGTTATGTTTGATGTGGTGCGATTTCAACTTAGGAAGCAAATTGATTATTGGCAAATAATAGGACGCATCTGCTGGAAACCAAAGTCGCCCAAAATTCCTCTAAATTCTACCTGGGTTCCTTTGTGAGAATTCCCAGCAAATTTTGTCTTTGTGGTAGACTTTTGACCAAATTTGATAAGGACCAGACTTTTGAGTGAGTCAAACTGGGAATTCCTAGGTCCAGAAGCGAATCTAGCAACGTATTTTTTTTATCGTTTTGAGAAATAATAAGTTTCTTTGGAAGTTGAGAAGTTTGGCGAAACTTCAAAAGAGGAAAGTTTCCTTTCCTTGGCAGTGGGATTTTGGAGCCCTAACTTGGGTTTGAAAGTGCTTGCATTTATACATGATTTTGCCTTCATTTCTCATTCATTCTTGTTGCAGATTTTATCAAATCTTACACTTGTTTCTTCAGTGGCTGATAAACTAGTGGAGAAGAAGATTTGTAGAACAGAATGTTTGAAGGTTTCTAGGTGATCTAAGGATGGTAGTCAGAGGATTACTAGGTGATCTAAGACGGGAGTCAAATATTATCATAGAATAATCTCATCAGAGATTATCATTGTGCAGATTGGTATCAATTTCATAGTTTATTTCAATGGTTTTCAAGGATTTAGTTAAGGGTTTGTGTGAGAAGTGTGAGTTGCATTTGCAGATTTTGTTGTAGCTTTCATAACAGCATATAAAATATATTATGCTTTTATATCATGTTTAAGACATATTTTATCATCCCAAATAGTTGTTGCAAACTTGCAAGTGTGTTGAAGTTTCATTGAAAACTGTGTTGTTTTGGTTGTGCCTATTGGCACCATTTGCTCTCAGTTTGAATAAGATTATTGCAGAAATTTTGCAGACATTATTGTTATTCAATATCAGTTTGTGACGGCCAAATATTTGTTTCTATGAATTCTCAATCTGAATATGCATTCATTTATCAATTTATATTGAAATCTGGAAATGCTGTGAGTGGTTATTTTGACAATCTACTTGACAATGTTTGTTATATTTTCAAATGTTTATGTATCTTGTTAGAGGGAGTTAAGAATGTTCAAAGCTGACATAAATTATTTTCAAGGGATATTACATCTAGAGAAGGACTTCTAACTGTTGTTCAGTTGCATTCATAACTGTTATTGTATTTTGCTTGCATCTATATTCTGAACAACATTTGTATGTGGTACTTGCAGCCTGTAGTGATGAAGTTCATAGGATCTGTACTATATACATGTAGCTATGGTTTTAATCATAAACAATATAGTAATATTTCAATAATTATTAATTTATGAGTTGATCTTATACTATGTTGTTTTATTAGTGTTTCCATAGATTTGTGCACCCATCTGTGGTGATATATCTATTATAGAGCACTAACTACAAGAAATTTTAATTATGAGCTAAGTTACCGGTTCGGATTCGGGGACGAGTTCGGATACGAGAACCTGGTACGTGGGTTCGTGAATTTTTTTTTTTCATTATGGTTCATATGGGTTCGTGTGTGTGCGCACGCGCTATATACCTCACTTCAAACTTGCAAGATGGAGAGAGAAAAATGAGAGAGCAAATGTGAAATGAAATGTGTTTTGGGGCTTCATATGGGTCCGTTTTAGGGTTAGAAATAAATAAATAATCTGTTTTTAATGTTTTTTTGGGCCACAGCTCTGATCAAGGACCCTGTCCGGACCCAACAAGGACCCCCACGCGAACCCGAATCCGGTTCGCACCCGGACCTAGTTCGAGGGTCCAGGGTGCGAACCCGGTAACTAAGATTATGAGGAAAAACAATTGAGTCACTTAATTACATGCATCAATCTTCATTATGGTAATCTTCTCAAGGAAGATAGAAACAATTTAAATAGCCATTAGATGGGGAAGAAAAGAAGCTAAAAGAAAACTGAAATATATATAACATATCCAATAAAGTATCATACCACAGTTTGCAACATCAACATTGTTTTTTCATTCCTTCAGCTGAATAAAGGCTTTAGTGACAAGATTTCTCTAGAATTTATAAATGCAACAAACTTGATTGGTAGGAAGTTTTACCTGCAATTAGTTTCTCAAGATAACTTTCTAACAGATTTAGATCTGTTTTCATTGTAGTCTGCTTGTCTTCTTTGGTAGATTGACTTTCTTCAGATGGCAGTACTGATACAGATTCATCTGGGTTTGGCTGTGATTCTACAGTAGAAACATCTGCAGCTAGAGATAGATCTGGTGAAACAGAAACACTCTGGTTCTTATCTTCTAATCCATGAAGCTTACTGAAATAGGAATCTAAGGAGCCTAGTTGTTTGTGTTCTCTGTGTTTCTGCTCAGAACCAAAGGCTTTCACGCCATGGCCATCTCTCTGATTGGTTCTGCCTGATTCTGACTCCAGCAAATTATGTGTTGTTGAAAGACTTTTATCATTACCAATATGTTCGGCAGAAATTAGCAGCATTGGGTAGAAGTTCTCAGACTTTTTGGCTACTCTATAGAGGCTTGAGTATGCATTATTTTCCTTGTTCAATCTTACAAATCTCACATGAGACAGTTTCACTCTATTTTCTGGTCCAATCCATCGAATAAAGTTGTATACATTATGGTGTCTTCTATTTAAACCTTGAAAAAGACTTGATTCGGACAGTACCATTGGATGCATGTCACCACAGAGTGAATCCCTGCGTAAAGCACTTGAAAAGGGAGGGTACATACTTCTCATGGAAGATGGTATAACTATGAATAATTCTGCTCTGGAAGTAATCCCCACAGATACATTCTCTTAGCAGCCAGCTGCATGAACATTCCCACATCCAATCAATCAAAAAACAGCACATGGATTCAACCATAAATTAGTTTTACAATGTTCGTATACATGCTACGAACAGCTATTATGAACAGAGACTCGTAAGGTATGTTAAAGATAATAGAAAATTTGAAAATATGGACTATTAGCCTACTAAGTAGAAAGAACAATGCAAGCAATCCCACCCATTATTCATATGTGCAGCATTTACAACATGCCTAAATTAACAGAAAACTCTCAAATTCATCAATGAGATAAGTTTGTCTAGGGAAAACCTACCAATCCTACTCATTTGAAGCTCCTTCAAAACTGTCCAATGAAATCATGAATAGATGTAATATTCTTTCATCTCATCCTTATTATCTATTTTCTGTGACCATATTTAGTAACCTAATGTGTCTTGGAAAGACTTAGGTGAATAGATGGTAAAAGGTTCTGAAGACCAGACAACGTTGCTCCAATAGGATGATTTCAGTTACAACAACTATAACACTGGAGAAAGATGAATTTGATTCCACCTCCTACTCCATTCAAATGAGAGAATTAAAATCACTTATTTCTTACACTTGTTATCTAGGTAGAATTATTAATAAAACACAAGAGTACTAATGCTGAACAAAATCCTATCAACAGACTATGTAACAGTACTAAATAGCTTTTTAACGGGCACAACATTGAAAACAACCACAATCTAGAAAGGTCCAGTAAAACACCAAAACCATACAAACATAGAAGTGTTTGATAATAAATCAATCTCATGGCTTGCACCCAAAGCTTGCTTTTAGATTCACAAAGCTCTAAATGGTATACTCTTGCTAGAAATAATGCAAGCCTTATAATTCACTAGCTCCTCAGATTATTCAAGAAAGTCATGTAAGCAACCCTTCTAAAGAACCATCATCTTAGGTTCTTGTGGCCTATTTAACATAGACTTCCCTTGCAAGTTAAATTTTTGCTAAGCTACTTATTACAAATATTGTGCAAATTATACAAGTCATCCCCAATTCCTTAAAAGCTTCCTAGGTTCCAACAAAAATATTGATGCAAATATGTGAAACTGGTTGCTTCCTTTCAATGCAAATGAATTTGAATTTGATATGGCAGTCTACTAAAATCCTTCAGCTGACTTCTACCAATATAGATGAATTGTAGATTGATCATTGCCTTCATCACCCTCAAGATATGGATTTCCATTTGCTTCATAGACCTCACCATTCCTAATAAATTTCTTGCAGTAAGCATGTTTTTAATTTATTTGAGCCATAGTACTCTTAAGTTTAGACAGCACTTTAAGACTTCTGGAAAATAATGACTGGACATATATAGCTTCATCTTAGTAGCTGGATTGTAAGGCCAAGCACATAGATTCTTTCTCAAAATGATCCTATATTATGCAAGTTAAAATAGCCAAATTATTTATTTGAGATATTGGAGATGAGTAGCTTTTTCTGTATGCAGATTGGCTAAGATCAAATTGCCCCCTGGTATTGTCGTGAGGTGGAAATTTAACAGGTATAAATTTTGAATAATAGAAAAGGTAAACTGTCAAAATTTCCTCACAAGGTAGAGACCTATTTTCTGAGAAGATAATAACTTTGCAGCCATTTCTAGAGATTTTTCTTCCTGGAAAAGATTTTTTAAACTTTTATCATGAGTGAGAAAGACATGAAAGAAAAGTTGAAAAAGACTTCTCCAAAGTCCAAACTTTTATCATGGGTGAGAAAGACGAGGATTAGTTGAAGGAGCAACATGAATTAGATGAATGAATTACAGAAAAACAATAAGACAATATGCAAACAGAAAATTAACTTGAAGGAGAAAATAATGGCCTTAATTAATGAATAATCTATTAATGACATACATTGAGAAAGAAGTAGAGCTTATAGAAAAGCAATATGCAGTTTACTTTGGAACCATGACGATATGGGAGATAATATTATTAAGTTCTTCAAACAGATTCAACAAGAAATTGTACCTCAAAAAAGTGGTTGTAAAATTGGATAAGTACTTTGAGCAATTACCAAAGGCTAATATTGTGAAACCCAATAATATGCAATGTAGTCATTATGATTGACATTGTAATTGTTAGTGCAGATGTAAATCTCTCTTATAGGGCCTCAATGTCTAGTGTAGAGGGTTGTCATGTTAGCACAAATAAGTATTATGTTTTTGAAAGGTTGTGATGTGTCTCCAATGTTATCAATATAAATTATTCTCTTCTTATTATATAGATACTTTCATCTTGGGATCCTTGGGGTTGCCTCCCGCAACTTCTCTTGTTATTATGCTTTATATTTACATGTGACAGACATTTCTTCTGCTGAGATTAATGGAATATTATACTTCACACTAACATAGAATCATAGCTTAGGGTTATTTTAAACCTGCAGTTGATGGTTCTTCACTACAAATGTGTGGCAAAGAAAGTTTGAGAATAAAGAAGGAATTTTTACCAAAGAAGTTCCAATGGGAGTCATTTTTTTCTAAAAGAAGAACTGATTCAGCATGATAGGTAGGGGAAAGAACAGATTTCTGGTTGATCAGTTTGTTCGGCTGCTAGCAGGTGGTCACATTAGAGACCACTTCTGAATGCAGGAAAGGAATAGAGCATGACTAAGTGGCATGGTAATCTTTGACAATGTATGAGTGACAACCACTGTCTGAGAAAAGTGGAGTAATGTGTGCTACAAGGCCAATGATGACAATGAGATGAGGCATTCAAGAGGAAAAGGGAAAAGGTAACCATTTGTCCAGGACCAATGCTCACCTAAGGACTAAGGACTAAGGACTAGGCAAGGCTTCTATAAAATTCTTCCATCCTGTGTTGGAATATATGAGCAAATGTATCCTGCTTGGAAAGGCCTTGGGGATAGCCAATGGAAGCATAGATGGTTCCAATCACCACCAAGCCAACTTGCATAATATGATTTCTTAACAGTGTGGCATCACTGTTAATGATTACATGCATTTTGAGAAGATACTTGACAATTATATTGTGCTGTTAGCTGTTACATGGCATTGACTTGATAGTTGAATGGAATATTCAATGGATCATGTAGCTGACATAAGTTTGTCTCAAATTAGGTCAAATTTAATTGAAGGAAAATCCACGTCAGCAAAACAATAGCATATTCAAGTATTTTATACGTGATAAGTAGAAACAAACACTTGTGACAGGTACTTCCCTCAAAATGTTTCAAAGTTTAAACTATAAACATGCAAGTATATCAATCTTCAAACAACCATATCTTGGTCATATAGACTCCATTTCAAAGCATTTGAGAGATTACTTCAATCTCTATAGACTGGTCTAAACATAAGAGTTAGAAAATTTTGGAAAAAAACAGCACTCCAATCATGGATACTCTTGTTGAAATGATACAACTACAAGGAATGGTTAAGGTTTTAGAACCATCTTCATAAAGGAAGGTGTGTGGTGTATTATCAATGGAACAGAACGTCCTAAGAAATAAGATAAGCTTGTAGAGTTTCGTATCAATGAAGATAACACAATAACACAATGTGACATTGACAACATATGGGGCCTCTGAGTTACGAAACTGTAATAAAGGAAAAACAACTCTTCATAAGAAATGAAACGAGTTAAATGATTTTTATGTCAAAGATGAAGCCAAAACACTATGCTCCATTAAAAATACATAATATATAATGCTTTGAGAAGTTTGATGAATATCACCTGGCTATTAATGACTATGGGAAGAAAGTGGAAGGAGAAATGTAATAATTGATACTTTCACATTTCACCAAACATTGTGATTTTACTCCTCTAATTTTTATACCATAAATTCAATGAAGAAATAAGATTGACTAGAGGATTATGCAAACTTCTCCTACAAGAACAACACAAGCTCCTAAATATTGGTGTAGTTTCTAACCTCATAAACCAAGCTAATATAGCCAAAAAAAATATGAATAGTGTTACAACAAGGAAGTTAATAACGAGCATTCAAAGGAAATTTGTGCTAAAAGCTAAGGGCGCACAAAAGCAAAAGAAACCAATGAGGCAAAGTCAAAACATTGTTAACGATGTGGAAAACTCGAACATCATAAATATCCAATGCATATAGAATCTTGAGGACAGAAAAGAAACATTGGAAAGTCAATAAATAGGAACTCATAATTTTTCCCTTGTTTGTTCCAAGTCTTAATTGCTCATAGCAACACTGATAAGAAATGGATTCTTGACTCTAGTTGCACGAATCACATGAAAAGTGATGGTAATTTATTTTCATTCCTTGAAGAAACAAATGGGGAAAGGCTATATATTGCTAGCTAAGAAGTTGAGGGGGCAGATATAGTGAGGGTTCCCAATGGGATCATACATAATGAAGCACATATTCCTCAATAACCATGCATCCTTTTGTCAATTCATCAAGTAACAAAAATATAAAAAGTTTGATTTTTAGTAAACCCATTCGTTGTCAAAGATGTCAAAAACAATTACTAAATGATTGCAACAACATATTTAGCTAAGGAAATTAAAACATTTATTTAAACCATACAAGCAATAATCTACAAAAAATCCCGATTAATCCTAAATCCTAGAGCCTGCCGGTTTTTTCCCTAAAAAAATCTTGATTCATGAAAAAATCATTGACCCAATTTTCAATGACCTTTTTGCATTTAAAGCGCATTAAACTCATATTAAAATCCTAAGATACCGGTGCATGCAGGTTTGGCCTGGATGCTAATGCGGGTGCCTTCGGATACGGATCCGGAAGCGGGTGCCCTGTGGGTGCCTGCAGGATGCGCATCCCAAGCAGCTAGATATTTATCTGCACTTCACAGCTGGGTGCTAACAATTTAATAAAAATTTATCTGCACTTCCCTTGCCGCCCAGCACTCCTCTTCACGCCCAACACTCCTCTTCACGCGCGCACAGCATCTGAAAAAAATTTAACCCTTTTCTAATGTTCAAGTGCCCAATTTATTTAATAATAACAATTAGTTTTTGGGAATGATGTGTGGCTAGCCAATTAGTTTATTTATTATTAAAATCTTCCCATCTATGAAGACTTACGGCAAGTTTGGTCTTCCTCATTTAAAATCACCTTTTTTTTTTAATTTTATGACTTATTACTTGCAAAGTGACTTTAATATCACATATTATTAATTTAATGAAGTAAATTTTATTTATTAAAATGAATTTCTTTCACTCATTATAATATATATATTTTATAATATATATATTTTAAAATATATATAATGACTTTAATATCACATATTATTAATTTAATGAAGTAAATTTTATTTATTAAAATGAATTTCTTTCACTCATTATAATATATATATTTTATAATATATATATTTTAAAATATATATAATGACTTTAATATCACATATTATTAATTTAATGAAGTAAATTTTATTTATTAAAGTGAATTTCTTTCACTCAATATAATATATATATATATTTTAAAATATATATAATGACTTTAATATCACATGTTATTATTATTTATTTAATAAAGTAAATTTTATTTATTAGAGTGAATTTCTTTCACTCATATATATATATATATATACACACACATCCAAACGCATCCGCATCCTTTAAAAAAAAAATTCACGCATCCCACACCCGCTTCTCGCATCCGCATCCGAATCCGCACCTGAACGGTAACTTAGTTAAAATCTCTTAAAAATGACAAAAAAAAAGTAAAAAATCATTCAAAAATCTACAAAACCCTACAAAAAATTCACAAACTTGACGAAACACTCAAAAATAGGTTTTGATTCCAAGACGGAAGCGAAGTCAATGCGGAATTCACGTGGACAATTTGTTATTTTGTCCCTTTTTTTTTCTTTTGACCTCTAGAAGACCCTAAATAGAGGAGCAACAAAAGAAATGGCAATCATCAACTGAATTTGAAAGGGCCTCAATCGTCCTAAATTGTGGGGGGCGTGTAATGTCCCCATTTTGAGCGAGCATTGGAGTTAGTGGATTTAGCCTATCATTGGGTCCTTGTAGGCTAATTGTGGTGATTAGAGGACCCTGTTGTGGGTTTTGGCCCCGTTTTGAGGGTCTTACTATTTATAGTAAGTCATCATATGGTTCTACTAAGCTCAGATGATTTAGAGGAGTTATATGATGCTTTCAAATTTTATTTTTGGCTTCCGGTTTGGACTCCAAGATTCTTGGAGGGAGCGTCTATTTTTAGTAAGTCACCCCGTCAAGTTCATTCATCATCTTTCATCATTAGGATCACTCTTGTGCTATCAGATTTTGATTCTAATGCTTCCTCGGTCGTTTTCGCAAGATGGGTGAATTATGTTTATTATTTAATTAAAACAGCTAAGATTGTCATTTTTATTGGGAATCTATTTTGGACATCTTAGTGTTATAGCTCATTGGAACCGAGTTGAGAAGTTTTAAATCCTGAGCTCATTAAACAGGGACCCTATGTGTCAGAATATGGTTATTTTAATGACAGGGTATTTTTTTTCATCATTAAAGTGGAAAGAAATATAATTGTTTATTATATTTCAAATGTGCAACCATAAAGCAAGTGGCTTTTAAGTGAAAAATGTCATTGAGAAGGTATGAAAAATATTATATATACAACTTTATGAGAATTCGAACCTCATTCTTGACTTATGCAATTTTTATGAAGTTTTTGGTTGTGGAGAAGTTGGCAAGGGTTTGAGGACTGATTCCTTACTTCTGCAATTTGAATCATCATTAATTGGTGGTGAATTTTGCAACTGAATTCTGGAAATCTAATTCTAATTCTGTGGATGCAAATTTGGTGTTGTTGTATACCAAATTTGAAGAGAATTGTTAATTTTTTGCTATTACTGAGATATTCATAATTCTAGTTCGATTATCTTCAGAAGATTATATCGATACTAGAAGGTTGTTGTATCTTCTAGTCTGGTTACGAATTGTTAGCAAGGATATGATATTTTCCAAAGGAGCTGCATTTCAAATTAGAGAACCAAATAATTAATTATTGGCTGCGAATTAAACCTGGAGGCTACGTTTTGTCTTCTAGCAGTTGTACGTTCAAGTTAGGAGACTACTTTGCATTGGAGAGAGTTGCGTAAGCATTTGGGAGGTCTTCATTTCATCGTTGTGGACCTGCATTCCATATTCTCAAGGCTTCTTTCAGACTTTGGAGTCTTATGTTCCTTTTGGTGGCTGTGTTTTCTTCCAGGTTGGCCACCTTTTGCAATTAAGGTGCCAATTTGAATTTATAATTTGACATGTGGTTTTGTAATTGGCAAATTTGTAAATTTAATCCATTCTGGTGAGCTCGGAAGTTTAGAATTAATTGATATTAAACATTATTCAATTCTGGAAATATTTTTGAAGTCAAATATTATCAATGAAAAAACAAAACATTGCAAGCAAATTCAGAAATAAATATTACCTTCAGCAAAGAACCAGGCAGGTTTTTTACAGTGGTATTAGATCGGTTTCCTACCATCCTATTGGGGTGAAAATTAATGAGCTCACACATTTGTTTCGAGTGAATAGCACTCTAACTTATTTCAATCATGGAAAAATATAGAAACCAAGTAAATATGGAAACCAGTTGAGCAATGTGTCACGGTTCAGGAAACAATCAAGTGCCTTGAAAAATGAAATGGAGAAATTGAGGCAAACACAAGAAAGGCTAAAAGCCCAACTTGCAAATCCAGCCACTATTGATAGGGCAGCTAGTTTAACGGTTTCCTCCTTCAGAAAGTCTTCCTCACGAAGACTGCAAGAAGAAAAATAGGAGGTTTTTGCAGGTGAGACATTTAGAAATCTTCGTGATGAGTTTTCAGCAGCCACTAACCATTGTGGAGATGATCCTATTTTTAGTAGGACAGCTGCTAGTCCTATTTGCACACATGATGTTGGAAACTCTTTACAAGGACATGTGGATGTGCCTGTCTTGTTGGCAGATAGTGGTACTGAGTTTCAACATCCCGAGCCTATCAGAATTAGTGACACAGGGTCTGATTTGCAGGACATCAGTCCTTTATGTGAGAATGTTGTTGGTGTCGTGGATAGGGTGAGAGTGGAGGATATTGTAGATACCACTATGGATTCTGACACCATAGATGATGGTGTTATCTTTGAGGACTACGAGCAATATATGAGCTCTGACGGCTCTGATGTTTATGACAGCACTAACAACGTGGATTCAGTGGAGGAGACAACAATCTTTTCCTGTATTGAGGATGTGAGCATGGAGCTACCCAGTGATGACTCTCATGATGGGAGTGTTACAAATGAGTCAGGTGACATAGATTCATGCCACAATGTAGGTGATTCGCGCGATGACATTTAATCATGTATGCAGTTAGAGATAGCAGAGGAGTTTCAGATAGATGATGCTGATACTAGCATCACGGATACCTCTGATGTTGAGAGTGAAGATGTTGGGTGTTGTAGCATTTCTAGATTTTTATATCAGACTTTGGGTGTGGACTCAGCGTTGTCATCCGGTGGTGGTGGGTACCAGGATCTTTTTCTGCAGGGACTCGCGGATGAGGATAGGGAAGCATTTGAGTACCAATGCGGGGAGTATGTTTTACTTAATCTCGCTAAGGGGAGTCTACACACTATGTCCTTTTGTGCAGTAGATAGAGAGGAGTTACAAAGGCATGATTTCATTCAAAAAGAGCTGGTTACAAATCATGTCTCTCACAGCTCACAGATATCTTATTCAGATCAGCAGGCGAGAGCTGTTCACTTTGTGAACAATCCTTTATTTGATGTGGATGTCACTATGTCTTATGGCAATCCATTTTTTGAGTTCAGCGATGATCCCTTTCAGGTGATGAGTGAGGATGATGATGATGATTGGGATTCTTTCAGTACACCGGGTTATCAAACAGATTTTACAGGATGCCAGTCTGTTTTTACTGAGCAGTTTACAAAGGTGTACATAGTGAGGAGTGCTTTTAGTTTCACTTTTGATCCTCATGTTTAGGATATCTACCAATTGCAGAGTTCATCAGTGCATCTGTTTGATGACTGATATGATCGTTTAGTTGGCACACAGACTGGGGGCAAGTCTAGTTTGTTGATTGAGTTGCTTCTGTGTAAGTTACTCACGGTTGAGTTACTCCCATGTGATGTTCCTGTCTCAACATCATCAGTTCGAGTGTTGAGTTCAACTTCTCAGATGTTGCAGTTGGTACTGTTGATGTTGGAATTATTTTTGTTGGAGTGTGGTGATGATAGGGACATTACTCCATTCTATCCTTGGGATCCAGGTGGACTTTTGTGTTTTTTTTCTAAGATTGCTTGGGGACAAGCAATTTCAAGGAGGGAAGACTGTAATGTCCCCATTTTGAGCGAGCATTGGCGTTAGTGGATTTAGCCTATCATTGGGTCCTTGTAGGCTAATTGTGGTGATTAGAGGAACCTGTTATGGGTTTTGGCCCTGTTTTGAGGGACTTACTATTTATAGTAAGTCATCATATGGTTCTACTAAGCTCAGATGATTTAGAGGAGTTATATGATGCTTTCAAATTTTATTTTTGGCTTCCGGTTTGGACTCCAAGATTCTTGGAGGGAGAATCTACTTTTAGTAAGTCACCCATTAGGTTCATTCATCATCTTTCATCATCAGGATCACTCTTGTGCTGTCAGATTTTGATTCTGATGCTTCCTCGGTCATTTTCGCAAGATGGGTGAATTATGTTTATTATTTAATTAAAACAGCTAAGGTTGCCATTTTTATTGGGAATCTATTTTGGACATCTTAGTGTTATAGATCGTTGGAACCGGGTTGAGAAGTTTTAAATCCTGAGCTCATAAAACAGGGACCCTATGTGTCAGAATATGGTTATTTAATGAAAGGGTCTTTTTTTCATCATTAAAGTGGAAAGAAATATAATTGTTTATTATATTTCAAATGTGCAACCATAAAGCAAGTGGCTTTTAAGTGAAAAGTGTCACTGAGAAGCTATGGAAAATATTATATATACAACTTTATGAGAATTCGAACCTCATTCTTGACTTATGCAATTTTTATGAAGTTTTTGGTTGTGGAGAAGCTGGCAAGGGTTTGAGGACTAATTCCTCACTTCTGCAATTTGAATTATCATTAATTGGTGGAGAATTTTGCTACAGAATTTTGGAAATCTAATTCTGATTCTATGGATGCAAATTTGGTGCTGTTGTATACCAAATTTGAAGAGAATTGTTAATTTTTTGTTGTTACTGAGGTATTCATAATTCTGGTTCGATTATCTTCAGAAGATTATATTGATACTAGAAGGTTGTTGTATCTTCTAGTCTGGTTATGAATTGTTAGCAAGGATATGATATTTTCCAGAGGAGCTGTGTTTCAAATCAGAGAACCAAATAATTAATTATTGGCTGCGAATTACATCTGGAGGCTGCGTTTTGTCTTCTAGCAGCTGTACGTTCAAGTTAAGAGACTGCTTTGCATTGGAGAGAGCTGCGTACGCATTTGGGAGGTCTGTGTTTCATCATTATGGGCCTGCATTCCGTATTCTCAAGGCTGCTTTCAGACTTTGGAGTCTTATGTTCCTTTTGGTGGTTGTGTTTTCTTCCAAGTTAGCCACGTTTTGCAATTAAGGTGCCAATTTGAATTTATAATTTGATATGTGGTTTTGTAATTGGCAAATTTGTAAATCTAATCCATTCTAGTGAGCTCGGAAGTTTAGAATTAATTGATATTAAACATTATTCAATTCTGGAAATATTTTTGGAGTCAAATATTATCAATCAAAAAACAAAACATTGCAAGCAAATTCAGAAATAAATATTACCTTCAGCAAAGAGCCAAGCTGGTTCTTTGCAGAGGGTGTAAGATAGTGTTAAAGCAACTTATGAATTTGCTCTAAATCGCAGTTTCAAAGTATACCCGAGCTCTCTGCACGCCTCGCCACATGGATTTGGATGCGATCAAATATATTTTTAAATATTATACACTAATTTTAAAGTTCTGACTATTATGCACTATTATAGATGGCCCTTAAATGGGGAAGCAGTGAACCTATATAGTTTATAACTAATATTATAAAGTAGTTTTGAAATTTAAATTATTATTGACTATTAATAGATATTAATAATTATGTAAGAAATTTAAATTAAAAAAATGTAAAATTAAAAAATGTGTATATTTATTTTTAATATATAATTAATATATTCAAATTTTAATAAATATAAAATATAATTTTTAAATTATAATTAATATATTTAATTTTATCATTAACATTGATCTCCACCTAAAATAGTAGTTGCCAAAACCAACGGCTTGCTAATCTTTTACTACAACTAAACAAATGTCTTTTGTTGAATTCTACTACATATAAAGGACTTACCAATTGCCATTGTGGAATGTGAAGCATTGCAATTGTGGAATACAATTTGATACGCTTTCTCAAATATTGAACTAGTCCTACAAAATTCCTTGCCTCAATCACAACGAAAGTCTTGGATCACTTCAAAATTCTTTCCACTTTTAATAAATTCTACTTTTGATAAATTCCTAACAGTAGCTAGATCGTTGTCTGATAAATTTTGATCTCAGTTACTTCATAGACTTAGCTAATAGTTGATCTCAGACTTAGACAACTATTTGGTGACTGCCCTCTTTAAAAGTTGGATAAGTTTTGATCTCAGTTATTGTTGACCGTGTTGGTGACACAACGCAATGGCAGGGATAAGAGAATCAGATCCCTCTCTTGAAAGAGCAACAAGAATTGTTACCAAGGTTTTGTATGATTGGGTCACAATTGCATTGGGTAGATTAGCAAAGATTGATGTGTAACAACACGAGGTGGGCCTTTGCTAGTTTGGTTAGCTAATGGCTGGAAACGTAATTCTCTTTTTTTTGTTTTTTTGGAGCATGAAAACTTGTAGAAAAAAAAAATTAATATGCTTGGATTAACACTGACAACTACCACTAATTCCAGATTTTAACAAAAAACTTCAAAAGAGATAAGATGACAAGAGATCTATAGAAATAACATGAAATTAAATCCTAAGGACATCAACCATGAAAGAAATCCAAACTCGCATAAAAGAAATTAGATCTGATAGTTTAAACTTGAAAAAAATTAAACTTGGCATCCACAATTTATACTATTCAAGTGCAATCATCGAGGGAAATAACAGCAAAATTTCTCAAAATTCGTCAAAATTACATAGCCATACCCATTCATGTGCAAATGTAAGACAAAGTCATCCTTTAAAGCATGAAGAACATGATCAAATCCACTTCTCCACCACCACAAGCAAATTTCCCACAGCTAGCACCGACTAATCAAATGGTGACGTAAATTCACAACAAAACACAATTAGCTCTTGAATTTGAAATCTGCATTCAAATTCACAAAATTGACAGATGAACACACCAAGATTATAACACCAATTGTATATGAAGTTCTATTTGAAAAATCTTAACCCTTATTACAAACCAAAACTAATTTTGTATAGTTTTTACAACTTAGAAATTGCCAAACCTGTAACTAGGGTTTTGCGGCGTTATTTTTGGGTGTAATAAAATTAAAACTAAAGTTTATCATGTTAAAACTACCCCTAAACTATTACAATATGACCTGACTTTGTGTAGCATGTATTTACAACTCAAAAAGAGCTCATTTTGAGCTAAAATGTGCCCTTGAATTTCGGGCTGAACTGAAGTTTGAATAACAACAAAACATGGACGACCAAATCCATTTTTCTAGAAAAATGATTGAGTTAATCATTGAGAAAATTGCCCCTTGTGATCTGCTCGGCCCTAAGGACAACTGAAGACACAAAACCAAGAATCTGGAAGAAGATTCTATGACCAAAAAAATGCCATTCTAAGAAAAAAAGGGGCTCACTGTGTTTCCAGCCACTTCGAAAATCTCAAACACGACTTGTAAATACACTTGTATTTACTTATAGGTGCACCACGAGCTCAGGGAAAGCTTGATTAAAATTCCGAACAGTTGTAATGACATCACCAATTAGAGGAAGCTTCATGTATTCCAGCTGAGTTTGCTAGTTTTTTTTGGAAAACTCTAAGCTGCTTTCCTGCCTGCTAAAACTGATGCATTTCATTACTTATATCCAGAAGCTCCTTCTTAGCTGCCTGCATCCAATCAATGTCTTCCTTTGTGTTCACACTCTCCAACTTCCCTTTAAACTACTAAACAATATTATTAATAGTAATACTCTATGTCTTCTCCTTATCTTCATCCCGATACAAGATGAATAAAGGGGATTTGATAAATTCCTCAATTTGTTGTACCAATGCATCACCGCATCTCTCTTCTTCTCAATGCGACTCTTTCTTTTCATATAGTCCTTTACTTCTAACTTAATAGGTCTCAACCATGTATCTAGTCAATCTACCTCTCCTTGCTCAGAAATGGCAACTTCTACTAACTTATTTGCACCTGCCTTCATTATTTTCAATGTTGAGAGGAAATCCTCCCACATCAGAGCAATTTCTTTGATGCCTGTACATTGGTCATTGGTAATTATGTAATTCAAAATAGTAATTTCCTTGACCATAGTCCAGAAATGTGTCAAAACTTGTCTTATTATCTCCTCTTCGAGCTGCTCTATTTCTTGCTTCCATTCTTCATAGGCTCTAAAGAAAGGGATTACCTGTGAAGGCTTTGCCTATGCTTCCATTGCTGCCTATAGAGATGCTTCTGGGTTGGTAGGATCTATGGGGCCAACCAGTTGAGTTATGTACTCTTTCAGAATTTTATTTTGGGTTGCCAGGTTCGTTATTTCCATTTCATCAATGTGCATCCTTTTGAACAATGAGGTAATGTGTAGTACAACCAATGCCTTCTCTCCTTCACAAATGGGCACCCCAAGGTCCACTTCTTCTAGCATAAAATCCTCGGGAGTGACATCTTCCATTGGTTTATCTTGGGGAGGGACAGCCACCTATGTTTTCCAGTGTCCCCTTGTATTCTTTGTCACATAAGATATTCTTTGTGCCTTGCGCTGACTAGATTCTCCCTTGAGGAACACTTTGCCTATTTCAAAGAGATCATGTGCCTCCATGTCATGGTAAGTCCTTTTTCTTAGTTGAATGGCCTTTGCTAACCAAGTGGGACTAGTATTTGCAGAGAGGGGCTGATATGCTCCTACTTGAAACAAATTTCCTTCATCCCCCTACTCCTCCTCATGTTGGGACATGGACTGTATCTGTGGGGGAGTCGTGGCTGCATGAACTGAATGAGAAGGTGAACTTTGTTCTTCATATTGGGAAGGAGCCTCTTCTTCTGATTGACCTGTTTCTTGTTCTTGTCCTTTATCTTCTTCCTTCTCCAAAGTCTGAACCCCTTCGCCTTCTGAGGCTTTCTCCTCTTCATCAGTAGGCTCTTGATGTTTCTCTTCTGATATATCTTCCTCCACACCCTCATCCTTATCCTTCCCTTCTTCTGTATCTGTTACAAGAATTTGAGCACCATGGGGAATTTCTTCTTGAGTATCTTTGTCCCCATCAAGATTCCCAACCATTTCCTGCACTGAGATCTCTATGGCATTGAACTGTCCACCTTGGTGTTCGGACAATGTCTTCTGAAAACTTGCAAGACCCTCAAAGTCAGAAACATAAAAATCATCAGGACCCAAAGGATCCTCGTTCTGCGACTCTTGCTCAGTAGCAGAATCAGATTCAACCTGGTGTATTTATGGGGTGGCTCCCTACTCTTTTAGCTGCTCCCCTTGAGTTGTACCTACTTGGGGTGGTTCAGATATATCCTCTGAAGAGGGTTCACCCAAGTTAAGTTTACAAGCGGCAGTTAAGGTAGACCTTGTCCTTCTGACCAGCTGGGGGCCAATGTCTTGTCGATGCGTGTTATATGACTCAACAAACAATAGAACAAAATACCAAAGTATCTTATCCTCTCTTGATCAAAGTACCGTGTATGCTAAGATTGCAAAAAGATCATACAGGTTACTCCAAGGTTCCTTTCGTGTTAGGTCTTGACCGTGGATAACCTCAATGGTTGATTTGATTTGCTGATTATCACAAGGAGCCTTATGTTTGTGTATTGAAATCGATTTCAAATCATACCAGATGTGGGAGCTATCGAGAGATATTGCGATGAAGTACTTTTTTCGGGGTTTTCACAAGATATGTGGAAAGCAAAGGGGAAAGGGTTCAAGAATTCTAATCTAATCCTACGGGTAATGACAACAATGAATACTGTTTTGGTGGACAAATTCCCAAATAACCAAGCTCTGCTTCGCCAAGTTAAACTACAACTATGCAGGAACCAATGCAATCTTCAAGGGGTTATGAAGATGATTTTCATATCACAACGAACACCATCAAGATGAACAATGCACGTTGAATGATAGAAGTTACGCATACATAGAAATGGGTTCAGGCTAACTTTACACAATGACTTACAATCAGCAAAACGTCAAAAGTATGACCCAAGGAATTCATCAAAACACCATTGCATTCTCCATTGAAACCACAACACTTATCTAACCAAGCTAATCTAAATGAGGGAATAATGAAACCAAGAAAGCACCAAAATATATCAAGCAATCACCATGAATCAACAATGAAAACTCTATTATCTTGGTAGCTCTTAGCAACAATCTCAAAATTTGATATTTTGTTTGGATTTAGAAAGCAAATAGTTTATTTCATGCATTGTTATACGTTAAGAAACTACAAAACCATTCAAATACAAACAAAACAAACATACTTACATTCAGAAATCAAAACTTAAATAAACATTGCCTGCAAAGTGTTTGACAAAATGTCAAACATTCAAAATTGACAACCAAAATCAGAATTAAGGCAATATCCTAGTGTGGGATATTATAGACAAGAAAAAGGAATCTACATTAATGCATGGGTCCACACAAACCAAAGGGGAGAAAACCACTATCTTAGTAGGTAATAAATGCCCACTATGCATGTAAATTCAAGAAGAGAGTGGGGTGAAATGAATGCCCATCAAGCATGCCCACTATGCATTAAATGCATCTCTATCTTCCCAAAATAGTCTATCTTTAACTTTGTCGGTTGAACGCTAGGAAACCATGTCAGCATGTTGGACGCCATGTAGGCTTAGGTCTTTTCTAACTACATCATTTTGTAACCAATATCCAACTTTGACTGAATTTTCAGAAACTTTAGAAATTATCTCTACTCGAACATTCCCATCTTCCATGCACCTACTTGGAAATTTATCTTCCTGAAATGGAATGGAACTCCCTCATTGATGATTCAGTCATTCTAGAATTTCTTCATGTAGATCTTCCTTGGCCATGTTTCTGGATTTCTAGATTTGAACTTTGATCCTCTAAAGTCTTGAACCTGTTGATGTGAGTTTTGTACCACTACATAACATATAGCAATTGAAATATTTGATACGGCGTACCAAACACTCAATCCTCTCTTGAAAAGTATATAAGAATACTCCAAGGTTCCTTACACCTGTGGATACTAACTCAGTCATAAATGTGATTTGCTGGTAATCACTTCGGCGGGCTTACGTTGTCTATCTGGAAATATCTCAACTTCTACTATGATGGTGATAAGACTTCTAACTTTCACAACCTTTTCAAATAATATCTCAGTTTATATCACTTTCAATTTTGCTCTTTCCAAACTCTCAAACTTCACTTTCCAACTTCTAATTCTCAACTTCAACTACTAAGTTACTGATTACCTCTACTCCTAAGGATGGAAAAATCGGCAAATGGACGGGAATCAACCTAATGAAGACATGCCAGCGGTGTTACCTCCACAGGTGCAATGATTCTAAGGAAAGAAGACTAGATTACCACACAAGGCTCCTTGACAAGCCGCCAAGATGCTAGTGGCCTAGTATAGGATCCCTATCAAACATCTACCAATATCACCATGCAATTAACCATCTATCACTACTCTTCCTTTAACACTTGCTTGAAAATAAAATCTACTTTAACAACTCAATTGAAATGAAATCTATCTCTAACAATTGGAAGTAGAAACCATGCAATAACACCAAGTGTTCTTAATCACCATGCAAGACACAACAATGATAAGAGAAGCAATTTTGGTATTATATTAGCAACAATTTTCTTCAACCCTTTACAAATGAAAGTACATGGCCTTATATAGAGGCTCAAAATTACAATGAATGGCCAAGATTAAGAGGCAAAACCAACGATCCAGATTGAATCCTAGAAACCCTAATTAGGGTTACCACCTCACCGGCCAGTGAGAAGACGCCACCTCATCAATGGACCAATGAGAAAAAAGAAAAGTGGTAACCAATAAGAAGGCACCAAAATGGTAGCCAATCAAAATCAGACACCTACCCCACCCAAAGAGAAAGGAAAACTTGCCACTTGGGCTTACATCAAATGATCTTCTAATACAATTCTATTCTTTTCTTTCATCTTTTTAGCATAAGTAATGAACTTAGCTAACATGTTGTTGATTTCCTCTATGGGAGGGCAAGGTGTATGCCTCATCCTGCGCTCTGCTATGCTCACCATGTTCTCTGCTGCCTGCAGTATCTTCTTATTCTCCTCTTCATCATCCTTGGTGAACTCGATCAAGGCCTTGAGAGAGGCAAGGAGGTCCAACTGTTTTTCTCTAATGACAACCTTCCCTAACTCGTCCAATCTTGACCCAAATTCTGTCTCATTACAATCCTCCTCTTTGATGTCTTCAAAATCAAGTGCAATCCCCGCATCGCTCAACATGCTTGAAATGAGAGTGTCGATGCTTGGACTGTGTTGTGCCATTTCATCCTGTATTTCCTCAAGTAATCTCAATCTGTTAGTCATGGTAACATACCAAGATTCCATAATACTCCTTCCTCCTTCGTTAATCACATTGGCCCTCACCAAGGATCCCTCTGATAGCTCCAAAGCTGCATGTAATTGAGGAATGGCTAAGTCACGAATTGGAAGGAAATCCCTCCACATTCCTTCAAATGTTCTGAATTTGTCCCTGAGTGACACCAATGACCTGAAAGTAGAGATAAAGGCAGGCATGAATCTTCGCCCCTCCTGAATTGTACGACTGATCCAATTTCTAGTTCCTTGTTCCTGGACGGATATTACTTCTTGGCCGTTCTCACTGCACTGTGGAAGAGCGGTCGGATGCACCTGTTGGATAGGCTGACTGTCTCTCCAATACTTGTTCTCAAACTCCAACTGTGCATTTCTTTCATTTGCTATTCTCAACCTCTCCCTTATCGAAGCAAGGCCCTCTTGTACCTCCACACACTCCATATCATCCGTGACTCTACCCATGTTGTGTTCCACTATCTCATAATCCTGGGCTACAATTTCACCCATTGTCTTGTTAACCTTTGGAACTGCAATTTGAACCCTTCGGTGACCATCACTGCAGTCTCTGATTACTTTCGCCACTGTTCCTGCCATCTGTCTCTGTTCGACATCACCTTCTTTTTCCGCTAACCCTTGAATATCCTCGACTGTCCGGATGGCCATAACTTCACCCCTTGGCATCAGCATCTGTTTTAACCAACGTGGAGCAATGCATTTCCCCACATCGGGATTTGGTTCAGGTAACACACCTTCACCGACGGCCTTGAGCACCTGGTTGCCATCCTCATCCGACGGAGCTTCAATATCAATAGGCCTATCCCCCTCCTCACTAGTGGCTGCCATATCTTCATTAACTTGATTCTCTGAAAGAGGAGAGTACTCCGTACTATAACTATATCCACTTGACTCTGAACTAGAGCTCACCTCTACTGCCGCACCTTGATTTCCTATATCCACCTCCTGGCCCCGAGCCCCAGCTACACTTTCTCTTGATCGCACTGTACTTTGCTTCTTTGTTTGAGGCTCAAGATGTTTCTTATTCTTTTCAACTTCCAAACTCCTCTTATTCTTAACCACTTGCTGCGGTTTCTGACCACTATTACCACCTTGAGTTCCAACTGACCTTGTAGGAGCCTCCTCCGGTTGCTTCATCTTCTCATATGTAAGGCGTACCTTCCGACTTTGTAACTGCCCAAGCTTCTTGCTATACCACCACTCAGTATGTAGCTCAACTGTTCTGTTAATTGCCTCTAAAGATGGATCTTGATGATCATTCCAATTTACCGGGTCCAACTCTGCTCCTTCTACTGTGTTATAATCTTCTCTTAGCACATCTTCATCCTCTTCCAACTGATCCGGAATATTGAAATTCTTCCATTTGCATGCCCTCATCATGTCCACTGATAACCTCGAGAAAGCCAGCTTCCTCACATGAAAGTCATCCTGTGCATTGGCCCAAAAATCCTCCAAAGTAGGGATATGCCTGAATGTTTCTCCTCGAGCTATCTTGATTAGACCCTGGGGATCAAATCCTTGTCTTGCCTTATACCAAGCCAAGTGATATTGTTCTAATTCCTCTCCTGCAGCTGCAAAGGCGGTAGAATTGGGACAACTCTCATTGCCTATCATGAGAGAGAAGGTAACCCCTGGCTCACCCCTCTGTTTCATCATTTTGTCATACTGCTCAAGTTGCCTAGCCAACTCCAACAAAACTATCCTATCGGGCGGGTACCGTGGAAGCCTCTTGGGACAAGTTGTACACCCAGCCACCCGAATATAAGTGAATTGAGGAAACTGAATGAACCAACTCCCAAACTTCTTGACTTTTGCTTCTGCTTCTGGTGAGAGCCTCCTAGCAGGTGCTCCTTGCAGTATCCTTACCATCCTCATGGCGAAGGCATCATAAAATATCTTGTAATCCTTGGTGTTGTGCAAATGAAGCTGTGGGTAGCACTCATGCACCAAATACTGTCCGGGTCCACTGCCAACTATCCCTCTAGCCTTAAGTCCAGGATGCTCATATAATCTTGCGATCAAATAAAAGAGGTAGGACCCCATGTGGAATCGCTTCTGAATCTGCGCCGTCCTGAGCTGCAACTCCAAATTTTCACTTATGATTTTTGCCCAATCAAACCTTTCCTTTCCTTTCTCAATGCCTTCAATAAAATAGTACATCCAAGTCTCAAAATGCACACCCTGGGCAGAGCCCATGATCCGATTGAGGAGGACGATGAGGTCCCCATATTCTGACTTAAAATCTGACCTGGTGAGTTTTGATGCCTTGGTAACTCCCTTCTTTCCTTCATGTAACCAATTTTGCTTGAGTAAAGCAAAGTAGGTATCTTGACTATCCTGAAAGAACCTGCTTGCTTGATTCATCAAAACTACTATCATTCCTTTCTGTTGGGGTATACCGAATGTCTCCTCAATCACTTGATTCCCAATGTTAGCCAACATTCTCCTACCCTCATCAAAGACGATAGACTTGGATGTAATATCAAATCGGGAAGCACACTCCATGATTAGTTCTGGACAAGGCAAGGTAGGAGGGAAAGCGGCGGCTTGCACAATTCCAGACTTGTATACCTTCCTTGCCATAGGGGATTGGCCTCTCCTCAACCTATCCCTCAGTTGCGTCATGTCAATGGTACCGATGTTAGTGTCTCGGACTCGTTTAAGTTTCGAGAAGAAGATGGTCTTGGGCATCATATCTTCCTTGTCAGCTATTTTGGTATTAGTCCCCATGGGATTCTTGCTTGTACTAGCATCCGCTATGGAGTGATTCATAGCAAGCAAGAAAGGGGAAAAATCCAATCACGACAATCGAGAAATCTGCTTAATGAACCAATCTTACAATCTCTCAACAAAACTTGTCTCCGTCACCCAAACAATCGTGTGACCAAAAGACAAAACAACTAAGGAAAATAGATTAAAAGACCAAATTACACTCCTGAATTCTAATCTGAGATCCCCTTTGAGAATTATCCAGGCTACAACACCTTGCTCCTAATCAAATCACCCCTAACAAACTTGGACCTCAAATCCACGAAATAAAAACAACTTCATCACTCAATTCAGAAATCATCTCACCAATTCACCCCTTTTCACTTCACAAAATTCACTATCTGATGTCTTACATCAGACTAGGTCTGCCGCCCCCTAAAGTCTGCTCTCGGTATGAATTCGGGAGCCCCTATACAAGGCTAGTTTCGGGCCTCTACAGGCCTGCCTGTTACTAATTTCGCCTCTCAAATGACAAGGGCCTGCTCCCTTCAAATTCGGGTCTGCTATACAAAATTGCCTCCAAACAGGCTGCCACTAACTCGGGCCTGCTCCTCTACCAAATTCGGGAGCCTGGGATCTCTGAGACTGCCCTATCTCTGCTCCAGCTCGCACCTTTCTTTATTTTCTGCTCCCAAACTCGGGCCTGTACTATCTTGAGTTCGGACTGCCCTGTTATAATGTGTTTCACTGCTTCCTCTGGTGGATGTCGCTGCTTCCTGTCTTAAGTATTTCGCACCCTGCTCTGCCTTGTTGTTTCGCTGCTTGAGGAATGAATGGTGGAGTGAGGAGAGGAGGGAGGCAGCCTCTCCTATATAGCCGCCCTGGAGCCTCCTAATTCTAGGGCCGACCCTACACCAAAACAAAAGAAGAAAGAAATATTAAATGCGAATGGAAAATAAGGGACGACCTGCCCTTAATTTATCTAAACTCAACCTTTTGAAATTGCAATCATTTAATGCCCTCTAAAAATGCCGAAATGGAGGCCGACCTAGCAGCTTTCAATACAATTTTTCGATTTTGTAGCATGAAAACATTTAAATATTAATTCGAAAATGACAAGGCATGGCCAAAAACAGGTCCAAGCATTAGATTTTTTATTTATTTTTCCTTGACACAACATTCAACGCATATTGAAATGATCAACAAGTATCTAAAAAAATTTCAAAATTTCATGGCAACACATGGATTTCAAAAATTCAACAGTTCGTTCCAGATTTTCTTGTATTTCAAAAATATCATTCATTGTCCAAACAAAATTTGAAATTGGCCACAACAAATAATAAATTGAATTGCCAAAATGCCAAAAATTTTGAAGGCCACAAATCATTTTCAAATAACCAAATAAATCTCAACCCCATTTTTTCATTTCAAGATAACATTAAAAAAAATTCAATTCAAAATCATCACATCATCAAGACCTTTAAGTTTAAACCAATACTAAAATTTCGATCTAAAATCAAATGCATTTCCAAACACATTACACTGCACCCCTTGAACTTGCCAGGCAATCAAAATCAAGAGGACTGGGCAAGGCCGAAACGTCCAAGTCTGAAAGGGTCGAAAAAAAAATTAGGGGGGTCCCCATGGATGGGGCGATGTTGTAAAAAAAAACTCACAACATCTGGCGACTCCACTGGTGAAATGTTCCTGAACATTTCAAGAATGAAATAACTTAGAACGAAAATTTTAAGATAACTCATTCGAACACCTACTTAAAGACAAGCGCTCAACCCGGGAAAGAGCTCTTAAGTTGAAATTGAGCGCCGTGACCGTAAGTTACTCACGTGTGTGCAAGTGATTTATTCCCCGCTCAACAAGAACTTGATAATCTCTCGGATCCATTAGACTTAGCTATTATAATATCCTTACTCCAAAAGCAGCCTGGATAGAGCCCCGCTGCCGGTCAGGCGTCCATAGCCCCGACGAAGTTATCGCTGTGGCACCACAATCACGGTTCTACCTTTAGTGATTATTTTTATAGCACCGGTAGAGATGATTGCACGCCCTCAGAGCCAATTTTCATCTGTTATTCTCACTCTGATATTACTCCTTCATTTTTTTTATATTTTTCATTTTTCATGATAATTCTTTTCTTTTTCAACCAATTCTTTTGTTTGGCTTGCAGGCAATGAAGTCTGCGGAGGGTTTGGAAGACCACAGTGGCGCTGAAGCAGGTGTATGATTTTCACTAAGTCCAACTTCACTTTGAAACACCAAGAACTCAGAGCAATTAAGTGTGAGTGTAAAAATGTTGTAATCATGTCAGAAGCAACTCAAGAACCACTATCGAGCCTAACCCAAATTTAGTACAAGTCCTACCATAGACCAACGACTAAGCACGCCCTTAAAATCTCCGAACCTTGTCAAATATATTCAAGAAATGAGCAAGACGAACTCCTGTTTTGTCACCAAAAGTGTGAAATTTCACAACTCGCCCACGAGTGATAACCTGGACCACCTTTGCACTGCGAAGCTCCAAAACCAAAACTGCTCTCAAAACAAAGGGAAGCTAAAAGATCCCAAGTCAACTGACTTGGTGCAACATAAGCACCGAGCTCCCTCAAACACCTAAACTAAACAACCGAAAGGAAACTACTCCAACCCTTGGGCCAAATGGTCCAAGACAAACTCTACTCTAAGAACAGAAAGCAAACTACACTAACAACTGAAAGCGAACTAAACTACTATTTACAGACAAGGGCTCCAGATGGAGTCCTAAGCTTGGAAATAATGCTTGAGGAATTGCCCGTTGACAGGCAACGGGACATCCTCACCAGTGAGTGTCTTGAGCTTAAATGCATTATCCCCGATGATTTCAGCGATTTGGAAAGGACCCTTCCATAGTTTATCAAATTTGTCATGTTGTCCTTTCTTTTCATGGGCTTTGTCCCAATATAAGACCAAATCAGAGATCCTGAAGGCCTTGTTTTGCGATCTTCTATCGAACCAACGTTTCACTACCCCTTGATGTTTTGCAAACTTCTCTAGGGCTTCATCCCTCTTCTCGTCTAATTGCATCAATTGAGTCAACCTGATTTGGATTCTATCTTCATTCTCATCATAGTACTCTTGTATAAACTTCAAGGTTGGGATTTTTAGTTGAATAGGGAACACAGGATCCTGTCCATAAACTAGATGGTAGGGAGAAATTCCTATGGACTCTTTAACTCTCGTTCTATCTGCCCACAAAGCATACCTCAGCTGAGTGTGCCAATCCCTTGGGTTCCTCTTCAGAAGTTTTCTAATCACAGTCAAAAGGTTTTTGTTTGTAGACTCAGCTAGGCCGTTTCCCTGGGGATAGTATCCTGATGAAAATTTTAAAACAATCCCATGATCAAAAGCCCAATTGTGAAACTTCAAGGAAATGAAAGCAGAACCATTATCACATACAAAAGCCGAAGGACATCCAAACCTTGTAGTGATTCTCTCTTCTAGAAACTTTATGACGATTTCAGCAGTACAATTCTTAAAAGCTCGAGCTTCTGACCACCGAGTACAGTAGTCAGTCGCGGTTAGAATATACCTGTGTTGTGCTGAGGAAGGTGGGTTGATGGGACCAATGAAATCAAGTCCCCACATTGCGAAAGGCCTCACCTCGGTGACTGGTTGTAAAGGCATGGCAGGATTCCTCTCCCTCTTTGCCGAAATTTGGCAAATATGACAAGTCTTCACATGTTCATGAGTATCTTTGAATAGGGTTGGCCAATAATATCCCGCTCTTAGTATCCAATGTGCTGTGGCCAAATCTGATCCGTGTCCGGTTCCCCACTTATCATGAAAGTGCTCCAAAATATTTCTGGCTTCTTCTTTCCCAACACACCTTAAGTATATTCCCTCATGATTTTGTTTATACAACACTGCTCCTTGTAACATATACCTCTTGCTCTTGAACTTTAATGCCCGCTTTTGTACTGGATTCAAATGTGATGGGCATCGGTGATTCAACAAATAATTAACAATGTCCTGATACCATTCATCAGGACGCACATCCTCCAACTCAAATACTTGCTGAACAAGTCCTGGTCCCTCTGACGCCATTGTTTGTGCCAACTGTTGACCTCTGACCAATTTCATTGGTTGAATTTCTACATCATATTCTTGGATAGTGGCGACCCACTTTCCTCTCCTTTCTCCAAGTTCACTTTGCATTAATAAGGTCTTCACTGCGATGTCAGGCACAATTGCATATATTTTGCTTCTCAAGATATAGTGCCTGAACTTCTTCATCGCTTTCACCAAGGCATAAGCCTGTTTCTCCACATTTGGATAATTCAATTCTGCTTCTCGAAAGGGTGCGCTCATGAAAGCAATCGGATGTTCTTCACCTTCTTCATTTTTCTGGGTCAATATGGCTGCACAGGCATGATCAGAGGCAAAAGAATATATGTTGAATGGCCTCTCATAATCTGGACTCACTAGGACTGGTGCATTAACAATAGCTTGTTTTATCTCTTCAAAGGCTCTCTTCGCTGCTGGAGTCCAATCCATCCTTGCATCCTTCTTCAACATATCGTTCATTGGTTTTACAATCTCTGCAAATGCTGATATGAACTTTCTTACAAAGTTGATCTTCCCAAAGAAGGACTTCAGTTCTTTCTTGCTAGCTGGAAGGCCAAGCTTGGAAATAGCCTCTACTCTCTCTGGATCTATCATGATTCCCTTTTCTGAAATTACATGTCCCAAAAGTTTTCCTTCTGTTACTCCAAACATGCACTTCTTTGGATTCAAAGAAACCCCAAACTTTCTGCATCTTGTAAAAACTTTTCTCAAATCCAAAATGTGATCCTCCCTATTTTTCGAAAATACCGTGATATCATCCATGTAGATGATGATGCACTTATCTTTTAAATCCTTAAAGGCATAATCCATGGCCCTCTGAAATGTTGCACCAGCGTTGATTAGGCCAAAAGGCATCCTCCTGTACGCAAAAGTTCCCCACTTCGTGGTGAAAGCCGTCTTCAATCTATCTTCTTCTTCCACTATCACTTGGTTGTATCCTGAATACCCATCCATAAACGTCATCATTTGTGCTCCATTTACCACTTGCAAAACTTCATCTAGTGATGGCAATGGATAGTTATCCTTCTCTGATGCTCTATTCAAATTTCTGAAATCAACGCATAGCCTTATTTCCCCACTTTTCTTTCTGACAGGGACAAGATTGGCGACCCACGTTGAGTGCCTCACTGGGAAGATGATCCGTGCGTTTAACAGCTTCTTCACTTCCTGGAAAATTAATGGTTCAAGCAAAGGATTGACAGGTCTCTGCCGCTGTCTAAATGGTTTACTCCCTTCTTTCAATGGGATTGTATGCGTAATGATAGAAGGGTCATATGTCTTCAAATCTTCATACCCCCAAGCAATCACATCTGGGAATTCTCTCATCAAATTCAGTATATCAGCTTTCTCCTTGGGTGTACAAATTTTTCCAATATGGACAATCCTAGGACTATCCTCTGTTCCAATATTCACCCTTTCGCACTCATCACCCCCTGTAGGTTGATATGATACCTTATTGAACTGATCGAAGTCAAATATTCTTTCCAGTTCAATCATTCCCCTCGGGATGGTATTTGTCTTTAAGTTCATAATTTCTTCCGGATTGAGTTCTGCTTCTTCATCTATTTCCCCATCAATGATTTGCGCCGTGAAGACATCTGAATTGGTCAAGAACTTAAGAATGTGTTTATCGTTTTCAAATACTTGGAAGTTCTTGACATTGTCCGGTACTGATGGGACTGAGGCCAACTCGACTTTAAATTTCTTCAATCCTTCCAACTTGATTGGTGCTAGTGAGCTTGCAGCTTGCGCGAGTGCGTTAGCCACTTGATTATTTGCTCTGTAGCTAAACTTGATATTAAAGGCATCAAAGTCTTCTGTCAAGTCCCACACTCTGTTTCTATATCTTTTCAATCTCTTATCATGGCAAGTAAACTTTTGCTTCACTTGTTCAGTCACCAAATACGAATCTCCAAGCACATGGAGTATCTTAGCACCCTTTTTAATAGCACATAACAGGCCTAGAATTAAAGCTTCATACTCTGCCATGTTGTCGGTGCATGGAAATTGTAATCTATGGGCTGCTAAATATGTCGCCCCTGTTGGGCCGACTAACTCAAATCCGGCTCCAGCTCCTTGCTTAGTTTTGGATCCATCAAATCTTAACGTCCATACTCCATCACTTTCTGGTAGGTGCTTTTGTGAATTCTTAGTCTTGTTCAATTCTTCATTCTTCACCACTTCTGAGTTAGGTGGTGTGGTTTGATTCCTTGCTTCACCCATCTTACTACTTTCTGCTTCCTCGACTTGTGAAATCTCGATCCTTTGCTTTCCACATTGTTCAACTTGCTTCAAAGCTCCTGGGACTCTCATCTCCACTTGCTCTAATGCAACCCTACACAAAGAGCAGGATAGTTCTGAATGATAGGCATTGTGGATCCTACACCAGTTGGGTAGCAATAAGTCTCTCACTGATGTCCTATTACCCAACTCTACACCCTGTTGAACATTTCTCAACACAAAATTTCTAAAACTCTCAAACATCCCCTCACCCTCATCGGATGAGGAGTCAGGATCTGACTCAACCAGCATTTCCGTTGACTCCGTTGCTTCACTAACGATATTCAAGGTCAACACTTCTACTTTCTTAGGCTTATAGACGCCCATGCCTGCATCTGCAAACAACACTTCATTAGGTTCCCCATATTCAGTAACTGTCAATCTCAATCTTGGGGTACTTTCGATCTTGATTTGGTTGGCTAACCCTCTCCATGGGAGCCACATATGGGAAAAGTCAGTTGCCATGTATCCATTCAGTCTTCTGGACCAATCCCTTCCTAGAATTAAACCATAAGAATCAGCGACATCCACCACTGAAATATCGACCATATGTTCCATCCTTGGATCAGATGCCAACTGCATGTGTATGTTATGTAATTCACCCACTACTGGGACCTCAGTTTTATCCAATTGAGTAACCTTCTTGTTTGAATTCAAAGGTGTGATTCCTAATCTTCTACAAATAGCCAAAGGCATGACATTGCTTGAAGCTCCTGAATCTATCAAACAATTATGGAGAAGCTTCCCAAAAATTCTTACTGATAGTAAAAATGGAGCTGGCTCATCCTTCCCCTGATAAAATACCACTTGTGTTTTGTGCACTTGCTTAGGTTTTGTTCCAAAGTCTGTTGGTTGAACCGCTTCTTCTATCTGTACTGTCTCTTTATTCTTTGCTGAATCCTGACTCTCTTGAGTTTGTTGCGTTACTGGCGGTAATCCCTGAGCTATAAGGACCGGTCGAGGCTCCGACTGTCTATTGAAATTACTGATATCTCCATATGTAACCTCCTGTATAGAATTCCTTACTTCATCATGTGAAATCCCTTGAGATGAATTTGTTGTGTTCCCACATGGAACATCCTGTATTACATGTACTGGATTGGGAGGAGGCCTCCCTGCCGCATGAGTCGTTTGGCTAGGTGATGCTGCGCTTGGAGTGTGAGGCCCTTGTGACCTGTTATCCTTCAAGCTATTAAGAAAAGTATCCCTAATCTCTGTCACCTTCAATAATTCGAACAAAGGGAGACTAACTTTGATCTTCTTCATCTCCTCTGTCACATTCTGTCCAAGTCTCTTCAACTCCTCATTATTCACTGAATTGTTCACCATCCTTCCTCTATTAACTTCTTGTGATGTCACAGCACCTCCTTGTGACCCTTGAACATTTTGATTATTTTGTTGTATATTTTGCTGAGGATTCTGTTGTCCATTACCCTGATTGTGATTCCCTTGTCTGTATTCGGGAGCATCCCTTGGAGGATTTGGTACATTACTCGCGTTGGGATGTGGAGGAGTATTAAAATTGTTAGGAGGCACTGAGGATGTGAAGGGTCCATCATTCCTCTTGTTGTTATGATTCCTTTGATAAAACCTTACATTACTTGCTGGTTGTTGAAATGTTTGATTCCCGCCTGTTCCTTGAACTAAAACAGAATCACCCAATGGTGGGAAAGAAAAGTCTGTTCCACTAATATATCCATTTTCATCTATTACTTCACTTATTGGTCCGTTAGCTGACTCGGGAGGGAATCTCCCTTGTTGTTCTTCATAAGCCTCAAATTCTGGTGGAAATGCAACCTCCTGAAAAGTCAGGCACTCTGGATAACTTGGGGATGGAACAATCTCATATCCCGTGACTTTAATCTCTTCTTGATTCATAGATTCGTCCACCACTTTCTGGAATAGATTAGATGCCCTTTTGAACTCAGCACATCCTAACTCTGAATGTTGATCAGTCTCATGGAATCTACAATATTGGGACAAGGCGGACTCAGCCAAAAATATTCTTTCAACTGGCCTACTGTCTGTTGGGGCCTGACTATCTAGTGGCGACACCACATTTCCATTATTTGGGCCAGTGTTCCATGTCTTCTTCTGACCAGATTGATTGTTATACCCTTGTTCTTGTGATTGACTACCGCCTTGATGGTTGTTGTTTTGATTATTCCTTTGATAACCACCGCCTTGATTATTTCTTTGATAATCTCGGTCTTGATAGCTCCTCTGGTATCCTCCATCATAGTTATTTCTTGGATACCCTCCTTGATGATTTCCACTCTGATAATTGTTCCCTTGGTAATTTCCTTGATTGTTTCTTTGGGTGGACTGGAGTTGATTATTCTGATTTCTCAAATAAGTGACCTCAGTAGACAACTTTTTAACTTGCTCGATCAATTCCCTCATTTCATCCTTCTCCTCTTGTGTTCTTGTAGATGAACTTGCACCCTGCAGATAAACTGGCATCGATGGTGGCGCTTGAGACAATGGTGGTCCTGGATGCACCACGAGCTGATTTGTGGGCGTCTGATGTGGAAGCCGTGGGATGGGATTGTTGGGACATCTAGCCCCTTGGGGTTCCAATCCTTGTTGACCTAACTGCTTCCCTATTTCAATTGCTTTAGCATAGGCCTCATTCAGTGTTGTAGGGCGAGGGCTTGCCATCCTTGTAAACATAGCGGTCTGACTATCTAAAGCACTGTAGTAAGCTTCCAAAGCACCAGCCTCCGGAATTGTGTAAGGAGCTTGTAGTCTAGTGTAAGCTTTGTGGAAACGATTGTTAAAGGAACTAATTGATTCTTTGTCTTGTCTCCTGATATCCACAAACAACCTATGCAACTCCAAAGGTGTGGTAGGCATGCCAAATTTTCCTATAAAGGCATCTCTAAGTTGAATCCACCCTGTTATGGATGACACCGGCAAATTGACAAACCAATAGTAGGGCTCTTCTGTCAATGAGTAAGGAAAAAGCCTACATGCTACATCTTCATGTTGAATCCTTCTGTTGCACAATGCATCTTCAAATACTTTAATATGCTCTTCAGCTGTACGATTAGGGTCATTGACAAAGAACTTGGAGCAAAATCCAGCAGGATTCTTTGGTAGGTCATGGTACTGTTGAAACGAGATGGGTGAGGCGTTGTGCTGAATCCATGGAGGCTGTTGTTGTGGTGGTGGTGGGGGTTGATGAGCCATTGCAACTTGACTAGCTTGAACCTGGTTTGGCTGAGCTACTAGGGTTGGTGTACCTAAAGCTTTGTGAACTTGAGGTGGACTGCTTGAGGAACTTGCTATACTTGCAGTATTAGCTACCCAATGATTTCTTCCTTTCTTATGGAATTGCAATTCAACTAAGTCCTCCTCTTGGTGTGGTGTAGACCTTAGTACCCTTTGCTTCTTATCCGATTGCAATTTCTCAAACCTTTCGGGAGAGAAAGATCCGATTCTCTTATCCAGCTTGATCACAATTTAATAGATTTGACCCTCCCAAACTGGCCCTTCTTCAAGGATGAGCTGAGCTAGTCTATGAACTTCTCTCTCTCTTTGGATCTTTTCTACTTGTTCCCTTTTTGAAATTCAATGCTTACTTGCACTTCCACCTTGACCACCTTTCAAAGGTAACTACTATACTCTTCTTTCTTCCTCCCGTTTCCTTTCAAGTTCTCTTTGATGCTCGAACTCCCTTTGAGCTTCTCTCTCAATTCTTTCCGCCTTTTGTTCTTCTTCCTCCAATACAAAAGTCACTCGCATATACTCAGGGGCACTTCTCTTAACTCTCCAAGCCAATGAATTCAATCCAGAAATAATATCCTCTTGATCGTTTTCAAATCCAAGATTAGGCTGTAAGACAAGCACAACGTTTCTAGGCTGAAGCACCATCTTTCACCATGTTTAAATATCAACAACCCCTCTTCAATCTCTCCTCTCACGCTCCAATCTTTCTTGAACCTCTCTTTCGATTTTTTGAGCTTTCTCTTCTTCTTGGTCCAAGATGTCAGCAATGTGCAAGTATTCCTGGCCGTTCACCCTTTGGTTCCAAGCGAGGGAATGGAATGTCAAGATAATGTTGTCTTGGTGAGATTGCCAATTGTCCTTAGGCTGTCGTGGCTGAGGAAGCCCCATTCTTCATCATGGTTGAATATTAACAAATTCCCAAATAAACACAATCAGCCCTCCTTCTAGCGCCAAATAATGTTGATGTGAGTTTTGTACCACTACATAACATATAGCAATTGAAATATTTGATACGGCGTACCAAACACTCAATCCTCTCTTGAAAAGTATATAAGAATACTCCAAGGTTCCTTACACCTGTGGATACTAACTCAGTCATAAATGTGATTTGCTGGTAATCACTTCGGCGGGCTTACGTTGTCTATCTGGAAATATCTCAACTTCTACTATGATGGTGATAAGACTTCTAACTTTCACAACCTTTTCAAATAATATCTCAGTTTATATCACTTTCAATTTTGCTCTTTCCAAACTCTCAAACTTCACTTTCCAACTTCTAATTCTCAACTTCAACTACTAAGTTACTGATTACCTCTACTCCTAAGGATGGAAAAATCGGCAAATGGACGGGAATCAACCTAATGAAGACATGCCAGCGGTGTTACCTCCACAGGTGCAATGATTCTAAGGAAAGAAGACTAGATTACCACACAAGGCTCCTTGACAAGCCGCCAAGATGCTAGTGGCCTAGTATAGGATCCCTATCAAACATCTACCAATATCACCATGCAATTAACCATCTATCACTACTCTTCCTTTAACACTTGCTTGAAAATAAAATCTACTTTAACAACTCAATTGAAATGAAATCTATCTCTAACAATTGGAAGTAGAAACCATGCAATAACACCAAGTGTTCTTAATCACCATGCAAGACACAACAATGATAAGAGAAGCAATTTTGGTATTATATTAGCAACAATTTTCTTCAACCCTTTACAAATGAAAGTACATGGCCTTATATAGAGGCTCAAAATTACAATGAATGGCCAAGATTAAGAGGCAAAACCAACGATCCAGATTGAATCCTAGAAACCCTAATTAGGGTTACCACCTCACCGGCCAGTGAGAAGACGCCACCTCATCAATGGACCAATGAGAAAAAAGAAAAGTGGTAACCAATAAGAAGGCACCAAAATGGTAGCCAATCAAAATCAGACACCTACCCCACCCAAAGAGAAAGGAAAACTTGCCACTTGGGCTTACATCAAATGATCTTCTAATACAATTCTATTCTTTTCTTTCATCTTTTTAGCATAAGTAATGAACTTAGCTAACATGTTGTTGATTTCCTCTATGGGAGGGCAAGGTGTATGCCTCATCCTGCGCTCTGCTATGCTCACCATGTTCTCTGCTGCCTGCAGTATCTTCTTATTCTCCTCTTCATCATCCTTGGTGAACTCGATCAAGGCCTTGAGAGAGGCAAGGAGGTCCAACTGTTTTTCTCTAATGACAACCTTCCCTAACTCGTCCAATCTTGACCCAAATTCTGTCTCATTACAATCCTCCTCTTTGATGTCTTCAAAATCAAGTGCAATCCCCGCATCGCTCAACATGCTTGAAATGAGAGTGTCGATGCTTGGACTGTGTTGTGCCATTTCATCCTGTATTTCCTCAAGTAATCTCAATCTGTTAGTCATGGTAACATACCAAGATTCCATAATACTCCTTCCTCCTTCGTTAATCACATTGGCCCTCACCAAGGATCCCTCTGATAGCTCCAAAGCTGCATGTAATTGAGGAATGGCTAAGTCACGAATTGGAAGGAAATCCCTCCACATTCCTTCAAATGTTCTGAATTTGTCCCTGAGTGACACCAATGACCTGAAAGTAGAGATAAAGGCAGGCATGAATCTTCGCCCCTCCTGAATTGTACGACTGATCCAATTTCTAGTTCCTTGTTCCTGGACGGATATTACTTCTTGGCCGTTCTCACTGCACTGTGGAAGAGCGGTCGGATGCACCTGTTGGATAGGCTGACTGTCTCTCCAATACTTGTTCTCAAACTCCAACTGTGCATTTCTTTCATTTGCTATTCTCAACCTCTCCCTTATCGAAGCAAGGCCCTCTTGTACCTCCACACACTCCATATCATCCGTGACTCTACCCATGTTGTGTTCCACTATCTCATAATCCTGGGCTACAATTTCACCCATTGTCTTGTTAACCTTTGGAACTGCAATTTGAACCCTTCGGTGACCATCACTGCAGTCTCTGATTACTTTCGCCACTGTTCCTGCCATCTGTCTCTGTTCGACATCACCTTCTTTTTCCGCTAACCCTTGAATATCCTCGACTGTCCGGATGGCCATAACTTCACCCCTTGGCATCAGCATCTGTTTTAACCAACGTGGAGCAATGCATTTCCCCACATCGGGATTTGGTTCAGGTAACACACCTTCACCGACGGCCTTGAGCACCTGGTTGCCATCCTCATCCGACGGAGCTTCAATATCAATAGGCCTATCCCCCTCCTCACTAGTGGCTGCCATATCTTCATTAACTTGATTCTCTGAAAGAGGAGAGTACTCCGTACTATAACTATATCCACTTGACTCTGAACTAGAGCTCACCTCTACTGCCGCACCTTGATTTCCTATATCCACCTCCTGGCCCCGAGCCCCAGCTACACTTTCTCTTGATCGCACTGTACTTTGCTTCTTTGTTTGAGGCTCAAGATGTTTCTTATTCTTTTCAACTTCCAAACTCCTCTTATTCTTAACCACTTGCTGCGGTTTCTGACCACTATTACCACCTTGAGTTCCAACTGACCTTGTAGGAGCCTCCTCCGGTTGCTTCATCTTCTCATATGTAAGGCGTACCTTCCGACTTTGTAACTGCCCAAGCTTCTTGCTATACCACCACTCAGTATGTAGCTCAACTGTTCTGTTAATTGCCTCTAAAGATGGATCTTGATGATCATTCCAATTTACCGGGTCCAACTCTGCTCCTTCTACTGTGTTATAATCTTCTCTTAGCACATCTTCATCCTCTTCCAACTGATCCGGAATATTGAAATTCTTCCATTTGCATGCCCTCATCATGTCCACTGATAACCTCGAGAAAGCCAGCTTCCTCACATGAAAGTCATCCTGTGCATTGGCCCAAAAATCCTCCAAAGTAGGGATATGCCTGAATGTTTCTCCTCGAGCTATCTTGATTAGACCCTGGGGATCAAATCCTTGTCTTGCCTTATACCAAGCCAAGTGATATTGTTCTAATTCCTCTCCTGCAGCTGCAAAGGCGGTAGAATTGGGACAACTCTCATTGCCTATCATGAGAGAGAAGGTAACCCCTGGCTCACCCCTCTGTTTCATCATTTTGTCATACTGCTCAAGTTGCCTAGCCAACTCCAACAAAACTATCCTATCGGGCGGGTACCGTGGAAGCCTCTTGGGACAAGTTGTACACCCAGCCACCCGAATATAAGTGAATTGAGGAAACTGAATGAACCAACTCCCAAACTTCTTGACTTTTGCTTCTGCTTCTGGTGAGAGCCTCCTAGCAGGTGCTCCTTGCAGTATCCTTACCATCCTCATGGCGAAGGCATCATAAAATATCTTGTAATCCTTGGTGTTGTGCAAATGAAGCTGTGGGTAGCACTCATGCACCAAATACTGTCCGGGTCCACTGCCAACTATCCCTCTAGCCTTAAGTCCAGGATGCTCATATAATCTTGCGATCAAATAAAAGAGGTAGGACCCCATGTGGAATCGCTTCTGAATCTGCGCCGTCCTGAGCTGCAACTCCAAATTTTCACTTATGATTTTTGCCCAATCAAACCTTTCCTTTCCTTTCTCAATGCCTTCAATAAAATAGTACATCCAAGTCTCAAAATGCACACCCTGGGCAGAGCCCATGATCCGATTGAGGAGGACGATGAGGTCCCCATATTCTGACTTAAAATCTGACCTGGTGAGTTTTGATGCCTTGGTAACTCCCTTCTTTCCTTCATGTAACCAATTTTGCTTGAGTAAAGCAAAGTAGGTATCTTGACTATCCTGAAAGAACCTGCTTGCTTGATTCATCAAAACTACTATCATTCCTTTCTGTTGGGGTATACCGAATGTCTCCTCAATCACTTGATTCCCAATGTTAGCCAACATTCTCCTACCCTCATCAAAGACGATAGACTTGGATGTAATATCAAATCGGGAAGCACACTCCATGATTAGTTCTGGACAAGGCAAGGTAGGAGGGAAAGCGGCGGCTTGCACAATTCCAGACTTGTATACCTTCCTTGCCATAGGGGATTGGCCTCTCCTCAACCTATCCCTCAGTTGCGTCATGTCAATGGTACCGATGTTAGTGTCTCGGACTCGTTTAAGTTTCGAGAAGAAGATGGTCTTGGGCATCATATCTTCCTTGTCAGCTATTTTGGTATTAGTCCCCATGGGATTCTTGCTTGTACTAGCATCCGCTATGGAGTGATTCATAGCAAGCAAGAAAGGGGAAAAATCCAATCACGACAATCGAGAAATCTGCTTAATGAACCAATCTTACAATCTCTCAACAAAACTTGTCTCCGTCACCCAAACAATCGTGTGACCAAAAGACAAAACAACTAAGGAAAATAGATTAAAAGACCAAATTACACTCCTGAATTCTAATCTGAGATCCCCTTTGAGAATTATCCAGGCTACAACACCTTGCTCCTAATCAAATCACCCCTAACAAACTTGGACCTCAAATCCACGAAATAAAAACAACTTCATCACTCAATTCAGAAATCATCTCACCAATTCACCCCTTTTCACTTCACAAAATTCACTATCTGATGTCTTACATCAGACTAGGTCTGCCGCCCCCTAAAGTCTGCTCTCGGTATGAATTCGGGAGCCCCTATACAAGGCTAGTTTCGGGCCTCTACAGGCCTGCCTGTTACTAATTTCGCCTCTCAAATGACAAGGGCCTGCTCCCTTCAAATTCGGGTCTGCTATACAAAATTGCCTCCAAACAGGCTGCCACTAACTCGGGCCTGCTCCTCTACCAAATTCGGGAGCCTGGGATCTCTGAGACTGCCCTATCTCTGCTCCAGCTCGCACCTTTCTTTATTTTCTGCTCCCAAACTCGGGCCTGTACTATCTTGAGTTCGGACTGCCCTGTTATAATGTGTTTCACTGCTTCCTCTGGTGGATGTCGCTGCTTCCTGTCTTAAGTATTTCGCACCCTGCTCTGCCTTGTTGTTTCGCTGCTTGAGGAATGAATGGTGGAGTGAGGAGAGGAGGGAGGCAGCCTCTCCTATATAGCCGCCCTGGAGCCTCCTAATTCTAGGGCCGACCCTACACCAAAACAAAAGAAGAAAGAAATATTAAATGCGAATGGAAAATAAGGGACGACCTGCCCTTAATTTATCTAAACTCAACCTTTTGAAATTGCAATCATTTAATGCCCTCTAAAAATGCCGAAATGGAGGCCGACCTAGCAGCTTTCAATACAATTTTTCGATTTTGTAGCATGAAAACATTTAAATATTAATTCGAAAATGACAAGGCATGGCCAAAAACAGGTCCAAGCATTAGATTTTTTATTTATTTTTCCTTGACACAACATTCAACGCATATTGAAATGATCAACAAGTATCTAAAAAAATTTCAAAATTTCATGGCAACACATGGATTTCAAAAATTCAACAGTTCGTTCCAGATTTTCTTGTATTTCAAAAATATCATTCATTGTCCAAACAAAATTTGAAATTGGCCACAACAAATAATAAATTGAATTGCCAAAATGCCAAAAATTTTGAAGGCCACAAATCATTTTCAAATAACCAAATAAATCTCAACCCCATTTTTTCATTTCAAGATAACATTAAAAAAAATTCAATTCAAAATCATCACATCATCAAGACCTTTAAGTTTAAACCAATACTAAAATTTCGATCTAAAATCAAATGCATTTCCAAACACATTACACTGCACCCCTTGAACTTGCCAGGCAATCAAAATCAAGAGGACTGGGCAAGGCCGAAACGTCCAAGTCTGAAAGGGTCGAAAAAAAAATTAGGGGGGTCCCCATGGATGGGGCGATGTTGTAAAAAAAAACTCACAACAGAACCTTGAATGCTTTGAACTCGATCACTTGAAACTTGAATGTCTTCAACACTAGAGCTGGAATTCGAACATCCGGAACTAGAATTCTGGGACTTGAGTGTCTTCCTTGAACATCTGGAACTGGAATTCCTCCTACAAAATAATATAAACAACATAAGAATCATGTAAAAATCCTTTCATTTTTTTTTTCTCTAGAACTTTATCTCTCTCTAATAAAAATCCTTCCTCTCTCAAACATTCTCATGCCTCTTTCTTCGATTCTTTCTCAGCAAAACTTGCATCTCTCTAAAAAGAAAGCTTCTCTCCAGAAATTGCTCACTTCTCTTTACACATTCGAAGGGGTTGGTATTTAAATGTGTCGCCAATTAAACATTTCCAACAAAACATCAACGAGAAAATTCAATTATTTTCCAAAATCCATTTCAAGTTCAAATTCGATTAAAGTTTAATCCAATTTCGCTAATTTGACCAATTTTTTTTGTCACCTTTTCAACTTTTTTGAAGTTTATTAATTAAATACTAAATATAAATTCAATATTTAATTAATTCCCAAGAAAGTTCCCAAAACATTGATTTGCATTTGCTTTGAATTTATCACTTTTGATTCCATTTTTCACTTTCTTGAGCATTCACTACTTCCAAATTTCTTGTGAGCTGAATGCAACCCTTTCCCCACATCTCGATTTATCATTAAAATCGTGGTTGTCGAATAATCATGATCAAGATTCTCATCTTTGGGACAAGCTCCAATTTTGCAATGTCGCTTGATTTTTCACTTTGTATATTTTGAAATTGTTTTCATACCTCCTTAAATCCAAACTTGAGTGCCTTAGGAATTTTGCATGTCAAGGTTTGGGACCACATTTTTGAACTTAGGCAAATTTGAATTTACCCAAATCATCGAAATTTTCTCATGCCCATAAAAAACTTTAAAACTCTATGAATGTTCTTTTGTGCATATAGATGTCTTCAACAAATTTTTATTTCACTAAAACTCCTCAACCAAGAGAATTTTGCGTCTTGGTTGTGAACAGGCCCCACCATGTATTTTCCTTATACGTCACTTCCTTTGCTTGTAAGAATAAGAATATGCGCTTCTGGCACGGTTTAGGTTTTGTCCAAGATATTTCATTTTTAACTCTGTCATTCATTGCACTATGCGTTGTGAGCGTAATTTGGTGTTCTTGAGGGATTGTTATTTTGTTTTACTTTTCCATGACTTCGTGGAAATCGTGCCCAAGCGCGATCTGGGCATGGTCGTGGGTTTTCTTGTTGACTTGGTGGTCAGCCTCTTGGAGATTCGTGACATGGCTTAACCGCCTCCCGTGGATCGGGTTAAATCTGGCATTTGTATCGGGCATTGACAGTTTGAGCTTTTGGTGCAACGGCAAATGATTCCAACAATTGGTATCAGAGCCTTGGGTCACGGGTTCAAGTCTCCCTTCAGTGGGTGCTGAAGGCTCAGTCGATGCTGAGGGGGAGATTGTTGACTTGGTGGTCAGCACCTCCTTGGAGATTCGTGACATGGCTTAACCGCCTCCCGTGGATCGGGTTATTTCTTACATTATTAAACTTTCCTTCACAGCCTCTAAACCGTGCCCGAGCGCAATTTGAGATGGGTTACAGATTTTTCCCAAAAAAAAATATTTCCTTCACCATGTTAATTTTGCGTCTAAGCACGTATGGAGGGTTGTGTTGGATTTTCTTCTCTTTCAAACTTTCCCCAACCTCCTCTATTTCGCATTGAGGCGCAATATGGCCTTCCACACGGATAGATTTCCTTAAAACTTTCCTTGTCATCATTAAAAACCCACTCGAGTGTAGATTGGCACCTCTGACAGACTTTCCCAGCGTTGAAATATTCCATGACAATGCAATCTGTGCTTCGGCACGATTCCGGCTTCATGGTGGATTGCAATCTCTTTTTGCAGTCTCTTATTCGCTGCATTCCATGACCTCGAGAAAGTGTGTTGAATGTATGGTGGTCTTTGTTAGACCTTCATTGAATCATTGCAGGATTCCTTCACTCTACGAAAACATGTCGGATGCACATGGGGGGGGTTGATTTGCAAACTTCTCACTTGTCTATTTGCGTCGGAGCACATTTTTTGTGTCCATGCTCGACAAAATTTCTGGCATGATTCCGCAACTTAGTTAAACATGCAATGAGTGCATTTTAGCATCCGAGTTGGACTTGTTTGGCGCAGTCTGTTCTTAGAGTTCCATGGTAGGCTTTAAAACATTTCATGACTTTTCCATTTCTTGTGTTGGGTGCGGTTCAGCATCCCCGCAGACTACATTTTTGTGGCTTTCCCTCATCATTCCCAAATCCCGTTGGGAGTGTCTTGATGGGATTCATTTGTCTTTGTGAATCTGAGACTTTCATCAAAACTTCAGATGCATGGAGGAGTAGTGCATGGAGTTCACATTAACACCTGTGATGGGTTTACTTGCAACTTCAAATTCTTCCTCTCACCATATATTCCACACGCTCGAATGGGCCCGGACACTCTGTTTCAAGCTTTCTTGTCGAGAGCACATATTGTTGGGTATGGACGAGTCTCACTGTATTGATTTGGAATGCTGATGACTTGCACAACTCAAGGAGATTGGTAGTGTACATCACAGAAGCAAGTCTGAGCATTTACAAGACCATTTCTATCAAGTTTATCATTTTGTGCATATAGGAGCCTTCCAGTGGAGAATTCTTTGTCGAGTAGGCTTCTGTGATTACACTGGGCTTGAGTCAATAAAGGTGGATTTATCTTTTACTCGCCTTCCATAACCAAGGTAAAAACGCATTGGACGTGTAGAGAGCTCCAGCGAACTTGTGTCTGGGCAAGATTTCTTTGATTGGGCACACCTCCAAACATCCTCCTTGGCTATCATTGGATGTACTGGTTCTTTCCCATTCTCGGAGCATGATTCCTTCTTCACGCCATTTGGGGTGACACAGAGAAGACTGAAGACTTTCATCCTTTGCAACATTTATTTGGCCACCATAGAATGGTTCGGACTAGGGCTTAATCATATGTAATCCCCTTTTTACTCCATTATTTTCATTGTTTCCTGCCATTCATTAGCTTCATATTCCGTGACTCTGCTCCTTTGAATGCAACCTCGAGGAAGAACTTGCACAATGACCTTGAGTGCAAACCGGGTATAGTGAAGAGCTTTTCATCTTAAAATTGCGAGTGTTAAATTTTAACTTCTCCTTGCAATTTGTTACTACTTTCAATGGAGGAAGAGCTCACAATGATTCTTTCCCTTAATTGTTTAAATGCTCATGTGTGTGAATCAAACTCGAGGCAAATTTCATATCTTTAGGATAATTCCTTTCATAATGCTCTGCGACTTGCAGGGATATGTGCTTGGCACAAGAAAGGCAGAGTGGAGGATTTTGTTGATTTGGAAGAAATTCCTTCCCTCTTGCACTTTGGTGCTTATGGAGACTTTTCACAGATGCAAACAGTTTCTGAAACTTCCTGAAGGTATGGCAATTTAGTTCTAAGCACAAATTAGAAGTGGTGGATTTTTACATGCATCAACTATTCTTTGACAAATTTTGCAATTTCCGGACTTCTTAGTGACTTCATGTATTTTAGAGCAGAAGATGACTTAACCTACATTTTTCTTTTCAAACTTTCAATTGAATAAATGACGGGTCAATCTCTATATTCCTTATGCAGCCATGAAGCATATTTTTTAATTTCACTATGCCCCCACGATGTCTCCTTCGAATGTATTCCAATAGACACATTTGCAAAGCTCATTAGTGATCGTGACATGTCAAAGTTGGGGTTTCAAAAAGACTGGCTCATTTTTAGAGTCAGAATCTAGACTTCATTTCACAACAACGAATCAGGATGCAATTTCAATCGAAACCACAGATGGTCGGGAGCAAAACTAGATTCGGGACCTAGTCAAAACTTGACCCAAGACTTAGCCAAAACCTATCACATCTCAATTGGAACAAGAGGAAACTACAGAAATTGTAGCTAGAGATACCAATGAAACTCCAAAAAGGGCCAAGCAAAACAAAAAGATAGGGGGTCCCATTACAATGGGCGATGTGTGAAAATGTCACATGTCCTCTTCCCCTTCTTCCTCTTCTAATGCTTCCCTAACCGAGGCCATGGAGGGGGACTTCTTTAATATCTTATAAACTTTCTATGAAGGATTTGAGTCCTTCCTTTCTTTGTTCTTATTTTAAAGGGTTTTATCCTTGGCTCTGAGTAGGAAGGGACATTTGTTGTCGTAGAAGCAGTAAGAACAATAGCTAGAGCTACCGGAGGAGATGGAGCAATGATAGTAGGAGGTGGTGCAACTGCAGGAGATTCACCCCACTATTTATCCTTAGCCTTTTGTTGCTTCTAAATCTGAGGGGGTATATGAGTGGCAACCTCCCTTGCATGACCAAGAACTTCTCTTGGTAGAGAGGTGGATGCAACTTTCTTGACCACGGGCACATGAGATCTCTTGCCCTTACCAATATCAAGCTTCAATGGCTTGTCCACCTTCATCGTCATGGGCACAAGTTCCATCTTATATGGCTTATCCAACCATTCCCTAGTACATTCTACTACGTGCCATGCCCGAAAACTATATCAAGTTCACTGACCAAGATTTCAGCATTTAGAATCCACCTATTAGAAATCTTGTCTTCATTGTACAGGGGCAGCAATACATCTTTTGAATCCAACTCCAAATGTTCATCCAATATGTACATGCCCTCTGCATCTCAGGCCAAGTCAAGACTCATTCTGTAGTAATCTCGAACCCGAGTTTCATAATCATTTGAGCTATTTGCCCAATGGTCCTTAATATGGGGCTCATGCTTGAAAGGTTGCAATATGCAGCCTACTATCCTGATGTAAGTAAATATCTTGAATTAAATGTAATAATTGCCCACCTTCCTAACCCAGGCAGCTGCCTCCACAAACATTCTCTTTGCAAAATCTCCTTCAATTGACCTAATTATTGCAAAAACGAAGGCGTCATTAACAATCTGGAAGTCAGGGCTGAAAAGATCAAGTTTTTTTCGCACCAACTGAGGATAAACCTTATATGCATATGCCTTTGGGTTCTGTAGTGAACCCTTGACTGTTAACCCTGGGTATGAGGCCCAGGCAGCAAGCAAATATACTATGTAACAGGTCATATAAAACCTCAGGTCAGTTTTGAACTTTTGCAATTGCTCATCAAGATTGTCATTGATGAGCTGCCCCCAATCTATCTTTCTCTTCTTCTAGATGGTGTCGATGTAGAGCACCATCCAAGTTTCTAGTTGCCTTGCCTGCGGCAAACCGAAGACCCTGCTCAACAACATGACATAGTTCTTCATGTCCTTGGTGAGATATGCTCGATGGAAGTTCGTCTTATCAAGTTGGCCTGTGTTTCGAGGCATCTCCAGATAGTTTTGGTTGATCTTGAGATTGATGTCAGGCTCATCTCTATAGTATCTCTCTACTCTCTCCTTTGAGATATTAGAATATTCGTTGATGATGGGAATATGAAAGACCTCTATATTATCAAGCTTATGTCCAAGACCACGTCACCCTGCTTGTTAACAACCCTCCTTTCCTCAGGCTTGTAATGCTCAGCAATTGTCATGCTGACATCCAGAGATTGAATGGACATTGGAAAACCTGCCGCATGGATGAAATTGGACTGAACTAAATAGGAGGCATAGCATCCAGTTGTTAGGATCGGCTATCCTTCAAAGGAAACCATTCAAATCCATGTGACCAATATCTATGTCTGTAACCTCACTGTGGAGATTGCCCAATGTGGAAGGCTTTGAATAGCCCACAAACTTGTATTTCGTTGGAGTTATTGTAGACATACGTTGTTCTGTACACGAAAAAAGAACACTTGTCAATATCATTTTATTAGAATCAAACTAACCTAACTTATGCAGAAAAACCAAAACAAGTAACTACAAGTAAAGCAACTTAAAACAAAACCCCCAAAACCTACTACAACAAGAGGAAAACCCTCAAATTTGAGGTTATTAATAGTTACGGGCTTTTGAGGTCTGGGGATTTAGGAACCCCCGAAACACCAAAAAAACCTTAGCACCAAACTCTTTGAATAACACATAGTCGAGGATTAGGGATCTTTGATTACCAATCTCCCTTTCAGGGATCAAGGGTCAAGGCACCCACAATGCCTCGATGTTGGGCTTTGAAGACCATAGGCCCCCTTTGTCGGGGATCCTTGATTCTCAATCTCCCTTTTGGGGATCGGGGATAAGGATACCCCAACGCCCCAACAAGGGACTTGACAGATTACAGACTTCGAGGATCGGCGGTCTCATGATCTTCGATCCTCTTTCAGGGGTTGGAAGTCACAAGATCCCCAATGAACCGACATTCGAAGGACTAGGGTTTTTGAATTGCAAGGATAAGGTTTCCTACAACTCAATTCTAGACCCACTTGCCGAGAGTTTTGGGGGAAAAGAACATGCAAAGGAAAACGAATGCAAGAAAACGCAATCAAACAAAACAAGAACCAACCTAAGCTAGGTGGTGGATCCGAACAAAAAATGACTCAATAAGACGATGGAGAACAAGGAAAACACTCAAATAGCGTGTATATCAAGCGTTCAAGGATCGCAAGTTGTGCAGTTAAAATCGCAAAGAGCAAGTACACTATCACAACTCAAAGGCAAGTGAGCAAAATGAGGGTGAAACCTCCTTTTATACTGCTCAGGGTGACGTCATCCATTTGCCCCCAAGACCATCGAGTTGTTGGTGGTTGAGGTTTCAAGGGTCGGGGATGTCCTTCAATCCCTGACAGCCCGAAACCCGACCTTGAGAGTTTGGCGATTCAGCGATTCAAGGTATCAAGGTGTTGGGGAATTGAGACTGCCCCCGAATGTCCGATAGGACGCACAAATCCAACTTAGGAGAAGGGAAAAGAAAAGAGAAAAAACAAGAACAAAGACAAGGGAAAAAACACAGACCCTGTCACTTAGACATCGAACTATCGGAAACATAGAGTCCACAATCTAACTCACCCAATGCGGCTGACTGACACAGACTTTGCTAAAAAGAAGGGGGGGTCCCATTAGGCTAAATAGCCAAAATGGGGTGTGAATCATGGAGAAACAACAATTACTTCATAGACTTAGCTAATATTTGATCTCAAACCTAGACAGTTATTTTGTGATGACTACCCTCTTAAAAATTTCACTGAATATTTGCCTATGTCATCAGCAATACGAATATAAACGAAAAAATCTGTTTTCTACAATTCATTCTGATCTCAAGTACTTCATAGACTTGGCTAATATTCGATCTCATACTTAGGCAACTATTTGGTGACTGCCCTCTTAAAAAGTTAACTAAATGTTTGCCTATGCAATCAACAAAATCTATTTTCTACAATTCATGTGCTAAATTCTATTTTATTTGTTCTCTATATCTCTATGCTATGGAACTGACCTTTAGTTTTCTTTTTTATTTATGTCCCTTTTTCTACAAATTTTTACTTTTTTTTTAAATCCAATTTTTCCCCATTTTTTTCAAAAAATCTTATGTTAATCCTAATTGATTACTGAGAGGGGGTAAATACAATTTCTATTCCAATTAAACCTTATATATATTCTTGCAGAATTAACAAAATATAATCAATCACTCATAAACAAAAATAGAAATACACAGGTCAACACAGCATATATACATGGAAACCCTCAGTTAGGAGAAAACCACAGTGGGACAGAACCCACAACTTTACTACTGCAGTAATAAAGATGCCTTGTTAAAGGCTTACAAAGCACTTGTAAGAGTGCTACCCGGTAAAGGGATTTGGTAGAAGACCTATTAAGATCTTGACCCCGTTAGGAGTCGCCTTGTAAAAGGACTTTCAACACCAATTAAGATGTCACTCAGTGAAGGGATTTATACAAGAACCTGTTAGGGTTCACCCTGATTGAGGGATTTGAATCTGCTCTTAAAATTCAAAGCAATGATCTACTATGACACCTTTTGTCTGATCAGATCATACCTGTTACCCTTTTGCTTTGCTTAGTTGTTGAACCCTTCTCTATTTTTTTTACTTCTCAAAAGATTCTCCTTCTCCTGCTCTGTATGCCCTCAACATTCAACAACAACCCATGTATACTATGACCTGTATTTATAAGACATTATTCTTATTAAAAATACTTCTCATAGTTCTGCCAAGCTGTAAACTCACCCATAAATCATGCATGCAAAAAGCTTGCAAAAATGATCTTGAGTTTACCTTGAAACACCCGCGTAGAAATAAAGCTAACTCCAGTTAAAAAGCTAACTTTAGTTTCAACTGATAATGCTCCGTATAATCCGGTTTTAACTAAGACAACTCCGCATAATCCAGTTTGGATTATCATGCAGTCGACCAATATAGAACTTATACCCGATTAGTCATACCTTCCTTGTATGTCTCATAAGACCGGTTGAAAACATTTTGTTTGGTCTACCGGTGCATATTAAAGAGTATGATTAGTCTACCGGTGCTCCTGTGGGATTGATGTTTGCCTCTAACTTAACCACTGACAACTTAAATATGTCAACATTTTATACTTTTGTTTTGCCAATCAATTCCCCAAACCATTTTTGCTCCTATGATTTAAACTATGTTTCATCGTTTTCAAAAGGTGGGACAGAAGGGATGGTGAAACATGTTTTGGAATAGTAGTGTGACCATTTTTGGGGGATGGTAAGGATTAAAACTATACAATAATATATATTATATATAGGGAAGTTACAATATATAAGCTTTAATGTTTCTCAAATATTACATATTAATAAAAATAAAAAAATAGATAAAAAATATTAGGCTACAAAAGTGCATAGTACACTTAACGCAAATAGTTATGATGAAGAAAGATTTATACTTGGTAACTATGATGGCCCTTGACCTTATCCAAAGGAATAGAAGTGTTGACTGTATGATGAACCCAATATGTTACTCTATAAAACTAAACAAATAAAAATACTACCCAATGATCCAAATTGTTTTCTTGATGAACATAGGATCACTATGATGCATTCTAGAAACCCTTGTTGATGATACTAGCATCTTGGGGATGTCTAGCCCTCTTAGAGATGGCAAAAGGCCACAATGGCATTGCATAATTGTCCCAAGTATAACGAGATGTCTCCTTTTTTTAATTTAGAACACCATCATTTTTTTAAAGAATAAGGATTTGTGGGGCCCACAAGCCCTTCCATGCTTCTTATGAAACTCTTAATTTCTAATCAAATTATTGTAAGCCACTCACCCATTTGCATTACCACTCACAATTAGTATAATCTTTTTGCACTCACCATTGCAATGTTGAAGAATGAAGGAGCGAGTGTGCATAGTTTATGAGTAGTCACTCTTAAATATTCTCATTACTCACACAAATGAAACTGATTGCTGTAAGGCATAAAAGTAAAAATGCCTATGTACTATGAATAAGTATGTGTGTTAGCATATGATCTTAATGGCACATTGTTTGATGAGCATCAAACATATCAAGAAAACTATTGTATTGAAATTTATTGAGGTGCCTTTCAAACCACTTGTAGATTTTGTAGAAAATCATCATATTTAGCATCAAACAATTAACAAGGCTTATTTTACTTTTATGCCTTCAAGCAATCAATTTCATTTGTGTGAGTAATGAGAATATTTGAGTGTGACTACTCATAAACTATGCACACTCCCTCCTTAGCTGCTCAACACTGCAATGACAAGTGCAAAAAAGATTATACTAATTGCGAAACCCAACCTCCTATTGGTTTCAAGAAATTGTTTCAGAAAATGGACTAATTGATGTAGAAACAAGAAAAGGCAAATTCACGTGCACCAATAGGAGGTTGGGTTTCACAAATATTTCAGAGCATCTAGATAGAAGTTTGTTATCTGCAAATTGGCTCACATCTACATCATCTGGAAAGCTACCATCCTTCCTATATCAGGTTCAGATCATAACCCGTTCGCCCTAGACATCAAATAAGATGCAGCCCCAGCAAAGAGTATATTCAAGTTTGAGCATGTGTGGTTTACAAGGACCTGTCGCTGCTTTTGGAGGAGTGGTGGCACATAGCTGAAGTGAAGAAAGGTACGAAGAGTTTCACATTCACAGAAAAACTTGCAGCAATAAAAGGGAAACTCAAGGTTTGGAATAAGGAAAAGTTCAAAAATGTGTTTGAGAAAAAAGCCCGCATAACTGCAGATCTGGAGACACTTAATATAGTGGTGATTACAAATGGCATGACAAATGTGAACTATTGTAAAGAGAAGCGCCTACTGGCAGAGAAAGCGGAAGTTCTGGCAAGGGAGGAGTATTGGAGAAGTAAATCAAGGGAGGCCGGATTATTTGAAGGAGACCAAAATACATAGTTTTTTCACAGTACTGCAAAAACAAGGAGGATTTGTAACAGAAAAGAAACCATTAAGACTGGGAATGGGGCAATTGTAAACTCTAACTCAGAAATACAGGTGGCTGGTGTGTCCTTTCAGCAGCTATTAGCCCCTATGGATAGTGAAGACCGTATGTTGTTGACAGATCTGAACAAAGTAATCCCAAGAATTGTCTCATAGGAAGACAATAGAACATTGATGGCCCCTTTCACTTTAGAGGAAGTAAAGAGGACAACCTTTGAAACACATCCGGATAATTCCCCCAGGCCAGATGATTAGCCAGCACTCTTCTTTCAAAAATGCTGGTATTTCATGGGTAAGGACATTCTTGAAGTTGTAAAAGACTACCGCAAGAAGAAGAAATTTGTAAAAGACTTGAACAATACTTTAATCGCTCTTATCTCGAAAAAGGAGTTTGAGTCATTTGCAAATTTCAGACTGATTTCCCTATGTAATAAAATTTATAAGATTGTATCCAAAGCAATGGCCAATAGATTAAAGAAGATACTCACATAACTCATCTCTCAGGAACAATCTAGTTTTATCCTTGGCATAGATAGATTTGAAGGCATCATCATTGCTAATGAGGCAATCCATTCTATCAATCATGCAAGATTACAGGCAATGATGTTGAAGCTAGATATTAGTAAGGCCTATGATAGAGTCAATTAGCACTTCCTAATCAAGGTTCTTGAATATTTTGGTTTCGAGAAAGATTGGTTGTATTGGATCTATGGTCGCATCTCGACTATAAGATATTTAATCCTCATAAATGGGCCATGTTGGTGTGGTCATAATAATAAAATACCAAGGTATCTTATCCTCTCTCGATAAAAATCCCTTGTATGCAAAGATTGCGAAGATCATATAGGTGACTCTAAGGTTCTTTTCTGCCAGGTCTTGACTTGTGGATAAGCTCAATGGTTGATGTGATATGCTAGTATCACAAAGGGACTTACGTTTGAATCGTTCTTCACTTCTTCCACTATGCTGACTGGAACTTCTTCATCGGATATTGCAATCTCATGATGCTTCTTTAAACAATACAACCGAAAAGTACTGAAATTAAAAGGGAAAGGGTTAGAAGGATCTAAATCTACTCTTAAGACCAATGATATCAATGGATAGTGCTCCAGTGGACAAATTCCAAAATAACCAAGTTCTACTTCGCCAAGATTAACTACTACACAAGAATCATTATGCAAAGGATTTTCATATCACAATGAACACCATCATAATGAACAATGCACATTTAATGAGAGAAGTTAAGCATCCATAAAAAAGGGGCTTAGGCTAACTTTGCACAACAGCTTACAATCAGCAAACGACCAAAACTACAAGCCATGGAATTCATCAAACACTATTACATTCTCCACCAAAATCAAAGCACTTTATCTAATAAATCTACTCTAAGTGAGGGAACAAAGAGGATATGCAAGCACCAAATAAATCAAGTAATCACCATGAAACCAACAATGAAAACTTTATTATCTTGGTAGCCCTTAGCAACAATATCAAAGTTTCATCCTTTACAAATGAGAAGTGAGGCCTTTATATAGGTCTCAGATTACAATGGGTGGCCATGATTTAAACAGAATAAAAGGCCCATATTTTGCCACCTTAGCCCTAATTAAGGTTAGGGTTTAGAGAGAGAATCTACAATTAATGAGCAAGTCTATATGGATTAATCAAAAGAGAGTCACTCCCTTAGTGGGGTAATAAATGCCCACTATGTAAGTCCACTCAGCAGGAGCATGGGGTGAAATGAATGCCCACTATGCATTAAATTGTCATCTGCCTTGAATAGATTATTTTCATTCCCTTCCTTGAATGCAATGAATTTTGACTTAGAGACCTCTGATTAGCTGGTGGAGATGACTAGGTGTCATGTTAGCATGCTAGCTGCCATGTAGGCTTGAGTCTTTTCTAACTACATCATTTTGCAACCTAGATCCAACTTTGATTACTTCTTTTGAAATTATCTCCCTTTGATCATTTCCTTCCTTCCATGTACCTACTTAGGAATTCATCTTCTTGAGATAGATTGGACCTTCTGACTTTTGATCTTGGGTTTCCAGAGAAAATTCAAGATGTACTTGAACTTTGATCTTTGAAGTCCTGAACCTTGAATGCCTTGAATTGGATCACTTGAAAACTGGAACTAGAACTCTGGGATTTAAATGTCTTCCTTGAACATCTAAGACTAGAATTCTTCCTCCTGCAAAATAAAATAATTGACATAAGAATCGTGCAAGAAATTTAAAATAGAACACATAAAAAAATTTTCATATTTTCTCTCTCGGGCTCTTTGGAATTTCTCTGTAATTTTTCTCTCTGCAAATGCACCTCTTCCTTCTTAAAAGCTCAAGCCCTCTCTCCAAAACCTCTTTCTCTCTCTAGAAGCCATTTCTCTCTCTTCAAAATTCTCGTGCTTTCTTCTTGGTTTTTCAAATCTACTTCAAAATTCCTTTTCTTCAAAATTTTGTCAATGTTTGTAGCTTCAGGAGATATTATTCTTACCGGCGATGGATATGTTGCCTTCAGATACTTAGTATTTCTTCTAAATGTGAAGTGTCAATCTTCAGTTATTATTTCCAACCAGCAGAGAGCTTTTATGGACTTCCTATCGTGGTCACTTGTTTTATTATCATCAGTTCTCTCCTTTATTTAATGCCCCTTGTTCACCTTCATAACTGTTGGGTATTCATTGACTTGGCCTCTGTAATTGGATGATTTGGCATTATGGTTCGCTTTGTGGTGTGCATCAACGGTTCAAACCTATTGTATGCCGACGGTTTATTGTTTACCGTATTTGCTATGAAGTGTGTCGGTGATATTTGAAACAGTTGTCTTCTTGTATTCCACCGAGAAGACTATTCAATTTGGGCAGAGTGTCATAACGAGTAAAAAATGTTATGCACCACATTTTTTGTGTCGCTGCAGATTTAGTGAAGTGACTTCCATTCTTTACTCAGTATTGAGGAGCTTGATCCGTTTGTGACTTATGGACTTCTTATGTGGTCGCATGAATGTGGCATCGCTGGAGGATCCTTGTCATCGTCTTGTGTAATTGACATCGACCCTTCTAGTGTGTAATGGTGATGTTCTTTGTATTCTCTCAATGACTTAGTAATTTCTAGTGCCGTGTAAAGGATTTGGTAGGACAATGATCACAACGAGTATATATTCGATATTATTGTGTGACGAATAGCCGTAATAGAATCAGTTCATATATTATGGCATCTGATTTTAGGTATCTTGTTTTTTTATAACGACTAGAGTTCTTTTTGCATGGTTCAAATGGTTTTATGGAAGCAGCTCTGCTTCAGATCGTATAATCTTTGTTTATTATTGTGGTTGATGCTACATATTGTAATCTATGAGAGTCATATTGTAATCTGAAAAGATTCTTTTTTTTTGTTCGTACTTGTAAAAGCAATGTCAGCTATGCTCAACTGTATGTTCAGTATATGCATAGCAAATGTGTATGAACTATGAATAAGTATTATTGTTTAACTATTAAGAGTTAACAGTCATAAGCTTGAGAGCATTGTATTTATCTTGAGAATACAACAAAGGATCTATCTTTTGTAGGGATGGGTTTTTCACCCTCAAGTAGGAGGGTTTCCTTAGGATAAGTTTTGGTGTCATCTGTTGATTGATTTATCTAATTATTTGTTTACTATTCTGGTTCGAAAACTTAACAAACTCCACACCTCTCTCTAGAAATCGCACCTTTTCTCTCTATAAATTCTCTCTCCAAAATTTGCATGCCTCTCACTCTTAATTTTTCCAAAAAAAAATCCGTTCAAGGCATTTAGCTTCATCAACATGCTTCATTCATGGGTGCACACTTGGAGAGGTTGGAATTCAAATATGTAGGCAATTAAGTTATTTCCAACTTTTGATTAAATTCCACGACCTTACATTGGACTTCCCACATTTAACCAATTTCAAATCAATCTTTGCAATTTGAATCTTTGATTTTCCACAATTGCCCAAATTAAAAACCCATCTTTGCAATTTCTCCCATGGGCGCTAATGAACATAGGCATATAGTTCCAACACATAGATAATTTCCACCTCTTTCAATTTTCATCAAATCCATCTTTGCCATATCATCTTGGACGTAAATTAGACTAGGCAATGGAATCTTGAATTTCAACCCATTTTCCTTGACATTTGTATTCCAGCGCTCTTGGGTGCACATGTGCTTGGTAGTAGATTTTGTGCCTTGAAGAATTTTCCTTAACCATGTAGAATTTGCCCTCGAGGGCATATTTGGCTCATGTGGTGGATTTTTCACTTAGAAAGCAAATCCATGATCCCCATGGATTTGAGCCTATGAGCGTAACCTAAGCCTTATGGAGGATTTTATCCTTTGTGACAAATTCCATGACCTCCTTGCATTAGCGCTCTAGGGCCCTAGTTGACTCCTAAGGAGGAATTTTCACCTTGTAGATTTTCCTTGGTCATCATGAAATGGCGCTCTAGGGTGCAAATTAGACCAAATGGAGGATTTTGCAATTTTTTAACATTCCCATGACCTATTGAAATTGGCGCTCTAGGACACATCTTAGGCCTAGTGGGGGAATTTGTGCTTTGCACACATCCTAAATTATGATCGACAATGGTGTTGAAAGAATGTTGATGCCCCCATTGCCTAAGGGCATTTGATTTTCTTGTTGTTGTTTACCAAATCCATTCTCAGTGAATCTATGATAACCGTAACAAGAGGCCATATCACTAGGTTTGATAGATTCATCATGAGTGGAAGTAGCAACAAAGTTATTAGAAAGAGGATTTGTTTTAGATTTCTTGAATGAAAGATCATTAACTCTATACTCTCCAAATAAAGGTTGGTGTGAAATCTAAGGATCCCCAATCATCTTCTGAAAGAAAACTTGTAGAAGGAGGATCGTCATTAGATTCTTGATCTTGTTTTTCCTCAACATTTAGACAACTATTTGATTTAGTGCCCGCATGAAGAGTGTACATTACATTGTTGTAGATAAACTTGACTTTTTGATGAAGATTTGAAGGAATAGCATGTATAGCATGTAACCAAGGTCCACCCAAAAGAAGGTTGTAATTAAGAGATCCAGGCATGACATTAATGGGAGTATTCAAAATAATCGGACCTACTTTGATAGGTAAAGTGATGATGCCTAAGCTTTTCTTAGAAGCATTATCAAATCCACATATAGGCTCATTATCAGGTTTGATATTTGAAAGATCGGCTTTAATTTCTTTGAGCATGTCCATACTACAAATATTAAGCCCGGATCCATTATCAATTAAGGTTCTACGAATGAGGTTACCATTGATAAGAATGGCTACAATAAGAGCATCATAACGATCTTGAATCTCTTTAGGAGGCAAATCATCATGAGTAAACACAATTTGAGGTGGAGTAGGTGTAGCATTCATGCATTGTAAAAAGGCATTGATGTTATCTTGATTAGGAGGTGAAGTTGGAAGAGTGGCTAAAGCTTTTTGCAAGGCTTCATGATATGTAGATGATGTTTGAAGAAGTTCCCAAAGAGAAATCTTGGTGGGGGTATTACGTAATTGCGCTACCAAATCATATTCCATTCCAAGATTTTGAGAAAGAAGGGGTGGAGGGGGAAGAACGGGTTGAGAAGGTGGGAGAGTAGTAGGTTGAGGATTATTTCTTGTATGATAGGTGTGAGACACCGCATGATAATCCAAAGAATCGCTAGGTTCCCTCTTAAGAGTAATGGAAGGACAACCTTTAAGGGTGATAAGAGGTTTATTTGATGGAGGGTAACCTTTGAGAGTGAAAATAGGTTGAGCAACATTAACTTGATTAAGATCTTGCTTCTCCATAGACTCATCACTAGAAGGGAGAGCATTAAGGAGATTGATATTATCCTCTTGTCCCGAGGAATCCTTAGAATAGGGATTGTAGACTTCCATTAATGCTTCATCTCTACTAGTAGCATTAAATGAAGGCAAAATTATATTGATAAAAGTATTTATAATGTCTTCCTCTTGCTCTAAAATATCCCTAAGAGGAGAGTATGTTTTAGGAGGAGAAACATCAAGTGTGTCATGTTGAAAAGAAAAGGTTTCTTTTTCATGAGAATAGTCAACATTATTATCTAGAGGTTCATCCCAAATAGTGATATTATGAGTGGAAGGAACATGTCTATCAATAAGGTACACCATAGAATAGTCACGAGGTAAAGTGGAATTCATAAAGGTGGGAGTATTGAAAGAAGATATAGGACCACCCTCAACCAAAGTATCCCCCATAGTCAAGACCTATATTAGGAGAAGGGACAATATCAATCCGCCACTCATCTCCATAAAGAGGAAGATCACATGATAAAGATAAGTTCCTAGGAGGGTGGTGTTTTATGTCGAAGATAATGGAATGATGTTTAGAGAATGCTATAAATGACTTGTGCAACATGAGAAAAAGAGAAGTGCAAATAGAGTAGATCCAACTAACCATTTTGTGATTGGAATGTAGGCAAGATCTAATGAATATTTCAAAAATAAGGCATGAAAAGTACATACTCAATGATGTAAATGCCATGAAAAGGAGATATAGCTGAGAAGATGTAAATACTACTAATGCAAACAAGGGTAAATCTAGATGCACAAAGAAGCAATCTAACTTCACAAAGAAGAGATTACCAAAACAAGGTAGCAAAATCTAACTCCAAAATGCAATAAAGAGGTGTAAGAGGCCGGGTTGACCAAAATGTTTAGGGAAGGTGAACACACAAGATAATGCAAAGGGAAATCTAACACCAAGATCAAAAGGAAGTTGTAGGACATCCGGTTCATCAAAATGTTTAGGGGGAAAATGGTGTCAATGAATTTAGTAATGTAAACTATGTGAGATGTGTTCATTAACTAACCACTTCCACACTAACAATCATAATACAAGAGAAAGGGGGGCTTTTAGGCGTAATTCTCAATATAACCTAAGTTAGATTAGCAAAACCCAAGAAGATGAGGGGATGCTAATGCTAAACCCAAGTTATACTAAGGAAGTACACAAGCAAGTCCTCTTTCATGCAATGTAAGATTTGATTAAGGTTGTATAAATGCACTTCTAAAATTGAACTAATTGATTTAGCAAGATAAGCAATAGAAATCTAGGTGCTAAATATAAGCAATCAGTCCAATTAAGATGTGAAAACAGATCTAAACTAAGATGTGAAATAGATAACGAAGTACTCACCTTGAAGTATGAAGAGGAATATGCTTTTCTGTTCTGAAAACTGTTATTCTGGACCTGTAGCTGAATTTCCTACTATGGATCTACGATCACGGCTAAAAACCCAGAAAATGCTAAAAATTGCAGGCTGCCACGAACAGGTCAACCATGTCACCGTGTTCCCGAGGCACTTTACTGAAGTCGACCCAAATTTTTCTGGTAGATCTCTGTTTGCAACTTCTAGATCTATACCTACAATTCTAAGATCCTGCTCCTGCACACAAAAAACTAGGTTTTGGGGTTGGGCTAGATAAGAGCAAGCCTTGGTCAAGCCCTAGATTGAGGAATCAACCTTGAATTGAAATGCAAATGTGTCAATCAAGCAAGACAAATGTAAATATTCACCTTGCTTGAAGAAACCCTTGTCAATAAGGACTTTGTTGTGTTTGTACGTTGATCTTGAACTCGCAATGTAGGAAATCTCCACAAATGCTATGGATCTACCAAAATCACTTCATAGAGCCATGGATGTACGTGTGCATCAAATGAAGAAGATGATGAATGTCTCAATGTAGGTCTCCTCCCTTGATGGTCAACAATATGCTAGATCTTGAAGAGGAAAGATGCCCACAAAGGATCCTTGAATCTTTTGAAGACTTGAATGCTTGAATGCTTGAATGCTTGAGCGCTTGAACATGAGATTGCTATCATCAAATTGTCCTCCTCCCAAAATGAGGTGCCTAGACTTCCTTTTATACTAGTTTCTGGACGGGAAAACAAAGCAATCCGACGGGGTCACCAAATTTTGCAAATTGAATCCCCGACACAACACCGGGCCCGAGGCTCATAACCCCCGGGGGATAGGTCGACCTGGTCCCAAGGTGGCCCACAGAGAACCAGCTCCGAGGTCTCAGAAATTGTACAAATGAAAGCAGGAAAAACAGGGCTGAATGGAAGAAAAAAGGGAACTGAGCACGAATCCATCCATGGTCCAAAAAGTTGATGAAGGACAGGAGCTAAAAGGTCTTAAATGAGGAGTGCGTCCATTTTAAGATGGTACAGGAGGCAAGGAGCAATCTTGTCGGGTTGTAAGTTTTCTCTCTCTTGTGTTCTTTTACACTGGGAATAGTTGCTTTTATAGTTTATTTGCACTTTCCATTATTCGCAGTTAGCTAAGCTTCACTTATGTATAGTCAATTATTGGTCTTGCACCTTTCTAGTTTCGATCTCTGTAACTTGTTTGTATAGGACGCAAGCATGCCGTACTGGTGTCCTACATCCATGATGTAGTCCTAGACTTGCGCAAGCATATAGGATAGTGAGCTAACAAATCCAACCTGATGGTCTTGACTGTTTGCTCTTCCATTTCCGCAAGTCAAGATATTTATATTTGTTAGTACCAGAGTTAGTTATTTATGCTTCTTCTGTTTACCTTGCGTTCATTTGAGTTTCAAATCCTATCTAGTTAATTAATCTTCTTGATCACCCTAGCTCACTAGAGCACTAGTTTAGTGAGGTGGCGCAAAGGTCGATTCATCTCTTGGGATTTTATCAATCTTGAGGGTGGCGAATTCCCTTCTCCAAAGTAATCATTGGAATTGACACAATTCTTAGAAGATGTCCAAATCAATCTTACTAAAGAGAGGCCTTTCTATGTTGTGGGAAGCATGACTATCGATCACAAAGTTTTTGATACAAGGACAAATGCGGGCTATTAGAGCTCAGTGGACAGTGACTATTTGAATATCCTGTTTGTGGAATATCTGAAAAATTGAGTTGACAAATGACAAGTTGCTAGCTCCTGCAAAACAAAGTCAACAACTGTAAACCAAGTTTGGTTTTCTTCCACAATCCTGCTACATATGTATAGCCAACAAACTAGGTAGGGAGCATGGTATATCATTCAAAATAAAAGAGCATCCCCCACATTCTTTACCACAACTGTGTTCTCCAACGCTCAATTCGAACATTGTCCTCTATAGAACTGTACATGGCTATTTTCATATCAATAAAGAAGCATATAGGTAAGTGTATGCGTTATTCATAGCATTTCCATTTGATTATCTATCTCCCTGAAGGTTTCTGAATTGGGCATTTCCCATTTATTGGAATTCGCTGTTTTCGAGTAATTTAACACATTGATAAGAACTAAATTATAATATCGTTTTAATTATTTTCCATAGAAACTTGAGACAAGAACAGGGCAAGAAGCGCTGTTCTTTTGCTTTCTTTAGTTTTCAGGCAGACTATTAGATCACGATTAACTTGGTGCTCGAACTAGCGACAACATTGAACCACTAAACTTCTTAATTAATTTATAATTTTAATCGCATCATGCTGGTTACCGCGAAGGAATGCAAATTAATTTCCAGATTTTAGCCTATTGTTTTTGTCCCGGTATCAAACCCCACAAAGGAAATCCAGGTGTTTCATCATTTAATGAGTTCTGAGACATGAACTTCCAATTTAACCCATGAAAACTAGAAGCTCGACCAATTTACCATATTCAGCAGACACCCACTTGAAAACGTGACGAACCTTTGACAGTGTACATACACACAATCATTTGATACTAATAGACCCAAAACGTCCACTATAAAACATCAAGAAAAACCATTGAAAAGCAGCGCTTATAAACACGAATAATGAAGTTGTAATGTATTCCATCTGAAGAACAGCTGCGGCTTAAATTGGTATTAATGGCATACCAGGTAGATGGGCATTATGGTAATCCCGTACACTGAAGGCTCTTGGGTTTCGTTCAAAAGCAGTCGTCCTCAGCCACCCTTTAAATCTTATCAGCCACCGTTTAAATCTTTATGGTCAAATTTCATTTCAAATAATACGAAAAAGAAATTTAGGAGCACATCCCCTTCGATCCATGCGGACTAATGGGGAGAGAGAGATTGTCATTTTCAAATCTACGTTAACCATTCATAAGAATTCGTTTGCAATGAGCTTATCCATATGACGTGCGCGGATGACCAAATTTAATGTGCCCATGGTGTACACCGGAAAATAAAACACTAGGAACGGCCGCCATTTACAAATCTCACTTACCGACTTGTGGAATTTAAGTTTTAATATGGAACAAAGATGCATATTTTAGGACTAGTGCTACATTTAATTATATAAATGTAGTGTCAATTGAAATGTAAAATATTAAAATATTTTTATACTTTTAAAAAATTACGTATGAAGAATCATTTTCTTTTTTAATTTATATTGAGAAGATTAGGATAAAGAAAAAAGGAAGATCGTTATATGTATATAGACAGTATGGCATAATCGTTTGAAGATAATTTTAATTTTTTAGGTAAGAATTGAAATCTTACAATAGTTATTTATAATTTTATTCTTTTTATTTATCTTAATTCTAATTCAAGTTTAAGTTACCTTGTTTATATTAAATCAAATTTGAAAATGTAATTTTTGAAGAAATGTTCGTTTAGAAATGGAAAGCATATATTTTGACTAGTTAGGAAAATAAATAAACAAAACTATATGGTAATGAAAAAAACCATTGTAATTTATATTCTTTAAGTGAACACAAATAATTTGGCAAGCAGTTTGTCATGATACATAAAGTTCAAACAAGTAGCATTAAAGGGTCTAATATGTGTTATTGGATCACCTTACCATTGTACAACTTAAACCTTGGTGCTACAAAGCCCAGTAGAAATAGATATGTCAAGTTGTCATAAGATAGAGGATTACAAGTTAATTCATAAGTCAAATTCTTATTAGAGCTTAGAGGGAGAGTAAGCCTCTTAGGGCCCGTTTGGTGCATGGAATATGAGCTCTAATTCTGGAATTAGATTTCCGAATAATGTAATTCCATGTTTGTGTCCATCCAAAAAATTGGAATTGGAATTTTGAAATTCCAATTTTGCCCCCAAAATGGGAATTTCATCTTCCACTCAAATAGGTGGAATTGGAAATTCCAATTTCTAATTCCAATTTTTATAAAACTAAATTTAATATTTCATGGGATCCGTGACTATAAGGATGTATATTATATTGCTATTAGGATTTATATATATACATGTGTGTATATGCATATGTGTATATACACACGTGTGTATATATACACAAATATGTGTATATGTATATACACACATGTATGTATTTGTGTATATATATGGATGTATATATATACATGTGTGTATATACATATGTGTATATACACACTAACATGTGTATATGTGTGTATATGTATATACACACATGTGTGTATATGTGTATATATACACATATGTATGTGTATATATATATGTGTGTGTGTGTATACACACACATGTATGTGTGTATATATACATGTGTGTATATGTGTATATATATACACACATGTATATTTGTGTATATATATATATACACATGTGTGTATGTACACATATGTATGTGTATATATATGTATATGTGTGTATATACACACATGTATGTGTATATATACTCGTGTGTGTATATATAAATGCACGTGTGTATATATACACACACATGTGTATAGATAAATGCATGTGTGTGTATATGTGTATGTGTGTATACACACACATCTGTGTATGTGTGTATATACACATGTGTGCATATGTGTATATATGTGTGCATATACACACATGTATACACATATACACATGTGTGCTTGTGTATACATACGCATGTGTGCATATATGTATATATACACACATGTATGTGTGTATATATACAAATGTATACACACGAATTTAAAGAAATTAAAATACAAAATTAAAATTCCTTATGCATCTTCTTAGTCATCTTCCGGGTGAACCAAACAGGTCATCACATATTCTGGAAATCATTTTCAGAATTTGTATCTTCCAGAATTGACTACATCTGGCATTTGGTATTCCATGCACCAAACGGGCCCTTAGAGATAATATTCTAAAAGTTATAGTAGATCATATAATAATAATACATGTTATTACTCTTACAAAAATGTAAGGTTTTCATATCTATTAGGGTAAAAATTGCGAGGTCTTGAAAGCCCTAAATCCCTATACTCTAAATCTCACCACATATTCTATTTTGTCATTGACTTGTTTACTTAATTATAAAAACAATCGACCCCTCCCACTAGCATATTACCTTTTGTGTGTGTGAAAATGTATACAAATAAAATGAATGAAATTCTAAGCTACACAAGATTAAACACACACTCAATATTGGATGTTAAAAGAAGACTAAATAACAAGCAAGAAAGTATGAAATACAAACTCCCAAGCCTCCTTTATTGAGGATTTATCCTTTGATTTGGTAGTTTGGTATGTCTTCTCACTAACTTGTCTTCAAAAGTGCCCAATATGCTTCATGATGATGCAATAAAATGAAGATGGTGATGATTTGATGATGAAAATGTCATTATGGTGATCCTAAGATGATTGAGAAAAAGTCAATATGATGTTAAAAGGATGCAAAATGGGTGTTAAGATGATCAATATTGATGATGAGTTTAAGAAACATTTTAGATGTTATGGTGTTGATATGCATGAAAGTGGTTTATTTGTGGAGGAAAATGGGAGATTTAAAAAGGAATTAGAGGCAAGGTAAAGGGTCCTCAAAATGTGTCACTTGTCATCCAAGATGAGAAGTGGCATCACAAAGGGTGACATGTGGAAGGGAGACCAAGTGTCAATTTAAGAGAGTTTCCACCCAAAATTGAAGTTCTTAAAACTATTTAATGAAAATGAGAATGTGTGCATATTTAGAGGGATTTGGATAGGGTTGGTTGATTGGGAGGTTTGAAATGATAGGGTTGGTTTGAACCTAGGGTTGGCTGGAGGGTTAGTAAGTGATTTGAGGGTTAGATTGAGGCTAAATAGGATAATGTTGGTTGAGACCAAGGGTCAGTTAGTGGCTTAGCTTAGAAGAAGGGTTAGGGGGTGGTTAAGGTTCGGAGTCATGTGCTCAATTAGGAATTAGTTTATTCATTTAATTCAAGGAGGAAAAGGATAAAAGGGTGAATTAAATAATACAAATAAATTTATTTATTTTATTTAATAGAGGAAAGGGGTGAATTAATTAACTAAATGGGTTTTGGTTACCATTAATTAATTAATAGGACTAGATTTTTTTTTTAATAAGTACTTTTTGACTGGAGCTTTGAACTAGTGGGGTCACATTCTGGGGGACCCCATCCCTGGTGAAATTGAGGTTGCCAAGGCATCAACACCTCCTAGATACATCCATATTTATAATGCCTCACTACTCTCCTTATCTCTTCAAGTCTAAACTATCACCTTATGTCTCCCTAGGATGGCTACTCGATCACCTTATATCTCCCTACGTGAGAACCACCACTAACCGTCGACGACCACACCTTATCTCTCCATAGCCGATGATAATCTCCTCAAATCTCCTGGCCTACGTCATTGCTTAAGCTACCATCCTATTGGTTGACGCAACATCACTTCCAACCATCCTCCACATGGCAGAGCAAGAACCCTTATCTCTTCATCCACCACAAGGCACCTTATCCCTCCAATGTTGAAGCTGCAGTAAACCTTATAACTCATGTGCAGGCAGTGTACCCTCCATTCACCCCTAACATTAGCATTGCCCTCGATGGAAGATTCCTTTGTTGACCTCTGCACGTCGCCCAATTACATGTTCGAAACAAACACTAGCATTCTACATTCCTTGTCTCACATGGCATGGGACTCTGCAAGCCACCCGAAGTCGCTAGGATGCTTGAAACGCATTGGAATTATCTAAGCACCATGTAAGGATTCAAACACGGGACCTCCGTATCAACACGGATTGCAGCTGTCGCTGCACTATTGGGAGATCCCCAATCAATGGGACTAGATAGCTTAATTAATTAAATTTATTTAACTAGGGGTGGCACTAATTAAATAAATAATATATAATTATTTAACCAATTAATATGACTAGGATTACTAAATTCAACTAATGTAATTAATCAAATTTAGGTATCTACACCTTTTAACTAAAAGTTATATTTCAAATGTCCCTAAGGTGTGACTTTATAAACATAAATGAAGATCTTCCCCACGTGCTAATTATAATCTTTAATTTATCCTTCTCCCCACATGCCTAAAAGGGGTTGAGTGATTCCTATATTAAGTACCATAGGTTAGCGAGGAAACATTTTCAAGCCCTCACACTAAACCTTTTTGTGTAATGACATAGCTCCCTACATCCCCACAAGGGAAATCTTATCTTCCTATTTAAGCATTGAAAACTTTCGAGAGAAGCTAGCATATGTCTTCCCTAAGACCTTTATAACCAATTTGTTCTTTATTTAACATTGAATTATTAAGATTATTATGCATTGAGATCAATGGTTCTCTCTTACTCACAAGACTGAAGTAATGAGCACAAATCAACTTAATGGAACAACATGAGTGCTTGGTACCTAGAGAGAGAGAGAGAGAGAGCATGTGTGAGATACCTAGAGGACGAGAGAGGGGTGAGAAAATGAGATGGGTGATGAGAGGGTGATATAGATAGAAGAGAATAGAGAGAGGTTGGCAATTAGACATGGGTGATGAGAGGGTGATATAGATAGAAGAGAATAGAGAGAGGTTGGCAATTAGACATGGATAAAGAGGTAGAGAGATGAAGACATATGGAGAGAGACACCTAGAGAGAAGACAGAGGATGGGAGGGAGAGGTGACAACTTGGACATTGGAGAGAGAGAGAGAGAGGGGGGGGGGGAGTGGGGGAGAAATATTTGGGGGTAAGGAGGGAGGGGGAGGTAGATGTCACGACCCTCTATAGGCTAACCTTGTTGATTCTCATATATTAAAATATTAGTCGACTGCGTATATTAATATGTTGTCATTTATCATTATGCAATATTTTTAGTTAGTTTAATTTTATTTAATTCTTTAGATGATGGTTATTTAATTATTTTAGATTGAATTATTTATATACTACAGAGTTATCTATATACTCGATATAATCCAATTTCAAGTATTTATCAAACATTATGATTAACCTATTACAAATTTAAAACTAGACAATGAGATAATTATTATTAATACAATTATTACACATTACAAGCAATTAGACATTATAAACATTTTTTTTGAAATAATATAAATAAAAAAGATAATCATTAATAAAATAAGACATAATGATGCAGGAGCATCCTGGGTGTAAGAGCAATCTTGCATCACCCAAAAACATTTTTTTTTTTTGAATTCAATAAGGGCTATCTTGTGCAGAGCTGCTATTTATGGAAAGTTACTACTTTTGGTAATTTTCGTATGTGCTCAGAATGATCTGATTTCTTTCTTGGAGGTTCATTTTGGTCATATAAGTCTGCCAGTAAAGTTTCATTGCCAGATCAAGTGCATATTGGAAGATATTGAAGATTTTCAGTATTGGCAGCAGGGGACAGAAACTTTGAACTCAGTTTTGAAGGCTTTAGAGGCCCCGGATGAGGTCGAATTTTGGGCTGAATGAAGCTTGCTTGATTTAGATGTTGTAGAGCTCCTCGCGCCCTTTCCGAAATGGGGTTACAATAGTCAATCGGGTCAACTGGTGATGACTTATGGTCTTCGGAAGTTGGGTCACCTGAAATGGCGGAAAATAATTTTTTTCTTCAAAATTTCTGTTCGAGTTTCGAAATTTATTTTGAGCCGACTATGATGTAATGAAATGTAAAATAAAAATAATTCTAAGTTTGGTCGGCCTTATTGGCTAAAATTCTGGAACCTTCCCAGGCGGTGGAAAATTGCCTATATAAGGAAGGCTGTATTATTGTCTTAGGCAGTTCAGAATAGTTCTGGGTAATAGTTCGAGGCTTTGTCCTACAGAATATTGTAAGGGAATGGGAATGTGGCTTTGCATATTGTAATTCTGAAAGTTTGTAATTCCACATTTGTGGAGATAATAAGAAGCCAATTTTCTATTCTTGCATATTGTTGTTGTTTCTCTATTTCTGTTTTGTGTTTGTGGTATTAAGGGGAGCACCCTTCATCAAGTGGTATCAGAGCAGGAGTTCTTGAGTGTGTAAACAGATCGCCGACTGTGAGGCAGTTTGCACCAGGACCATGGCTAGGGTTTCAGCGCGCATCGCGAAAATACCTCCACGAAGGGAACGTGGCGGAAGGGCTGGTGTTGTAACACCTGAGGTTAGAGAGCTGCAGAGACAAGTGCGAGCATTACAAGAAGAGATTCGCAGAGGAATGAATCTTAATGTCAGAGATGAAAGCGAGGATGAAGCCGAAGAAGAATATCAAGAAGGAGAAGTTGAAATTGTGAACCAGGAGGAAGAAAGACTTTTTCGGGCGATTTCCAAGATTGGGAAAAGACCTAAGATTGAGGTTCCTACATTTTCTGGAAATCTTAACCCAGAGGAATTGATTGACTGGATCAACGAATGTGAGGAATATTTTGAGTATGAAGATGTTGAGGATCCTGATAGGGTCAAATTTGCGAAAGCCAGACTGAAAGGTCATGCGAAGATATGGTGGCAAGAGATTCAGTTGGAGCGAAATAGAAGGGGAAAGGAGAAAATCACGAGATGGGATCGGATGGTGGATAAATTGAAGCGACAGTTCATTCCTGTTGATTATGAGCTTGACCTACTGAAGAAAATGCAGAGTTTGAAGCAAGCAGGAAGATCTGTTCAGGAGTATACAGAGGAGTTCTATTGACTTCTCATCAGAACAGGCCATGCAAAAGCTGATAAGGAGAAAGTTGCCCGATACCTTAATGGGTTAAGGCCAAGCATTCAGGAGGAGCTGAATCTGGTCCGAATGAATAGTATTGAAGAGGCATACCAGTTTGCCCTAAAAGTAGAGGAAAAGCTGAACAAGAAGTTTGAGAGCAAACAAAGCGGAAGAGGTCGCGGTGGACGATCTGGTGGACGGTCATATGGTGGCCGAAATGAGGATCCGAAAAAGAAGGATGAGGCCAGTAGTAGTCAGAATCAGCGAGGAAATAATTCCAATCGCTTCCAGGATCAGAATAATAGAGATCAGAGAGGAAGAGGAAGAGGACAAGGATCTGGAAGAGGTGGCTTCCGTGGAACATGTTTTCACTGTGGAGAAGAAGGTCATAGGGCATTTGAATGTCCTCAGTGCCAAGGCAGAATAGACAGGAGAAATGAAGGCCAGGCTAGAGTTGCACATGTAGATGAAGATGCCAGATCATCAAATTCTGAAAATGCTGAAAGAGGAGAAACGTTGATTAACAGAAGAGTCCTGTTGAGTGGTGAGAATGAACCTGAACAAAGGAGGAGCCTGTTTCGCACCAGGTGCAAGTGCGAAGGTAAATGTTGTGATGTGATTATCGATAGCGGAAGCACTGACAATTTGGTGTCAGAAGAGATGGTGACAAAGTCGAAGCTCAAGAGACAGAAACACCCACATCCATATCGGATTGCCTGGGTACAGGATGACCACAAGGTCATGGTCAATGAACAATGCCTGGTGAAGTTCAAGATTGGCGGATACCAAGATGAGGTATTGTGTGATATCATATCTATGGATGCATGTCATATGTTGTTGGGTAGACCATGGCAGTTTGACAGATGTGCTGTACATGATGGCCGTGCGAATACCTATTCCCTGACAAAGGATGGAGTGCGACATAAGCTAAAACCATTGAAGGAGACTGAAGAAAAGGTATGTGGTAATGCAAGGATAACTTTTGTTGATGGAAGAAATTTCCTAGATGGTATGAGGCATGAGCATGTATGTTTTGCTTTAATTCCAAAAGCTGGTAAAGAGGAAGTAGAAGATGTTCCTGTAGAAGTTGCAGATTTGTTGAATGAGTTTCAGGATATTGTATCCGATAACGTGCCTGATGGATTACCACCAGTCAGGAAGATCAGTCATCAGATGGACTTGATCCCAGGAGCGAGTTTGCCGAATAAGGCAGCACACAGAATGACACCTGCAGAAAGTGAGGAGTTGAACAGACAAGTACATGAACTGTTACAGAAAGGATTGATCCGTGAGAGTCTAAGTCCCTGTGCTGTACCATCAGTATTAGCACCGAAGAAGAATGGAGAATGGAGGATGTGTACAGATTCTAGGGCAATAAACAAGATCACAATCAAGTACAGGTTTCCATTGCCACGAATGGATGATATTATGGACTGTTTGAGTGGAGCTGTGTATTTCTCAAAGATAGATCTGAAGAGTGGATATCATCAGATTCGGATCAGAGAAGGAGATGAATGGAAGACTGCCTTCAAGACGAAGGAAGGACTGTATGACTGGTTAGTCATGCCTTTTGGGCTAACCAATGCACCGAGCACTTTCATGCGGCTCATGAACGAGGTTCTGAAAGAATTTCTGGGTAAGTTTGTCATTGTTTACCTAGATGACATTTTGATCTTTAGTAAGACATTGGATGAGCATATGATGCATATTCGTATGGTATTTGAGAAGCTGAGAGAAGAGAAATTGTTGATTAATTTGAAGAAGTGCAGTTTTGTGAAGAAAGAGTTAGTGTATTTGAGATTTGTAGTTTCAGGAGAAGGTCTAAAAATGGACCCAGAGAAGGTACAGGCTATCCTTGAATGGCCTACTCCAAGGAATGCTACTGAGGTAAGATCTTTTCATGGTCTAGCTAGCTTTTACAGAAAGTTTATCAGAAATTTTAGCAGTATTTGTGGACCCTTGACTGAAACAATGAGAGGGGATAGAAAAGAGTTTAAGTGGACTAATGGGGCAGAAAAGAGTTTTCAATTATTGAAACAAAAAGTTACAGAACAACCCGTTTTAGCACTTCCAGATTTTAATAAGGTGTTTCAAGTAGATTGTGATGCTAGTGGTACTGCAATAGGAGCTGTTATGAGCCAAGAAGGTAAACCTATTGCTTATTTCAGTGAGAAGTTGAATGATGCCAAGAGAAAATATTCTGTTTATGATCAAAAATTTATGCTATAGTTCAAGCATTAAAGAAGTGGAGACACTATTTCCTCCCTAAGGAGTTTGTTTTGTACACTGATCATCAAGCTTTGCAATATTTGAATAGTCAAGGAAAGTTGAATCAGAGGCATTTGAAATGGGTTGAATTTTTGCAGAGTTATACATTTGTTTTGAAACACAGGAGTGGAAAGTCTAATGGGGTTGCAGATGCTCTTAGCAGAAGGCAACTACTGCTGATAGAAATGCAGATTGAAGTGGTTGGGTTCAAGGAGCTCAAGAATTTGTATCCAGAGGATCCTGATTTTGGTGAAGCTTGGAAAGCTTGTAAAGAACCTGTTACTCTAGACAGGACGAAATGGTTGGATTTCATCATCCAGGATGATATGCTACTCAGAGGGAGTCAGTTGTGCATTCCACGAAGTTCTATGAGGGAGAATCTCATCAAGGAGAAGCATAGTGGAGGATTGGCTGGACACTTTGGTCGTGATAAAACCCTTGCTTTGGTTGGTGAGAATTATTATTGGCCACAATTGCAGCAAGATGTGAAGAAGTTTGTACAGAGTTGTAGAGTATGTCAGATGGCGAAATGAGTGAAGCAGAATACAGGGTTGTATCAGCCATTACCTATACCAGAGAAGCCTTGGGAGGATATCAGTATGGACTTTGTTCTTGGTTTACCGAGGACACAGCGGGGACATGATTCAATTTTTGTAGTAGTTGACCGATTTTCAAAAATGGCACATTTCATTCCCTGCAGGAAGACTAATGATGCTGTTCATGTAGCAGAATTGTTTTTCAGAGAAGTAGTGAGACTTCATGGTTTGCCAAAGACCATAGTTTCAGATCCGGACACTAAGTTTGTTGGATATTTCTGGCGTACGTTGTGGAAGAAGTTGAAGACAGATTTGAAGTTCAGCTCATCACATCATCCACAGACTGATGGACAGACAGAGGTAGTGAATAGAAGTTTCAGAAATTTGCTAAGATGTTTGGTTGGAGATAAGCCAACGGGATGGGATTTGATTTTACCACAGGCAGAATTTGCATACAATAATTCTGTCAACAGGAGCACTGGTAAATCACCATTCCAGATTGTATATGGAAGTTGTCCAAGAAATGCATCTGAATTGAGGAAGATAGATAAAGGAGAAATAAGTAGTGCTGAAGCTGAAGATTTTGCAGAACACTTGAAGAACATCTATGGGGAGGTGAGGAAGCATATTACCAAGATGAACGCACAGTATAAGGCTAAGGCAGATGAGAAAAGGAGGTATAAGGAATTTCAGGTTGGAGATGAAGTCATGGTTCATTTGCGGAAGGAGCGGTTTCCAGTTGGTACATATAACAAGCTGAAAATGAAGAAGTTTGGACCATGTAAGATACTGAAGAAACATGATTCAGGAAACGCATATGAGGTAGAATTGCCTATTGAGCTAAATATTTCACTAGTGTTTAACATTTCAGATTTGACAGAGTATCATGAAGGAGGTGTTGAAGATGAGATCACAGCAACACAGTGGAGTATTCCAGCAACTAGTTCAGACACTAAGGAGATCGAAGATATACTGGACAGTCGTGTTGGCAGAAGCACAAGGAACAGGACATATGAAGAATATCTGGTCAAGTGGAAAGGACGACCTATTGAAGATTCATCATGGCTAACAAGGGTGGAGGTTAACCGTCTTGATTTTCCTTTGCACACCTGAGTCATGACAGGGTCACTTCTCAAATTACCCTGGGTGTCTGATGCAGGAGCATCCTAGGTGTAAGAGCAATCTTGCATCACTCAAAAACATTTTTTTTTTTTGAATTCAATAAGGGCTATCTTGTGCAGAGCTGCTATTTATGGAAAGTTACTACTTTTGGTAATTTTCGTATGTGCTCAGAATGATCTGATTTCTTTCTTGGAGGTTCATTTTGGTCATATAAGTCTGCCAGTAAAGTTTCATTGCCAGATCAAGTGCATATTAGAAGATATTGAAGATTTTCAGTATTGGCAGCAGGGGACAGAAACTTTGAACTCAGTTTTGAAGGCTTTAGAGGCCCCGGATGAGGTCGAATTTTGGGATGAATGAAGCTTGCTTGATTTAAGCGTTGTAGAGCTCCTCGCGCCCTTTCCGAAATGGGGTTACAATAGTCAATCGGGTCAACTGGTGATGACTTATGGTCTTCGGAAGTTGGGTCACCTGAAATGGCAGAAAATAATTTTTTTCTTCAAAATTTCTGTTCGAGTTTTGAAATTTATTTTGAGCCGACTATGATGTAATGAAATGTAAAATAAAAATAATTCTAAGTTTGGTCGGCCTTATTGGCTAAAATTCTGGAACCTTCCCATGCGGTGGAAAATTGCTTATATAAGGAAGGCTGTATTATTGTCTTAGGCAGTTCAGAATAGTTCTGGGTAATAGTTCGAGGCTTTGTCCTACAGAATATTGTAAGGGAATGCCCATGTGGCTTTGCATATTGTAATTCTGAAAGTTTGTAATTCCACATTTGTGGAGATAATAAGAAGCCAATTTTCTGTTCTTGCATATTGTTGTTGTTTCTCTATTTCTGTTTTATGTTTGTGGTATTAAGGGGAGCACCCTTCATCAAGTGGTATCAGAGCAGGAGTTCTTGAGTGTGTAAACAGATCGCCGACTGTGAGGCAATTTGCACCAGGACCGTGGCTAGGGTTTCAGTGCGCATCGCGAAAATGCCTCCACGAAGGGAACGTGGCGGAAGGGCTGGTGTTGTAACATCTGAGGTTAGAGAGCTGCAGAGACAAGTGCGAGCATTACAAGAAGAGATTCGCAGAGGAATGAATCTTAATGTCAGAGATGAAAGCGAGGATGAAGCCGAAGAAGAATATCAAGAAGGAGAAGTTGAAATTGTGAACCAGGAGGAAGAAAGACTTTTTCGGGCGATTTCCAAGATTGGGAAAAGACCTAAGATTGAGGTTCCTACATTTTCTGGAAATCTTAACCCAGAGGAATTGATTGACTGGATCAACGAATGTGAGGAATATTTTGAGTATGAAGATGTTGAGGATCCTGATAGGGTCAAATTTGCGAAAGCCAGACTGAAAGGTCATGCGAAGATATGGTGGCAAGAGATTCAGTTGGAGCGAAATAGAAGGGGAAAGGAGAAAATCACGAGATGGGATCGGATGGTGGATAAATTGAAGCGACAGTTCATTCCTGTTGATTATGAGCTTGACCTACTGAAGAAAATACAGAGTTTGAAGCAAGCAGGAAGATCTGTTCAGGAGTATACAGAGGAGTTCTATCGACTTCTCATCAGAACAGGCCATGCAGAAGCTGATAAGGAGAAAGTTGCCCGATACCTTAATGGGTTAAGGCCAAGCATTCAGGAGGAGCTGAATCTGGTCCGAATGAATAGTATTGAAGAGGCATACCAGTTTGCCCTAAAAGTAGAGGAAAAGCTGAACAAGAAGTTTGAGAGCAAACAAAGCGGAAGAGGTCGCGGTGGACGATCTGGTGGACGGTCATATGGTGGCCGAAATGAGGATCCGAAAAAGAAGGATGAGGCCAGTAGTAGTCAGAATCAGCGAGGAAATAATTCCAATCGCTTCCAGGATCAGAATAATAGAGATCAGAGAGGAAGAGGAAGAGGAAAAGGATCTGGAAGAGGTGGCTTCCGTGGAACATGTTTTCACTGTGGAGAAGAAGGTCATAGGGCATTTGAATGTCCTCAGTGCCAAGGCAGAACAGACAGGAGAAATGAAGGCCAGGCTAGAGTTGCACATGTAGATGAAGATGCTAGATCATCAAATTCTGAAGATGCTGAAAGAGGAGAAACGTTGATTAACAGAAGAGTCCTGTTGAGTGGTGAGAATGAACCTGAACAATGGAGGAGCCTGTTTCGCACCAGGTGCAAGTGCGAAGGTAAATGTTGTGATGTGATTATCGATAGTGGAAGCACTGACAATTTGGTGTCAGAAGAGATGGTGACAAAGTCCAAGCTCAAGAGACAGAAACACCCACATCCATATCGGATTGCTTGGGTACAGGATGACCACAAGGTCATGGTCAATGAACAATGCTTGGTGAAGTTCAAGATTGGCGGATACCAAGATGAGGTATTGTGTGATATCATATCTATGGATGCATTTCATATGTTGTTGGGTAGACCATGGCAGTTTGACAGATGTGCTGTACATGATGGCCGTGCGAATACCTATTCCCTGACAAAGGATGGAGTGCGACATAAGCTAAAACCATTGAAGGAGACTGAAGAAAAGGTATGTGGTAATGCAAGGATAACTTTTGTTGATGGAAGAAATTTCTTAGATGGTATGAGGCATGAGCATGTATGTTTTGCTTTAATTCCAAAAGCTGGTAAAGAGGAAGTAGAAGATGTTCCTGTAGAAGTTGCAGATTTGTTGAATGAGTTTCAGGATATTGTATCCGATAACGTGCCTGATGGATTACCACCAGTCAGGAAGATCAGTCATCAGATGGACTTGATCCCAGGAGCGAGTTTGCCGAATAAGGCAGCACACAGAATGACACTTGCAGAAAGTGAGGAGTTGAACAGACAAGTACATGAACTGTTACAGAAAGGATTGATCCGTGAGAGTCTAAGTCCCTATGCTGTACCAGCAGTATTAGCACCGAAGAAGAATGGAGAATGGAGGATGTGTACAGATTCTAGGGCAATAAACAAGATCACAATCAAGTACAGGTTTCCATTGCCACGAATGGATGATATTATGGACTGTTTGAGTGGAGCTGTGTATTTCTCAAAGATAGATCTGAAGAGTGGATATCATTAGATTCGGATCAGAGAAGGAGATGAATGGAAGACTGCCTTCAAGATGAAGGAAGGACTGTATGACTGGTTAGTCATGCCTTTTGGGCTAACCAATGCACCGAGCACTTTCATGCGGCTCATGAAGGAGGTTCCGAAAGAATTTCTGGGTAAGTTTGTCATTGTTTACCTAGATGATATTTTGATCTTTAGTAAGACATTGGATGAGCATATGATGCATATTCGTATGGTATTTGAGAAGCTGAGAGAAGAGAAATTGTTGATTAATTTGAAGAAGTGCAGTTTTGTGAAGAAAGAGTTAGTGTATTTGGGATTTGTAGTTTCAGGAGAAGGTCTAAAAATAGACCCAGAGAAGGTACAGGCTATCCTTGAATGGCCTACTACAAGGAATGCTACTGAGGTAAGATCTTTTCATGGTCTAGCTAGCTTTTACAGAAAGTTTATCAGAAATTTTAGCAGTATTTGTGGACCCTTGACTGAAACAATGAGAGGGGATAGAAAAGAGTTTAAGTGGACTAATGGGGCAGAAAAGAGTTTTCAATGATTGAAACAAAAAGTTACAGAACAACCCGTTTTAGCACTTCCAGATTTTAATAAGGTGTTTCAAGTAGATTGTGATGCTAGTGGTACTACAATAGGAGCTGTTATGAGCCAAGAAGGTAAACCTATTGCTTATTTCAGTGAGAAATTGAATGATGCCAAGAGAAAATATTCTGTTTATGATCAGGAATTTTATGCTATAGTTCAAGCATTAAAGAAGTGGAGACACTATTTGCTTCCTAAGGAGTTTGTTTTGTACACTGATCATCAAGCTTTGCAATATTTGAATAGTAAAGGAAAGTTGAATCATAGGCATTTGAAATGGGTTGAATTTTTGTAGAGTTATACATTTGTTTTGAAACACAGGAGTGGAAAGTCTAATAGGGTTGCAGATGCTATTAGCAGAAGGCAACTACTGCTGACAGAAATGCAGATTGAAGTGGTTGGGTTCAAGGAGCTCAATAATTTGTATCCAGAGGATCTTGATTTTGGTGAAGCTTGGAAAGCTTGTAAAGAACCTGTTACTCTAGACAGGACGAAATGATTGGATTTCATCATCGAGGATGATATGCTATTCAAAGGGAGTCAGTTGTGCATTCCACGAAGTTCTATGAGGGAGAATCTCATCAAGGAGAAGCATAGTGGAGGATTGGCTGGACACTTTGGTCGTGATAAAACCCTTGCTTTGGTTGGTGAGAATTATTATTGGCCACAATTGCAGCAAGATGTGAAGAAGTTTGTACAGAGTTGTAGAGTATGTCAGATGGCGAAAGGAGTGAAGCAGAATACAGGGTTGTATCAGCCATTACCTATACCAGAGAAGCCTTGGGAGGATATCAGTATGGACTTTGTTCTTGGTTTACCGAGGACACAGCGGGGACATGATTCAATTTTTGTAGTAGTTGACCGATTTTGAAAGATGGCACATTTCATTCCCTACAGGAAGACTAATGATGCTGTTCATGTAGCAGAATTGTTTTTCAGAGAAGTAGTGAGACTTCATGGTTTGCCAAAGACCATAGTTTCAGATCGAGACACTAAGTTTGTTGGATATTTCTGGCGTACGTTGTGCAAGAAGTTGAAGACAGATTTGAAGTTCAGCTCATCACATCATCCATAGACTGATGGACAGACAGAGGTAGTGAATAGAAGTTTGGAAAATTTGCTGAGATGTTTGTTTGGAGATAAGCCAACGGGATGGGATTTGATTTTACCACAGGCGGAATTTGCATACAATAATTCTGTCAACAGGAGCACTGGTAAATCACCATTCCAGATTGTATATGGAAGTAGTCCAAGAAATGCATCTGAATTGAGGAAGATAGATAAACGAGAAATAAGTAGTGCTGAAGCTGAAGATTTTGCAGAACACTTGAAGAACATCCATGGGGAGGTGAGGAAGCATATTACCAAGATGAACGCACAGTATAAGGCTAAGGCAGATGAGAAAAGGAGGTATAAGGAATTTCAGGTTGGAGATGAAGTCGTGGTTCATTTGTGAAAGGAGCGGTTTCCAGTTGGTACATATAACAAGCTGAAAATGAAATAGTTTGGACCATGTAAGATACTGAAGAAACATGATTCAGGAAACGCATATGAGGTAGAATTGCCTACTGAGCTAAATATTTCACCAGTGTTTAACATTTCACATTTGACAGAGTATCATGAAGGAGGTGTTGAAGATGAAATCACAGCAGCACAGTGGAGTATTCCAGCAACTAGTTCAGACACTAAGGAGATCGAAGATATACTGGACAGTCATGTTGGCAGAAGCACAAGGAACAAGACATATGAATAATATCTGGTCAAGTGGAAAGGACGACCTATTGAAGATTCATCATGGCTAACAAGGGTGGAGGTTAACCGTCTTGGTTTTCCTCTGCACACCTGAGTCGTGACAGGGTCACTTCTCAAATTACCCTGGGTGTCTGATGCAGGAGCATCCTGGGTGTAAGAGCAATCTTGCATCACCCAAAAACATTTTTTTTTTTAATTCAATAAGGGCTATCTTGTGCAGAGCTGCTATTTATGGAAAGTTACTACTTTTGGTAATTTTCGTATGTGCTCAGAATGATCTGATTTCTTTCTTGGAGGTTCATTTTGGTCATATAAGTCTGCCAGTAAAATTTCATTGCCAGATCAAGTGCATATTGGAAGATATTGAAGATTTTCAGTATTGGCAGCAGGGGACAGAAACTTTGAACTCAGTTTTGAAGACTTTAGAGGCCCCGGATGAGGTCGAATTTTAGGCTGAATGAAGCTTGCTTGATTCAGGCGTTGTAGAGCTCCTCGCGCCTTTTCTGAAATGGGGTTACAATAGTCAATCGGGTCAACTGGTGATGACTTATGGTCTTCGGAAGTTGGGTCACCTGAAATGGCGGAAAATAATTTTTTTCTTCAAAATTTCTGTTCGAGTTTCGAAATTTATTTTGAGCTGACTATGATGTAATGAAATGTAAAATAAAAATAATTATAAGTTTGGTCGGCCTTATTGGCTAAAATTCTGGAACCTTCCCAGGCGGTGGAAAATTGCCTATATAAGGAAGGCTGTATTATTGTCTTAGGCAGTTCAGAGTAGTTCTGGGTAATAGTTCGAGGCTTTGTCCTACAGAATATTGTAAGGGAATGGGAATGTGGCTTTGCATATTGTAATTCTGAAAGTTTGTAATTCCACATTTGTGGAGATAATAAGAAGCCAATTTTTTGTTCTTGCATATTGTTGTTGTTTCTCTATTTCTGTTTTGTGTTTGTGGTATTAAGGGGAGCACCCTTCATCAAGTGGTATCAGAGCAGGAGTTCTTGATTGTGTAAACAGATCGCCGACTGTGAGGCAGTTTGCACTAGGACCGTGACTAGGGTTTCAGCGCGCATCGTGAAAATGCCTCCACGAAGGGAACGTGGCGGAAGGGCTGGTGTTGTAACACCTGAGGTTAGAGAGCTGCAGAGACAAGTGCGAGCATTACAAGAAGAGATTCGCAGAGGAATGAATCTTAATGTCAGAGATGAAAGCGAGGATGAAGCCGAAGAAGAATATCAAGAAGGAGAAGTTGAAATTGTGAACCAGGAGGAAGAAAGACTTTTTCGGGCGATTTCCAAGATTGGGAAAAGACCTAAGATTGAGGTTCCTACATTTTCTGGAAATCTTAACCCAGAGGAATTGATTGACTGGATCAACGAATGTGAGAAATATTTTGAGTATGAAGATGTGGAGGATCCTGATAAGGTCAAATTTGCGAAAGCCAGACTGAAAGGTCATGCGAAGATATGGTGGCAAGAGATTCAGTTAGAGCGAAATAGAAGGGGAAAGGAGAAAATCACGAGATGGGATCGGATGGTGGATAAATTGAAGCGACAGTTCATTCCTGTTGATTATGAGCTTGACCTACTGAAGAAAATGCAGAGTTTGAAGCAAGCAGGAAGATCTGTTCAGGAGTATACAGAGGAGTTCTATCGACTTCTCATCAGAACAGGCCATGCAGAAGCTGATAAGGAGAAAGTTGCCCGATACCTTAATGGGTTAAGGCCAAGCATTCAGGAGGAGTTGAATCTGGTCCGAATGAATAGTATTGAAGATGCATACCAGTTTGCCCTAAAAGTAGAGGAAAAGCTGAACAAGAAGTTTGAGAGCAAACAAAGCGGAAGAGGTCGCGGTGGACGATCTGGTGGACGGTCATATGGTGGCCGAAATGAGGATCCGAAAAAGAAGGATGAGGCCAGTAGTAGTCAGAATCAGCGAGGAAATAATTCCAATCGCTTCCAGGATCAGAATAATAGAGATCAGAGAGGAAGAGGAAGAGGACAAGGATCTGGAAGAGGTGGCTTCCGTGGAACATGTTTTCACTGTGGAGAAGAAGGTCATAGGGCATTTGAATGTCCTCAGCGCCAAGGCAGAATAGACAGGAGAAATGAAGGCCAGGCTAGAGTTGCACATGTAGATGAAGATGCCAGATCATCAAATTCTGAAGATGCTGAAAGAGGAGAAACGTTGATTAACAGAAGAGTCCTGTTGAGTGGTGAGAATGAACCTGAACAAAGGAGGAGCCTGTTTCACACCAGGTGCAAGTGCGAAGGTAAATGTTGTGATGTGATTATCGATAGTGGAAGCACTGACAATTTGGTGTAAGAAGAGATGGTGACAAAGTCGAAGCTCAAGAGACAGAAACACCCACATCCATATCGGATTGCCTGGGTACAGGATGACCACAAGGTCATGGTCAATGAACAATGCCTGGTGAAGTTCAAGATTGGCGGATACCAAGATGAGGTATTGTGTGATATCATATCTATGGATGCATGTCATATGTTGTTGGGTAGACCATGGCAGTTTGACAGATGTGCTGTACATGATGGCCGTGCGAATACCTATTCCCTGACAAAGGATGGAGTGCGACATAAGCTAAAACCATTGAAGGAGACTGAAGAAAAGGTATGTGGTAATGCAAGGATAACTTTTGTTGATGGAAGAAATTTCTTAGATGGTATGAGGCATGAGCATGTATGTTTTGCTTTAATTCCAAAAGCTGGTAAAGAGGAAGTAGAAGATGTTCCTGTAGAAGTTGCAGATTTGTTGAATGAGTTTCAGGATATTGTATCCGATAACGTGCCTGATGGATTACCACCAGTCAGGAAGATCAGTCATCAGATGGACTTGATCCCAGGAGCGAGTTTGCCGAATAAGGCAGCACACAGAATGACACTTGCAGAAAGTGAGGAGTTGAACAGACAAGTACATGAACTGTTACAGAAAGGATTGATCCGTGAGAGTCTAAGTCCCTATGCTGTACCAGCAGTATTAGCACCGAAGAAGAATGGAGAATGGAGGATGTGTACAGATTCTAGGGCAATAAACAAGATCACAATCAAGTACAGGTTTCCATTGCCACGAATGGATGATATTATGGACTGTTTGAGTGGAGCTGTGTATTTCTCAAAGATAGATCTGAAGAGTGGATATCATTAGATTCGGATCAGAGAAGGAGATGAATGGAAGACTGCCTTCAAGATGAAGGAAGGACTGTATGACTGGTTAGTCATGCCTTTTGGGCTAACCAATGCACCGAGCACTTTCATGCGGCTCATGAAGGAGGTTCCGAAAGAATTTCTGGGTAAGTTTGTCATTGTTTACCTAGATGATATTTTGATCTTTAGTAAGACATTGGATGAGCATATGATGCATATTCGTATGGTATTTGAGAAGCTGAGAGAAGAGAAATTGTTGATTAATTTGAAGAAGTGCAGTTTTGTGAAGAAAGAGTTAGTGTATTTGGGATTTGTAGTTTCAGGAGAAGGTCTAAAAATGGACCCAGAGAAGGTACAGGCTATCCTTGAATGGCCTACTACAAGGAATGCTACTGAGGTAAGATCTTTTCATGGTCTAGCTAGCTTTTACAGAAAGTTTATCAGAAATTTTAGCAGTATTTGTGGACCCTTGACTGAAACAATGAGAGGGGATAGAAAAGAGTTTAAGTGGACTAATGGGGCAGAAAAGAGTTTTCAATGATTGAAACAAAAAGTTACAGAACAACCCGTTTTAGCACTTCTAGATTTTAATAAGGTGTTTCAAGTAGATTGTGATGCTAGTGGTACTACAATAGGAGCTGTTATGAGCCAAGAAGGTAAACCTATTGCTTATTTCAGTGAGAAGTTGAATGATGCCAAGAGAAAATATTCTGTTTATGATCAAAAATTTTATGCTATAGTTCAAGCATTAAAGAAGTGGAGACACTATTTCCTCCCTAAGGAGTTTGTTTTGTACACTGATCATCAAGTTTTGCAATATTTGAATAGTCAAGGAAAGTTGAATCAGAGGCATTTGAAATGGGTTGAATTTTTGCAGAGTTATACATTTGTTTTGAAACACAAGAGTGGAAAGTCTAATGGGGTTGCAGATGCTCTTAGCAGAAGGCAACTACTGCTGATAGAAATGCAGATTGAAGTGGTTGGGTTCAAGGAGCTCAAGAATTTGTATCCAGAGGATCCTGATTTTGGTGAAACTTGGAAAGCTTGTAAAGAACCTGTTACTCTAGACAGGACGAAATGGTTGGATTTCATCATCCAGGATGATATGCTACTCAGAGGGAGTCAGTTGTGCATTCCACGAAGTTCTATGAGGGAGAATCTCATCAAGGAGAAGCATAGTGGAGGATTGGCTGGACACTTTGGTCGTGATAAAACCCTTGCTTTGATTGGTGAGAATTATTATTGGCCACAATTGCAGCAAGATGTGAAGAAGTTTGTACAGAGTTGTAGAGTATGTCAGATGGTGAAATGAGTGAAGCAGAATACAGGGTTGTATCAGCCATTACCTATACCAGAGAAGCCTTGGGAGGATATCAGTATGGACTTTGTTCTTGGTTTACCGAGGACACAGCGGGGACATGATTCAATTTTTGTAGTAGTTGACCGATTTTCAAAGATGGCACATTTCATTCCCTGTAGGAAGACTAATGATGCTGTTCATGTAGCAGAATTATTTTTCAGAGAAGTAGTGAGACTTCATGGTTTGCCAAAGACCATAGTTTCAGATCCGGACACTAAGTTTGTTGGATATTTCTGGCGTACGTTGTGGAAGAAGTTGAAGACAGATTTGAAGTTCAGCTCATCACATCATCCACAGACTGATGGATAGACAGAGGTAGTGAATAGAAGTTTGAGAAATTTTCTAAGATGTTTGGTTGGAGATAAGCCAACGGGATGGGATTTGATTTTACCACAAGCGGAATTTGCATACAATAATTCTGTCAACAGGAGCACTGGTAAATCACCATTCCAGATTGTATATGGAAGTTGTCCAAGAAATGCATCTGAATTGAGGAAGATAGATAAAGGAGAAATAAGTAGTGCTGAAGCTGAAGATTTTGCAGAACACTTGAAGAACATCTATGGGGAGGTGAGGAAGCATATTACCAAGATGAACGCACAGTATAAGGCTAAGGCAGATGAGAAAAGGAGGTATAAGGAATTTCAGGTTGGAGATGAAGTCATGGTTCATTTGCGGAAGGAGCGGTTTCCAGTTGGTACATATAACAAGCTGAAAATGAAGAAGTTTGGACCATGTAAGATACTGAAGAAACATGATTCAGGAAACGCAAATGAGGTAGAATTGCCTATTGAGCTAAATATTTCACTAGTGTTTAACATTTCAGATTTGACAGAGTATCATGAAGGAGGTGTTGAAGATGAGATCACAGCAACACAGTGGAGTATTCCAGCAACTAGTTCAGACACTAAGGAGATCGAAGATATACTGGACAGTCGTGTTGGCAGAAGCACAAGGAACAGGACATATGAAGAATATCTGGTCAAGTGGAAAGGACGACCTATTGAAGATTCATCATGGCTAACAAGGGTGGAGGTTAACCGTCTTGATTTTCCTTTGCACACCTGAGTCATGACAGGGTCACTTCTCAAATTACCCTGGGTGTCTGATGCAGGAGCATCCTAGGTGTAAGAGCAATCTTGCATCACTCAAAAATATTTTTTTTTTTGAATTCAATAAGGGCTATCTTGTGCAGAGCTGCTATTTATGGAAAGTTACTACTTTTGGTAATTTTCGTATGTGCTCAGAATGATCTGATTTCTTTCTTGGAGGTTCATTTTGGTCATATAAGTCTGCCAGTAAAGTTTCATTGCCAGATCAAGTGCATATTAGAAGATATTGAAGATTTTCAGTATTGGCAGCAGGGGACAGAAACTTTGAACTCAGTTTTGAAGGCTTTAGAGGCCCCGGATGAGGTCGAATTTTGGGATGAATGAAGCTTGCTTGATTTAAGCGTTGTAGAGCTCCTCGCGCCCTTTCCGAAATGGGGTTACAATAGTCAATCGGGTCAACTGGTGATGACTTATGGTCTTCGGAAGTTGGGTCACCTGAAATGGCAGAAAATAATTTTTTTCTTCAAAATTTCTGTTCGAGTTTTGAAATTTATTTTGAGCCGACTATGATGTAATGAAATGTAAAATAAAAATAATTCTAAGTTTGGTCGGCCTTATTGGCTAAAATTCTGGAACCTTCCCATGCGGTGGAAAATTGCTTATATAAGGAAGGCTGTATTATTGTCTTAGGCAGTTCAGAATAGTTCTGGGTAATAGTTCGAGGCTTTGTCCTACAGAATATTGTAAGGGAATGCTCATGTGGCTTTGCATATTGTAATTCTGAAAGTTTGTAATTCCACATTTGTGGAGATAATAAGAAGCCAATTTTCTGTTCTTGCATATTGTTGTTGTTTCTCTATTTCTGTTTTATGTTTGTGGTATTAAGGGGAGCACCCTTCATCAAGTGGTATCAGAGCAGGAGTTCTTGAGTGTGTAAACAGATCGCCGACTGTGAGGCAATTTGCACCAGGACCGTGGCTAGGGTTTCAGTGCGCATCGCGAAAATGCCTCCACGAAGGGAACGTGGCGGAAGGGCTGGTGTTGTAACACCTGAGGTTAGAGAGCTGCAGAGACAAGTGCGAGCATTACAAGAAGAGATTCGCAGAGGAATGAATCTTAATGTCAGAGATGAAAGCGAGGATGAAGCCGAAGAAGAATATCAAGAAGGAGAAGTTGAAATTGTGAACCAGGAGGAAGAAAGACTTTTTCGGGCGATTCCCAAGATTGGGAAAAGACCTAAGATTGAGGTTCCTACATTTTCTGGAAATCTTAACCCAGAGGAATTGATTGACTGGATCAACGAATGTGAGGAATATTTTGAGTATGAAGATGTTGAGGATCCTGATAGGGTCAAATTTACGAAAGCCAGACTGAAAGGTCATGCGAAGATATGGTGGCAAGAGATTCAGTTGAAGCGAAATAGAAGGGGAAAGGAGAAAATCACGAGATGGGATCGGATGGTGGATAAATTGAAGCGACAGTTCATTCCTGTTGATTATGAGCTTGACCTACTGAAGAAAATGCAGAGTTTGAAGCAAGCAGGAAGATCTGTTCAGGAGTATACAGAGGAGTTCTATCGACTTCTCATCAGAACAGGCCATGCAGAAGCTGATAAGGAGAAAGTTGCCCGATACCTTAATGGGTTAAGGCCAAGCATTCAGGAGGAGCTGAATCTGGTCCGAATGAATAGTATTGAAGAGGCATACCAGTTTGCCCTAAAAGTAGAGGAAAAGCTGAACAAGAAGTTTGAGAGCAAACAAAGCGGAAGAGGTCGCGGTGGACGATCTGGTGGACGGTCATATGGTGGCCGAAATGAGGATCCGAAAAAGAAGGATGAGGCCAGTAGTAGTCAGAATCAGCGAGGAAATAATTCCAATCGCTTCCAGGATCAGAATAATAGAGATCAGAGAGGAAGAGGAAGAGGAAAAGGATCTGGAAGAGGTGGCTTCCGTGGAACATGTTTTCACTGTGGAGAAGAAGGTCATAGGGCATTTGAATGTCCTCAGTGCCAAGGTAGAACAGACAGGAGAAATGAAGGCCAGGCTAGAGTTGCACATGTAGATGAAGATGCTAGATCATCAAATTCTGAAGATGCTGAAAGAGGAGAAACGTTGATTAACAGAAGAGTCCTGTTGAGTGGTGAGAATGAACCTGAACAATGGAGGAGCCTGTTTCGCACCAGGTGCAAGTGCGAAGGTAAATGTTGTGATGTGATTATCGATAGTGGAAGCACTGACAATTTGGTGTCAGAAGAGATGGTGACAAAGTCCAAGCTCAAGAGACAGAAACACCCACATCCATATCGGATTGCTTGGGTACAGGATGACCACAAGGTCATGGTCAATGAACAATGCCTGGTGAAGTTCAAGATTGGCGGATACCAAGATGAGGTATTGTGTGATATCATATCTATGGATGCATTTCATATGTTGTTGGGTAGACCATGGCAGTTTGACAGATGTGCTGTACATGATGGCCGTGCGAATACCTATTCCCTGACAAAGGATGGAGTGCGACATAAGCTAAAACCATTGAAGGAGACTGAAGAAAAGGTATGTGGTAATGCAAGGATAACTTTTGTTGATGGAAGAAATTTCCTAGATGGTATGAGGCATGAGCATGTATGTTTTGCTTTAATTCCAAAAGCTGGTAAAGAGGAAGTAGAAGATGTTCCTGTAGAAGTTGCAGATTTGTTGAATGAGTTTCAGGATATTGTATCCGATAACGTGCCTGATGGATGACCACCAGTCAGGAAGATCAGTCATCAGATGGACTTGATCCCAGGAGCGAGTTTGCCAAATAAGGCAGCACACAGAATGACACCTGCAGAAAGTGAGGAGTTGAACAGACAAGTACATGAACTGTTACAGAAAGGATTGATCCGTGAGAGTCTAAGTCCCTGTGCTGTACCAGCAGTATTAGCACCGAAGAAGAATGGAGAATGGAGGATGTGTACAGATTCTAGGGCAATAAACAAGATCACAATCAAGTACAGGTTTCCATTGCCACAAATGGATGATATTATGGACTGTTTGAGTGGAGCTGTGTATTTCTCAAAGATAGATCTGAAGAGTGGATATCATCAGATTCGGATCAGAGAAGGAGATGAATGGAAGACTGCCTTCAAGACGAAGGAAGGACTGTATGAGTGGTTAGTCATGCCTTTTGGGCTAACCAATGCACCGAGCACTTTCATGCGGCTCATGAACGAGGTTCTGAAAGAATTTCTGGGTAAGTTTGTCATTGTTTACCTAGATGACATTTTGATCTTTAGTAAGACATTGGATGAGCATATGATGCATATTCGTATGGTATTTGAGAAGCTGAGAGAAGAGAAATTGTTGATTAATTTGAAGAAGTGCAGTTTTGTGAAGAAAGAGTTAGTGTATTTGAGATTTGTAGTTTCAGGAGAAGGTCTAAAAATGGACCCAGAGAAGGTACAGGCTATCCTTGAATGGCCTACTCCAAAGAATGCTACTGAGGTAAGATCTTTTCATGGTCTAGCTAGCTTTTACAGAAAGTTTATCAGAAATTTTAGCAGTATTTGTGGACCCTTGACTGAAACAATGAGAGGGGATAGAAAAGAGTTTAAGTGGACTAATGGGGCAGAAAAGAGTTTTCAATTATTGAAACAAAAAGTTACAGAACAACCCGTTTTAGCACTTCCAGATTTTAATAAGGTGTTTCAAGTAGATTGTGATGCTAGTGGTACTGCAATAGGAGCTGTTATGAGCCAAGAAGGTAAACCTATTGCTTATTTCAGTGAGAAGTTGAATGATGCCAAGAGAAAATATTCTGTTTATGATCAAGAATTTTATGCTATAGTTCAAGCATTAAAGAAGTGGAGACACTATTTGCTTCCTAAGGAGTTTGTTTTGTACACTGATCATCAAGCTTTGCAATATTTGAATAGTCAAGGAAAGTTGAATCAGAGGCATTTGAAATGGGTTGAATTTTTGCAGAGTTATACATTTGTTTTGAAACACAGGAGTGGAAAGTCTAATAGGGTTGCAGATGCTCTTAGCAGAAGGCAACTACTGCTGACAGAAATGCAGATTGAAGTGGTTGGGTTCAAGGAGCTCAAGAATTTGTATCCAGAGGATCCTGATTTTGGTGAAGCTTGGAAAGCTTGTAAAGAACCTGTTACTCTAGACAGGACGAAATGGTTGGATTTCATCATCCATGATAATATGCTATTCAGAGGGAGTCAGTTGTGCATTTCATGAAGTTCTATGAGGGAGAATCTCATCAAGGAGAAGCATAGTGGAGGATTGGCTGGACACTTTGGTCGTGATAAAACCCTTGCTTTGGTTGGTGAGAATTATTATTGGCCACAATTGCAGCAAGATGTGAAGAAGTTTGTACAGAGTTGTAGAGTATGTCAGATGGCGAAAGGAGTGAAGCAGAATACAGGTTTGTATCAGCCATTACCTATACCAGAGAAGCCTTGGGAGGATATCAGTATGGACTTTGTTCTTGGTTTACCGAGGACACAGCGGGGACATGATTCAATTTTTGTAGTAGTTGACCGATTTTCAAAGATGACACATTTCATTCCCTGCAGGAAGACTAATGATGCTGTTCATGTAGCAGAATTGTTTTTCAGAGAAGTAGTGAGACTTCATGGTTTGCCAAAGACCATAGTTTCAGATCGGGACACTAAGTTTGTTGGATATTTCTGGCGTACGTTGTGGAAGAAGTTGAAGACAGATTTGAAGTTCAGCTCATCACATCATCCACAGACTGATGGACAGACAGAGGTAGTGAATAGAAGTTTGGGAAATTTGCTGAGATGTTTGGTTGGAGATAAGCCAACGGGATGGGATTTGATTTTACCACAGGCGGAATTTGCATACAATAATTCTGTCAACAGGAGCACTGGTAAATCACCATTCCAGATTGTATATGGAAGTAGTCCAAGAAATGCATCTGAATTGAGGAAGATAGATAAAGGAGAAATAAGTAGTGCTGAAGCTGAAGATTTTGCAGAACACTTGAAGAACATCCATGGGGAGGTGAGGAAGCATATTACCAAGATGAACGCACAGTATAAGGCTAAGGCAGATGAGAAAAGGAGGTATAAAGAATTTCAGGTTGGAGATGAAGTCATGGTTCATTTGCGGAAGGAGCGGTTTCCAGTTGGTACATATAACAAGCTGAAAATGAAGAAGTTTGGACCATGTAAGATACTGAAGAAACATGATTCAGGAAACGCATATGAGGTAGAATTGCCTACTGAGCTAAATATTTCACCAGTGTTTAACATTTCAGATTTGACAGAGTATCATGAAGGAGGTGTTGAAGATGAGATCACAGCAGCACAGTGGAGTATTCCAGCAACTAGTTCAGACACTAAGGAGATCGAAGATATACTGGACAGTCGTGTTGGCAGAAGCACAAGGAACAGGACATATGAAGAATATCTGGTCAAGTGGAAAGGACGACCTATTGAAGATTCATCATGGCTAACAAGGGTGGAGGTTAACCGTCTTGGTTTTCCTCTGCACACCTGAGTCGTGACAGGGTCACTTCTCAAATTACCCTGGGTGTCTGATGCAGGAGCATCCTGGGTGTAAGAGCAATCTTGCATCTCCCAAAAACATTTTTTTTTTTTGAATTCAATAAGGGCTATCTTGTGCAGAGCTGCTATTTATGGAAAGTTACTACTTTTGGTAATTTTCGTATGTGCTCAGAATGATCTGATTTCTTTCTTGGAGGTTCATTTTGGTCATATAAGTCTGCCAGTAAAGTTTCATTGCCAGATCAAGTGCATATTGGAAGATATTGAAGATTTTCAGTATTGGCAGCAGGGGACAGAAACTTTGAACTCAGTTTTGAAGGCTTTAGAGGCCCCGGATGAGGTCGAATTTTTGGCTGAATGAAGCTTGCTTGATTCAGGCGTTGTAGAGCTCCTCGCGCCCTTTCTGAAATGGGGTTACAATAGTCAATCGGGTCAACTGGTGATGACTTATGGTCTTCGGAAGTTGGGTCACCTGAAATGGCAGAAAATAATTTTTTTCTTCAAAATTTCTGTTCGAGTTTTGAAATTTATTTTGAGCCGACTATGATGTAATGAAATGTAAAATAAAAATAATTCTAAGTTTGGTCGGCCTTATTGGCTAAAATTCTGGAACCTTCCCAGGCGGTGGAAAATTGCCTATATAAGGAAGGCTATATTATTGTCTTAGGCAGTTCAGAATAGTTCTGGGTAATAGTTCGAGGCTTTGTCCTACAGAATATTGTAAGGGAATGCCCATGTGGCTTTGCATATTGTAATTCTGAAAGTTTGTAATTCCACATTTGTGGAGATAATAAGAAGCCAATTTTCTGTTCTTGCATATTGTTGTTGTTTCTCTATTTCTGTTTTGTGTTTGTGGTATTAAGGGGAGCACCCTTCATCAAGTGGTATCAGAGCAGGAGTTCTTGAGTGTGTAAACAGGTCGCCGACTGTGAGGCAGTTTGCACCAGGACCGTGGCTAGGGTTTCAGCGCGCATCGCGAAAATGCCTCCACGAAGGGAACGTGGCGGAAGGGCTGGTGTTGTAACACCTAAGGTTAGAGAGCTGCAGAGACAAGTGCGAGCATTACAAGAAGAGATTCGCAGAGGAATGAATCTTAATGTCAGAGATGAAAACGAGGATGAAGCCGAAGAAGAATATCAAGAATGAGAAGTTGAAATTGTGAACCAGGAGGAAGAAAGACTTTTTCGGGCGATTTCCAAGATTGGGAAAAGACCTAAGATTGAGGTTCCTACATTTTCTGGAAATCTTAACCCAGAGGAATTGATTGACTGGATCAACGAATGTGAGGAATATTTTGAGTATGAAGATGTTGAGGATCCTGATAGGGTCAAATTTACGAAAGCCAGACTGAAAGGTCATGCGAAGATATGGTGGCAAGAGATTCAGTTGGAGCGAAATAGAAGGGGAAAGGAGAAAATCACGAGATGAGATCGGATGGTGGATAAATTGAAGCGACAGTTCATTCCTGTTGATTATGAGCTTGACCTACTGAAGAAAATGCAGAGTTTGAAGCAAGCAGGAAGATCTGTTCAGGAGTATACAGAGGAGTTCTATCGACTTCTCATCAGAACAGGCCATGCAGAAGCTGATAAGGAGAAAGTTGCCCGATACCTTAATGGGTTAAGGCCAAGCATTCAGGAGGAGCTGAATCTGGTCCGAATGAATAGTATTGAAGAGGCATACCAGTTTGCCCTAAAAGTAGAGGAAAAGCTGAACAAGAAGTTTGAGAGCAAACAAAGCGGAAGAGGTCGCGGTGGACGATCTGGTGGACGGTCATATGGTGGCCGAAATGAGGATCCGAAAAAGAAGGATGAGGCCAGTAGTAGTCAGAATCAGCGAGGAAATAATTCCAATCGCTTCCAGGATCAGAATAATAGAGATCAGAGAGGAAGAGGAAGAGGACAAGGATCTGGAAGAGGTGGCTTCCGTGGAACATGTTTTCACTGTGGAGAAGAAGGTCATAAGGCATTTGAATGTCCTCAGCGCCAAGGCAGAATAGACAGGAGAAATGAAGGCCAGGCTAGAGTTGCACATGTAGATGAAGATGCCAGATCATCAAATTCTGAAGATGCTGAAAGAGGAGAAACGTTGATTAACAGAAGAGTCCTGTTGAGTGGTGAAAATGAACCTGAACAAAGGAGGAGCCTGTTTCGCACCAGGTGCAAGTGCGAAGGTAAATGTTGTGATGTGATTATCGATAGTGGAAGCACTGACAATTTGGTGTCAGAAGAGATGGTGACAAAGTCGAAGCTCAAGAGACAGAAACACCCACATCCATATCGGATTGCCTGGGTACAGGATGACCACAAGGTCATGGTCAATGAACAATGCCTGGTGAAGTTCAAGATTGGCGGATACCAAGATGAGGTATTGTGTGATATCATATCTATGGATGCATGTCATATGTTGTTGGGTAGACCATGGCAGTTTGACAGATGTGCTGTACATGATGGCCGTGCGAATACCTATTCCCTGACAAAGGATGGAGTGCGACATAAGCTAAAACCATTGAAGGAGACTGAAGAAAAGGTATGTGGTAATGCAAGGATAACTTTTGTTGATGGAAGAAATTTCCTAGATGGTATGAGGCATGAGCATGTATGTTTTGCTTTAATTCCAAAAGCTGGTAAAGAGGAAGTAGAAGATGTTCCTGTAGAAGTTGCAGATTTGTTTAATGAGTTTCAGGATATTGTATCCGATAACGTGCTTGATGGATTACCACCAGTCAGGAAGATCAGTCATCAGATGGACTTGATCCCAGGAGCGAGTTTGCCGAATAAGGCAGCACACAGAATGACACCTGCAGAAAGTGAGGAGTTGAACAGACAAGTACATGAACTGTTACAGAAAGGATTGATCCGTGAGAGTCTAAGTCCCTGTGCTGTACCAGCAGTATTAGCACCGAAGAAGAATGGAGAATGGAGGATGTGTACAGATTCTAGGGCAATAAACAAGATCACAATCAAGTACAGGTTTCCATTGCCACGAATGGATGATATTATGGACTGTTTGAGTGGAGCTGTGTATTTCTCAAAGATAGATCTGAAGAGTGGATATCATCAGATTCGGATCAGAGAAGGAGATGAATGGAAGACTGCCTTCAAGACGAAGGAAGGACTGTATGAGTGGTTAGTCATGCCTTTTGGGCTAACCAATGCACCGAGCACTTTCATGCGGCTCATGAACGAGGTTCTGAAAGAATTTCTGGGTAAGTTTGTCATTGTTTACCTAGATGACATTTTGATCTTTAGTAAGACATTGGATGAGCATATGATGCATATTCGTATGGTATTTGAGAAGCTGAGAGAAGAGAAATTGTTGATTAATTTGAAGAAGTGCAGTTTTGTGAAGAAAGAGTTAGTGTATTTGAGATTTGTAGTTTCAGGAGAAGGTCTAAAAATGGACCCAGAGAAGGTACAGGCTATCCTTGAATGGCCTACTCCAAGGAATGCTACTGAGGTAAGATCTTTTCATGGTCTAGCTAGCTTTTACAGAAAGTTTATCAGAAATTTTAGCAGTATTTGTGGACCCTTGACTGAAACAATGAGAGGGGATAGAAAAGAGTTTAAGTGGACTAATGGGGCAGAAAAGAGTTTTCAATTATTGAAACAAAAAGTTACAGAACAACCCGTTTTAGCACTTCCAGATTTTAATAAGGTGTTTCAAGTAGATTGTGATGCTAGTGGTACTGCAATAGGAGCTGTTATGAGCCAAGAAGGTAAACCTATTGCTTATTTCAGTGAGAAATTGAATGATGGCAAGAGAAAATATTATGTTTATGATCAGGAATTTTATGCTATAGTTCAAGCATTAAAGAAGTGGAGACACTATTTGCTTCCTAAGGAGTTTGTTTTGTACACTGATCATCAAGCTTTGCAATATTTGAATAGTCAAGGAAAGTTGAATCAGAGGCATTTGAAATGGGTTGAATTTTTGCAGAGTTATACATTTGTTTTGAAACACAGGAGTGGAAAGTCTAATAGGGTTGTAGATGCTCTTAGCAGAAGGCAACTACTGCTGACAAAAATGCAGATTGAAGTGGTTGGGTTCAAGGAGCTCAAGAATTTGTATCCAGAGGATCCTGATTTTGGTGAAGCTTGGAAAGCTTGTAAAGAACCTGTTACTCTAGACAGGACGAAATGGTTGGATTTCATCATCCAGGATGATATGCTATTCAAAGGGAGTCAGTTGTGCATTCCACGAAGTTCTATGAGGGAGAATCTCATCAAGGAGAAGCATAGTGGAGGATTGGCTGGACACTTTGTTCGTGATAAAACCCTTGCTTTGGTTGGTGAGAATTATTATTGGCCACAATTGCAGCAAGATGTGAAGAAGTTTGTACAGAGTTGTAGAGTATGTCAGATGGCGAAAGGAGTGAAGCAGAATACAGGGTTGTATCAGCCATTACCTATACCAGAGAAGCCTTGGGAGGATATCAGTATGGACTTTGTTCTTGGTTTACCGAGGACACAGCGGGGACATGATTCAATTTTTGTAGTAGTTGACCGATTTTGAAAGATGGCACATTTCATTCCCTACAGGAAGACTAATGATGCTGTTCATGTAGCAGAATTGTTTTTCAGAGAAGTAGTGAGACTTCATGGTTTGCCAAAGACCATAGTTTCAGATCGGGACACTAAGTTTGTTGGATATTTCTGGCGTACGTTGTGGAAGAAGTTGAAGACAGATTTGAAGTTCAGCTCATCACATCATCCACAGACTGATGGACAGACAGAGGTAGTGAATAGAAGTTTGGGAAATTTGCTGAGATGTTTGGTTGGAGATAAGCCAAGGGGATGAGATTTGATTTTACCACAGGCAGAATTTGCATACAATAATTCTGTCAACAGGAGCACTGGTAAATCACCATTCCAGATTGTATATGGAAGTAGTCCAAGAAATGCATCTGAATTGAGGAAGATAGATAAAAGAGAAATAAGTAGTGCTGAAGCTGAAGATTTTGCAGAACACTTGAAGAACATCCATGGGGAGGTGAGGAAGCATATTACCAAGATGAACGCACAGTATAAGGCTAAGGCAGATGAGAAAAGGAGGTATAAGGAATTTCAGGTTGGAGATGAAGTCATGGTTCATTTGCGGAAGGAGCGGTTTCCAGTTGGTACATATAACAAGCTGAAAATGAAGAAGTTTGGACCATGTAAGATACTGAAGAAACATGATTCAGGAAACGCATATGAGGTAGAATTGCCTACTGAGCTAAATATTTCACCAGTGTTTAACATTTCAGATTTGACAGAGTATCATGAAGGAGGTGTTGAAGATGAGATCACAGCAGCACAGTGGAGTATTCCAGCAACTAGTTCAGACACTAAGGAGATCGAAAATATACTGGACAGTCGTGTTGGCAGAAGCACAAGGAACAGGACATATGAAGAATATCTGGTCAAGTGGAAAGGATGACCTATTGAAGATTCATCATGGCTAACAAGGGTGGAGGTTAACCGTCTTGGTTTTCCTCTGCACACCTGAGTCGTGACAGGGTCACTTCTCAAATTACCCTGGGTGTCTGATGCAGGAGCATCCTGGGTGTAAGAGCAATCTTGCATCACCCAAATACATTTTTTTTTTTTGAATTCAATAAGGGCTATCTTGTGCAGAGCTGCTATTTATGGAAAGTTACTACTTTTGGTAATTTTTGTATGTGCTCAGAATGATCTGATTTCTTTCTTGGAGGTTCATTTTGGTCATATAAGTCTGCCAGTAAAGTTTCATTGCCAGATCAAGTGCATATTGGAAGATATTGAAGATTTTCAGTATTGGCAGCAGGGGACAGAAACTTTAAACTCAGTTTTGAAGGCTTTAGAGGCCCCGGATGAGGTCGAATTTTGGGTCGAATGAAGCTTTCTTGATTCAGGCGTTGTAGAGCTCCTCGCGCCCTTTCCGAAATGGGGTTACAATAGTCAATCGGGTCAACTGGTGATGACTTATGGTCTTCGGAAGTTGGGTCACCTGAAATGGCGGAAAATAATTTTTTTCTTCAAAATTTCTGTTCGAGTTTCGAAATTTATTTTGAGCCGACTATGATGTAATGAAATGTAAAATAAAAATAATTCTAAGTTTGGTCGGCCTTATTGGCTAAAATTCTGGAACCTTCCCAGGCGGTGGAAAATTGCCTATATAAGGAAGGCTGTATTATTGTCTTAGGCAGTTCAGAATAGTTCTGGGTAATAGTTCGAGGCTTTGTCCTACAGAATATTGTAAGGGAATGCCCATGTGGCTTTGCATATTGTAATTCTGAAAGTTTGTAATTCCACATTTGTGGAGATAATAAGAAGCCAATTTTCTGTTCTTGCATATTGTTGTTGTTTCTCTATTTTTGTTTTGTGTTTGTGGTATTAAGTGGAGCACCCTTCATCACATAAATATTAATATTAAACAATATAGGTAATAAAATAAGTAAAATAAACCAATCCTATAAACATTAGTAAATAAGTAAATGAAAGTAGCATAAAATGATAATACAGTAGAATAAGAGGATGTGTTTGTAATTATACCTATACTTATCTGTCATTGAGTGCATGCCCAACGAGAAGATGTCTGTAAAAGGGATGAGGCCGGGATTGTGCCCCGGACGACTTTGGCAGAATGGATACCCCTCAAACCTTGGCTCTAAGCTGAAGAGAAGTTGTTAATTAACGATTCTCAATAAAAAAAGAAAGCCATAACTTTAAAAATAATAAAGCCAATACACTCATCATACGAAAACACCAAATCGACTTTCCCTTTTATAAATATTAAAAAAAAAATATTTACATAAGCTAGCAAAAGGAAATAGAGACCATCATGTAGGTCTGGCAGCATATGTGTCCAATCTAGAGAGGAGGAGTGATGTCGAGCCATGAGGCATACTCACATTTCAGTCGCATGGAGAAACTAGAACAAAGGAGATATGATCAAATTTCATCTACAAAAAGCCTTGAGAAGAAGACTGCCCTTCTCAGCACTTCCTATAAAAAAAGTTCAATCCATTGTTTGGGCATGAGAGTGGCTATGATTTTTCCTTCCAATGTAGGTGTGCCAACTACCATTAGTTTACTTTTGAGCTCTATTACTAGAGTAGTTTAGTTGTCATTTGTAAAAATTTATATTTACAAATTTCTATAAGACCTAGGGTTCTAGACGTTGTCCTTCTCTTTCAAGATTTCCTTGCACCCAAAGCCACTACGTAACTCTTGTTCTTTAATTTTTATTTTTACAAACATAGAATAGAAAAATTTCTTGCAAGAAATAGAAATGTATTTAAAAGTTCTTATTCTATTATTTATGAATTTTTATTTTGGAATGATGTGGGATTAGAAATTATAAATATTATATGAAAGTCGTGTTGTAGCACTTCAATTCAAAATAATGTGGTTATCTTATTTTATGTCAATACTTAGAAATGATGGGTATGCTATAGAAATTCTAAAAAAAATGTAGGATGAAAGCTTTGTTACAACACTTATGAATTTTGGAAACAATTCTCAAAGCTCTCATGAATTTTGGAAATAATTTTGAAAGTTACAATGCATTATAAGGCATTTCTTTATGTGCATATTAAGCTAGAGTATGGATCTAAGATAATTAAATATGAAAAGATTCCTTCTTTCCCTCCATACTCACACCTTATCATTCATGGTTCAGATTTTGTTTTAAAAGTTGAGACATTCATGGTTAAGATTTTGGATTTAAAAGGGTGAAAGCATAGCTCAACTTGAGTGGAAATATTTGGGGCATGTGAATATAGTAAGGAAGTTATCTTTTTTGTTTTCCAATTTGAAAATTTTTAGAATATATAAATGGGTGCAATATTTTTTTCAGAAGCTGAGGACTTGATGTTGAGTTAAATATTTGGGTGGAATAGTTTTGACATACACAGATAAATATAGATATGATTATGAAGAAAATATGTACAAGAGTACTTTCATATACATACACACACACACACACACACACATATGCATAGATGTATGTGTAGAAATGCGTATGTACTTTTCAAATAGTGTTCTTCAGAAGTAGCCTTGAATGTTGATATAATTCACTCTAATCCAAGTTTCTAAAAGAGATAAAAATCATTATATTGGTTATTTGTGCACATTAGTTAGCCTCATTTGTACCTTCCTAAGGAGATGATCCATATTAGTTAAAACACAAGTTGTTGTACTCATATTGGATGCCCATGTCCCCATTATCGTGAGCATCAGAGTTCAAGGGATTAGCCTATTAATTGACCCTCGTAGGCTAATGAGGTTGGATAGAGGGTCTCTTGAGAGATGCAGCTTCTTCAAAGACTTGAGCTTTGCGAGATTGGTGTTTGTTTGAGGTGTCTAGGACTCCATATGCAATGATTTCTATTTATAGTGAGTTGATTGCTATTTGTAGCAATTTTTGGAGTGATAGAGATGAACCCTTTCTATTTTTAGAAATTGTATTTTGTCACATCGGGAATTATAGGATGAACTCCCAGTTTAGACGATAGAGTGAAATAATAAGTAGTTTGAGAGTTATTAATAATTTTGTGGCCAAAATGATATTAAATTGTAAAAATATTTTATTATAATTTTACTTAAGTTGAGGGTCTATTCATCATTGGAAGGGAGCCAGTTGAGTAAATAATTATAAATGTCAAACTTAATGAATTATTAAAAGATTTCCTAAGTTGAAATAAAATATCATTTAAAATGTTATTTAAAATGCTTTTGGGGGAAATTGCACTTCTTGAAGGTATTTAATAGTTTCAAGAGAAATCAAAATTCATTATGTTTATTGATGATTTTCATTGAAGATTTTTGGAGCATTGGAGTTGTAGAAAACTAGAGGTTTCTGCAGGTTCAAGGCTTGTCGGCATTGAAGAGCGTGGCTACTTCATTGTATCATCATATAGAGGGTGTGAAATATCATCTAATTGTGCTAGAGGGTTTGGCTTCATCCAGAGGTCAAAATTGGGCTTATTGAAAGAACAAATTTTAGAATTTATTGTCAGATTGAGGGTGGATGTTTGAGCAAATTGCATTAATTGAATAAAAGATTTAATTGTTGATTGTACAGGGTCATACTTATTATTTTTTGACTGTTCATTTCTAGTCGTACTCTTTACACCTTCATATGGTATGATTTTTGGGTTGAGAGCTTCAGTAAAATTAATAAAAATCATAGGAGGTGCCAAGGAGTGAAAGACAATATGACATCATCAATTAGGAATCTTCATAGTTGAAAGGTGGAATTACAGAGTCTTCTTCTTGTTTCTTTTTTGGCCAGCAAGGGTCTCAAAAGGGTTTTATCAATAAATTGGTATGTCATCTTGATGTAAACAATGTTATGTTAAGTATTGAAGAGGAATGAATAAAGAATATCATCTACCATTGAAATATAAATTATCTTTCAATTTCAAAAGTTTCTTTTCTGTCTATATCTTTCTTTTTATGCAAAACCCTTATCAAAAATACAAAAACTTGAAAACAATAAAAACTAAAACAAGAAATTCTAGTTCAGTAGATAGAGCCTTAGAAGGGTTCTTACATTTGTATCAGAGTGGTTTCTTGCCATCCTATGAGGTTGCATGTCAGATTTTTCAATAGCATGTCAGCGTTTTTTAGTTGCATGTCAAATTTTTCAATTGCATGCCATTTTCAAGCAGTAAAATTTTTGGGGGTTTGATTTTAAAAAATCATTGAACCCACACATTTAATTTTGAGTGACCAACACTCTTGGAGTTTTTTCAGTTATAGAAATGTTCAGAACATCAATTAAAAAGGGAAACTAGTTGAATAGTATGATTATTTATAGGAAGCATACAAGTGCCATAATGAAAAACTTGGAGAAGATTAAGCAAAATAAAAAAAGAATGGATGAATTGCTTTCAAGCCAGCAACCATAGATAGTTTAGTACAACATATTCAACATCCATTTTTAAGGGGTCTACATCACAAAACAAAAATGAAGAGAAACACGAGGTCTCTACAGGTGGGACATCAAGAAATCTTTGCAATGAACTTTCAACAACTAGTGATTTGCATGTATTAGATCCCCTAGAGATTAAAAATCAGGCTTACATTAAGGGAGATGTTGGGCACAAAACACTTCATGATGACTTCTAGACTGGGGAGGAGTTGGTGATGTTTGAAGATAAACTAATTGCAATCAATCACCCACATGAAGATAAAGTTTCTTGTGATGTTATTCATACTTATGAAACTCTAATGGAGATCCAAGATCATAAGTTGAGTTTTGAGGAGAATGTTGGTACTTTTAGCGATCTTGAAGTTGTTATCAACCATGATAACAATTCTGATTTTCATGACACCAGTCCCTTGTTTGAGCATTATGATGTTGTTGATGACAGGGCCATTGTAGTAGATGTAGTGGGTGTCTCCTTGAGTCTTGACTCGCAAGATGGGAGTGTCACTTTTGAGTATTGCATGGAAAATACGAGCACTAATAATTCTGATTTCTATGACAACAGTGAGATATGTTTGCATCCATATGAGATAATAGAGATTTTACAAGTGGATGATGTTGGTACTCATGATTTGGGTACTACTAAAATTATTTATGAGGATGACTCATGCTTTAGCGAGTCTAATTTTTCATATTAGACTTTTGAAAATGATTTAGAGAATTCTTTGGTTGGTGATAGGTCTTAGGATTGCGACTTACAGGGACTTCTAGTTACATGTGAGGTGGGAGTGTGTGAGGATCTTGTTGTAGCAGCAACTTCCACTTTATCAAATGAGTCATTTGTTGAGGTGCCTAGCAATAGTACTTCGGTTGTAGATGTGTGCGTACATGATAGCACACATGATGCTATTTGTCATGAGGTGAGCGATGTTGATACAACTTCATATCACAGTGTTTTTTGTGGGACAAAGAGTTTGCATGCGAGTTATGATTTCCAGAGACACCAATTGGTTGGGCAAATGAAGGTGAGTGACAATCAAATTTCCACATCTATTGAGAATTTTGATGTTTCTCATCAAATGTTGCCTACTTATGGTTGGAGCACTCTTGTGATAGATGAGCATTGTGATAGTCATCTTTCCCTAGCATAGTTTCATGCACTTCGTGAAGCAATTGGAATAATGAAACAAAATTAACTACAATTATTTCAAGACAAAGATTATCTTCTTGAGTGGGATGGTATCTATTATGATGCACTAAGGGGAAAGGAAAAGAGGTAGATGAGCTCACTCATGATCTTGGGGTGACTATGAACTCATTGGAGAGAACCCAATTAGCCCTTCAAGAGTCACAACCAATGTCAGAGTAGTTTACCATGGAGTTGATCCAAGTAAAGTATTCACCATCTACAGTTACAATACAATTTCCTATAGTGGTAGTTGGTGATGATTTGATATCTATATGTTGGAGTGAGGATGTAGCTAGATCCATCACAAATTTGGGTGCAATAGACTCAGTTGGGATGAGTACTTTGGTTGAGAGTTGTAGAGAGCCTCTTGTTTTATCAGGTTCTCTAGCAGTTAGCATGTTGTCAAATAATGCGGGACAAATTATTGATAGCTCTCATTTGGCAATGGTGGATTTATCAGAGACTTGTGTGTTAGCAGAGGGCACTACTCCATCATCTACATGGGGGGTTGGTATAAATTCATCTAGTTGGGAGTATGGCTATCATGTTAATTTATTTCCCTCTCCCAAAAGAAAGTTGATTACCTCATCTCTTGCAGTTGATGGTGGTAAACAACTTGTTGTATCATAGGGTCCAAGTGATCAGTTGAAAGTTTCAGAGGATAGGATTGATTTTGCATCATATCATTTCTATTGCATAGATACACTTATTGAATACCTACTTGAGAGTCTAGAGTTGTAGGAGGGACCATTTGGAGTCTCTAAGGGTACTCTCATCCATGGTTCTCATGGGATTTGGCAATTGGTGGGAGCAATTATAGATACTTTGACTGCAATGCTTCCTCATAGAGATTTTGTGGTTGGGTTTGTAGAGAGAGGTACCAGTGACCCTGCCCAATTAGTTGTTCGGGGTCAGAGGTTGGAGCCACCTCTTGATTCTCAATTTGTTAGTGATGAGCCCTTGACTGAGATTAGAGATTTTACTGAAACTATATAGTGAGGAGTGCTCATCATTTTTATTTTGATCCACATGTAGAGGATATTGGTTATATGTCGATGTGGAATATTGGTTCTAGGATTACACCATCCTTTGTGGGATAGGTATTTACCATCTTTAGTAGATGGATTCAATAGCTACAAGTTGTTAGGGAGCTACTTACAAAGTCATCACATCCATGATAGATTAGCAGAGGATGGAGATAGTGGTTGTGATACATACCTTCAATAGTTCTTATCTCCATAGTATGGATGGATGTGAGTCTCAGATGCATTGGGACCCAGGTGGCAATAGGGTTAACACTACAGTTTGGATAGGTTCTATTGGTTGGCTTCACCACTTTTATTATAGTGAAGTTGGGATCAGAGTTGAGCAGTAAAATCTTGAGGAAGTTCATTTTGGAAGACTTCCATATTGGCTACAGGGTCCAGGGATTGTTCTAGCTAGTGAAATGCTTCTTCCTTTTGTTAGGGTTAAATTAGTTACAACATACAATGGTATTATGTTGATGCCACATGGTTTGTATGGAGTACTCTATAGAGTGAATTGGAATCCTGACATTCAACTAAGCATTGATTGTAGAGTTTGGGATCCTTTGGGTAGATTTGGAATTTAAACAAGGTTAACAATTGAGCATTGTAGCATGTTAGGTGTGCGGAGAGTATACTGGTTCATCCTTGGCCTTCTTGAATATGTTTTGATTTTGATGCACTATTCTTGTGCGTAGAGGTTGGATAGTTGGCATGATGTCTGTCCTTGCACAATTGTGTTTATGTTGGTGCTATAGGAGTTAGTTCGATATGTGTGGGACATTACATAGTTCAACTTTTGGACCTCTAGTGGGGTTGAGTTACTTTGTAGTAGAGATTGCTTTAGGACAAGCAATTTCAGGGAGGGCAAATTGTAATGTCCCCATTTTCATGAGCATCAGAGTTTGAGGGATTATCTTATTAATTGACCCTTATAGGCTAATGAGGTTGGATAGAGGGTCTCTTGTGAGATACAGCTTCTTCAAAGACCTGAGCTTTGTACAATTGGTATTTGTTTGAGGTCTCTAGGACTTTGTATGCAGTGCTTTCTATTTATAGACGTGAGTTGATTTCTATTTATAGAAAAAAAAATTAGTGACAGAGATGGACCCTTTCTATTTTTAGAAATGGTATTTGGTCACATAGGGAATTATAGGATGAACTCCCAGTTCAGACGATAGAGTGAAATAATAAGTGGTTTGAGAGTTATTAATAATTTTGTGGCCAAAATGATATTAAATTATAAAAATAGTTTATTATAAAGTTATAACATAACTTTATAATTTCACTTAAGTTGAGGGTCTATTCATCATTGGAAGGAGACTAGTTGAGTAAATAATTATAAATGCCAAACTTAATGAATTATTAAAATATTTCCTAAGTTGAAATGAAATAATATTTAAAATGCTTTTTAGGGAAATTTCACTTCTTGAAGGTATTTAATAGTTGTAAGAGAAATAAAAATTTATTATGTTGATCGATGATTTTGATTGAAGATTTCTGGAGCATTGGAGTTGTAGAAAACTAGAAGTTTCTGTAGGTTTCAGGGCTTGTCAACATTGAAGAGCATGGCTACTTCATTGTATTAACATATAGAGGGTGTGCACTATCATTTGATTGTGCTAGAGGGTTTGGCTTCATCCAGAGGTCAAAATTGGGCTCATTGGTAGAACAAATTTTAGAATTTACTATTAGATTGAGGGTGGATGTTTGAGAAGATTGCATTAACTGAATAAAAGATTTAATTTCTGATTGTAGAGGGTTGTACTTATTGTTTTTTTACTATTCATTTCCAATCATACTCTTTACACCTTCATATGGTATGATTTTTAGGTTGAGAGCTTCTAAAAAATTATTAAAAATCATAGAAGGAGGTGCCAAGGAGTGAAGGACAATATGACATCATCAATTGGGAATCTTGATAGTTGAAAGGTGGAATTACAGAGTCTTCTTCTTGTTGCTTTTTAGGCCAACAAGGGTCTCAAAAGGGTTTTATCAATAAATTGGTATATCATCTTGATGTAGACAATGTTATGTTAAGTATTGAAGAGGAATGAATAAAGAATATCATCTACCATTGAAATATAAATTAGCTTTCAATTTCAGAAGTTGCTTTTATGTCTATGTCTTTCTTTTTATGCAAAACCCTTAGAAAAAATACAAAAACTTGAAAACAATAAAAATCAAAAAAAGAAATTCCAGTTCAATAGATAGAGCCTTAGAAGGGTTCTTACAAAAACATAGAGTAAATTGTTATTATTTTTTGTACTTGTGTTGTTATACTAAACTTGGGATGGGAATGTTCTTAAATTGTAAAATATGAGAACTAAATGATTCACCTTAATTTTTCTACCATATAGTTATAAATAATCTAATCTTATATCTCTATTTTAAAACCTAAAAATTAGTGCATCATACTATGCATAAAATAATAAGTGGTACATTACACCAAAATAGTAAGGGCATGACTAATATGATAACTAACTTGTAGTATCCTAGTTGAATACCTTACCTTATAAATATTCCAATGATACAACTCTTAATAAATCAACTGATTAACTCATGGGGAATAGATAACAGATCAATAAAGGTTGACAACAACATAATAGAAAAAAATTATAAAGTCCGTTAGAGGAGAGGTTATAAGACAAGTGCACCTAGGTTAAACTTGCACATATTCTAACTTAAACCTTATGACAAGCATTGTTGATGTTTATAGTTATTAACTTAGGAATCTATGTGATTCATTTGGGAGGGTGTATGATGGTGAAGAACTGTTTGGGAATAGATAATTCCCCGAAAGGGTTTCATTCCTACAATAGTTACACTAAACATAGAAGAAAAAATAATTACATATCGTTAAAGATCGTGGTTCCAAGGGCCTTGATCCTATGGATATGAGTATTTAGGAAGCCTAGATGGTGAAAGATACCTCCAATGTGCATGTGCCTTGGATATAGCTTATGTGGTTATTCATTCATTGCCATATTATAAACTTCTAAATTTTCAAACCAAGAAATTGAATGATTCTCAAGAATGTACCTATACCCAGCTGGGTGCTCAAAAGCTAAAAATGGGTATAAGACTTAGAGTTACTCTTGGTGGTCTTGGACTTGGCAGTAGGCCCAAAATCCAAGGGTGTAGATATTATTTATAACCTTGCAAAGAACCTTGACATAGTCTTGGGCAGATTGTGAAATTTCATGCAAGCTACTCTAGACCCAGATTGGTCCCGAAGAGTGAAAGTATTTGATCTGAGCACTTGATTTTCCTATCCTTATGAGAACCCATCTTAGTTGGATGGAGGTATAACTTCTAGATTACTTACATTAATTCCTACATCATATGAGCATAGGTATAATTTGAGAAAGCCACTTATATATTCTTATTCCATATGAATAGAGGTTTCATTTGGATGACCAACTTAGTTGCCCTAGACAGAAGAGTCTGGTTGGCTAAATGACATTTCATCCATAAGGACTTTCTTTGGAATAATGGTATATCTCATGAGTAATAAAAAATTAACTTTGAAAAGTAAACACAAAAATTAGTCTAGTATTCTAAGAAGATATGTTATTGTTAACTTCTCATAACCTATTATTTTATATTTAAGATAAGATGGTCCTTATAGTAGAGAGGGATAAAGGAGGAAAATGATAGAGAGACCTAGAAAGGGAAGAGAGAGGTGAGAAAGTAGATAGTTACATGTAAGATATAAGGGAGTATCAATACAGGCAATAGTCTAGATCCTATGTACCCTAAGCTATATACCCTCATCCCAATACCTTTAATTTTTTATCATATACCTTATTACATAAAGTCTATATAAGGGAGGGAGAGGTGATGACATAAAGAGGGGAGGGGGAGAGAAGATGAGAGATAATACTAAATATAAATAGAGGAATAAGGAGGGAGGGAGGGAGGGAGAGATAATCATTCAGTAAATAGAAAGAGGGATAAGGAGGTATGAAGAGAGGTGGAGAGGGTGAGAAAAAAATTAGAGAGAGGAAAAATAGAGGTGAAACACCTAAATCCAAGGGAGAGAGGGATGGGAGACCTAGAGGGAGGTATAGGTGGGAGATATAGAGGGGAAGAGAGAGGTTGGTAATGAGGTAGGGAGGGAAATGTAGAGACATAAAGATTGGAGAATGGAGAGACTGAGGGATAGGGAGAAAGAGATTATGGGAAGGAGATGTATTGATTGATAAAATGGATAGAGAGAGAGGGGAGAGAAATAATAAGAGAGTGAGAGAGAAGAAGAAGGAGGGAGGTGAGGATAGAGATGTGGGAAATGAGGGAAGGTGAGGGAGAGAGGGAAAGAGGTAGGGATAGACCTCGAGATCCTAGGAGAGAGAGGTGAGAGATGGAAGAAAGGAAGAGAGAGAGAAAGGGGAGTGTTGGTAGAGAGAGAAGCAAGTAGAGAGGAAGTGAACGGTAAACTCTCAAAAAACATCTTGACTATTAATGAGGATAGAAGACTTTCCCAAACTAGAACCTTAGAGGAAGGGGACATTTTTGCTACTCCTAAGGTGGGAAAGCCTCATACTAAAATAAATGATTGGCCCCCTTATTATTATATTTTTGACAAGTGTAAAAATGGGATGGTCAAATAAAGAAATACATAATGATGAATTCAACCACCAATCAAGGCTTTAGTTCTAGTTATTCCATAGTGGATGAGGTACTCCTAGTGAAGAATTCAATAGAGAAGAAAGTGACTGACATGTCTCTGGAGGATAATGGAGTATGCCACCCCCTTGTGCCTGAGGTGAAAGATGTGGTTCTCACTCAAAAGGAGGATTTTAAAACCAAGAGATAAATTTTCTCCTTCATTTTGAGATTAGCTACAAGATAAGTCTCATATGATTTTGAGGTTGATGGTGCTATGTTAACTAAGACTCTAATTATTAATGTAGAGGATAAAAATGAAAACCTTTCACCTGGAGCTTCAACTAGTAATCCTGGAAGCACATACGAAGAAGAATGGTTAATATAGAAAAATAATAGAGCTAAGAAGGTGGATGTGGGATTTAAGAGAAAGAAAGACCAACCTTTAGTAAGGATGTCAAGGAACAAGGAGATGGCTAGGGAAATTGCCAATGGAAGGAAAAAGACCCTGGATGTTAGCATGAAAAATAAGAAATACAATTTATTTCATGGAACATGAGAGGATCAAATAGTACTCAAAAGAAACATTCTTTGAAAATTTGTATTATGGAGTTAAAGATAGATATCCTTTTACTCCAAGAAGTGAAAATGACTTGTCAAACTTTTTCCACTATTGCTGACAGAACATGGATAGGTTCCTCTTTCCTTATTAGTGAAGCTATTGGATCCTTAGGGGTTTTTTTTACTAGGTGGAACCATAATAATATCAAAGGGGATTTATTTTCATTCACTCATAACTTCCTTGTGATATTAACTTTAGAGAATTGTGTTTGGAGTCTGTTTAATGTGTATGCTCCTATCACCCACTCTGGAAGAAAGGAAGTTTGAGATGAGATCTACTCTTTTATCCTTGGTGATTTGAACTCTTTTTGGATGGTGGTTCATGATTTTAATTCACCATTATTCCCTTCTAAAAATATGGGAGGCTTAATATACTACTCTGACCACATGATTGATCTATCAAATTTCATCTACAAGATTGATCTTTTTGACATAAAATTTATGGGTCATCCCTTCATTGGTCGAACAATAAAAAAGGGGATCACCTCATTTAGGTTAAACTTGACAAATTCCTTGTTTTGGATAAGTGTGAAATTGGTTACAATGCTACTCTAAAGACTCTCTTAATAACTATCTCAAACCATAATCCTATCCTCCTACACTATATTGATAGACCTTTGTGTTGTCCTTCCCCCTCTACTATGAGATAATGCGGGCCTCACACCCAAAATTTAAAGCTTATGCCTAGAAGTAGTAGAATACCCCTATCTAAGGGTCAAATATATATCATCTCATAGAAATTGGAAATAATAAGAAGGTGAAAGGTTGGAATAGATCTACTTTTGGGGACATCTTCGCCCCCCAAAAAGAAATAGGCTCTAGACTTGAAAGTTTATAGAATCTTATGACTTTTGGGGACTATTCCAAATATTTTTGTGATGAAGAAGAAAGTTGAAGGAGAAAATGGAAAGACAATATGATGAAGGAAGAGATCTACTAGAAGGAAAGATTGAGAGTTCAATGGCTCAAAGAGGGAGACTTGAACTCTGCCTTCTTCCATAGATCCTCTAGAAGACACAAGAAGAGAAATACTATAAAGAGCTTGATGGATGATCTTATCTAGGAAATTATTAATGATTCTCAACTTGGAGAGTTGGATGCTCATTATTTTAAGTAGGCTTATAGTGAGGGTGAAGGATTGAGATCTCATTCTTTGGAGGATCAACTTTTACATTGCCTTCCAAATTCTATTATACAAGAGGACAATAATTATATTTTGGCTCCTATCTCTAAAGAGGAAGTGAGAACAACTATCTTTTCTATGGGTTCTTACAAAGCCCCAAGATTGGATGGATTTCCCCCTGCTTTCTTTCAAGATTTCTAGGATGTTGCTAACTATGATGTTACTATGGTTGCTAGAGATTTATTTAAGATAACAAAACTACTGAAAAAAATCAATAATACTTTCATTTCTCTTATATTGAAAGTCCAAGAGATAAAAAATATAGGTGACTTTAGACCTATTAGTTTGTGTAAAACTATACACAATATTTTCTCCAAGGTTTTGGTGAATAGGATTAAAATTTTTCTAGATAATTTGATTAATTATAACCAAATAGGTATTGTTTCTAGAAGATAAATTATTGATGTAATTGTGTCGACACATGAGATTATTCACTCAATAGAGAAGTTTTGAATGCCAAGTATGGTTATAAAACTTGATATATTTAAGGAATATGATAGGGTTAGATGGGAATTTCTATAAAAAGTTCTTGCAAGATTAGATTTTAATGAGAGACTAATCAACCTTATAAGGTAATATGTAGAAACCATATTATTCTCACTTTTAATGAATAGAGTCCAAAGGGGGTTCTTTGGTGTGAATAGGGGAATTAGACAAGGTGACTTATTATCACATTACTTTCACTATGCGTATGGAATTACTAGACAAAAAATTTCTCAACATGATTAACTTCGGGAGAATTTAGGGGGTCAAAGCTACTTCCACTCTTATGTCTTCTATTCTATAGCAATTTTTTAACGATACTATGTTTTTTGGGAAAGCCTTAATTTTTGAAGCTAGGGAATGGAAGGCATTTCACTTGGACTTGTGTGTGTATTTTGTGGTACCTGTTATCCTGCAAACACAACACTTCAATAAGACATTAGATTGTTAGTTTCTAAATAAAATAGGAAATCAAAGAAAATTCACAAATTTGTCCTATTGCTCTCTAACTAGGGGAGCCCCGTTAAAGGATAAGATGAAGAAGGTCTATGCGTAGTCATGAGCGTAGGTTCTAGAGGGAAAGAGTATACTTTAAAGTCTAATTTGCTCTCAAATTTAGACTCTAAATAGTGACAATTCACTACTAGGATGAGAGATTCAATGCAAATTAACAAAGAAACTTGACAGATCAAATAATGGCATGAGGATCCATTAATTCATTACCAATTAAGCTTTTCAAAATGAAGTGTGAACTAATTAGCTATGAAATCAAAATACCAACATGTAAGTATGAATTCAATTAACTATATCATTTATGAGTTTAAAATTCCTCTTTTATAGAACTTCATTGAATTCGATGGTTGAGATGCAATTTGAGAGGAGTGGTTGAGATGCATCCTCCTTTGATCCATGTGAATCAATCCATGTGGCTAACCTCTCATTGGCTGATTTTGTCCTTGTCTCTTGAGATGTGACATATATTTTAAGTCCTCTTATTAATTTATTTCAATTAATTACTTTAGCCATGTATTTAATGGGCTTGATTTAATTAAATAGGCTATGGGTAATTAATGTGATTTCTTGATCAATTAATTATGATTAAATTCTTGAATTATGAATTTTATTGATTTTATTGAATTATGTTAATAATCAAAAATTAAATTAACATAATTAGGAGTAATTCCAAATTAGGGAAAATAGGGCCCTTGGTTCTATTAGCCTAATTTTGGGTGATTACATTTGCCCCTCTTTGAATTTATTTGCGAACAACACTATGATTCAAAGAAAATTGATTTAAAGAACGATTTGGTAGAAATTGATAGATTCAAAGAGATTTAGAGAGTAGCAAGAACTACTCTAAATTTGCGAGATTTAGAGAGCAATAGGAACTACTCTGAATCCTAGGAGATTTAGAGAGCGAGAAGAACTATTCTGAGTTTGAAAGATTTTAGAGAGAAATAGGATGAACTACTCTAAACTTGAGAGATTTAGAGAGCAGTAGGGACCACTTTGAGTTTGATGATTCCAAGCTTGATCGAATGAAATTACACATGATTGAAAAGTTATCAATTTCATACTTGACTAAACAAAAATTGATAGAACTTAATCAGGATATCCAATTTGATTTGGTGCATAGAAACTGAATATGACAAACCATGATGATGACAAATAATCAATTTTATTTGAAGCGATAAAACTGATCAATGTCAGAAAGATTTGATTCAGGCATAGATAATAAACTTGATCTAAAGTTAATTACCCAATAGTTTTGACTTAGTTGAAGATAATTGTCATGCCCCTGGTGTTGAAAGACTTGATTGACTTTGAATATTTGATTGGCATTGAAATGATTTATTTAGGTATGATCGGAATATAAATTTGATAATATATATATATATTTAGGCATTCATGAAGATATTCAATTGATAGAACTTAGTTTGAATCAAGTATAAATTATTTAGAACATGTCACAATTCAATTAGGATTGATTTTAGTGTTAAAAGAAATACTATTTAACCAAGTTTGACCATCAAAATATAAGAGTTTCACTAAGTTTGACTGATGTTTGACCAATATCTTGAAGTGCAAAATCGATGCACGAGTGAGAAAACTACTTCATCCAGCTTCTAGTAACTTATGTTCGTCGTTTATGCTCTATTGAGTACTTATAATCTATAATTGATTGTAATTTTGCTGCATGATGACTTTTATTGACTGTTCATTTGAATAATAACCATTAATGAATGTATATGCCATGTTTCTATTGCAATTACTATTAATTTTGCCCCTGTTCAACTATATTTTTACCATAGTTGACTTTTAATTTCTTAGGTTGACTTGGCTTTGTAACATCATTTTTACTATCTTTTAGTGATATACATCACCTATTTTGATTTCGGTCTGATATGAAGCTCTTGTGACATCCTTTTATGAAAATGCCCTAGGTAATCAAGGTCCCCGAGAGGCTTAAATAGGGCCAAAAGGGTCATTTTACTATTCATTTTTACTTTTCACCTTTAGTAATTTTAGAGCTCTGATTGACGAAATGGTGGTCCCAGTTGAGTGACATCATTTTGAGCTTGCTAGATGTCACAAGCGTTTGACACACTATGTGCCTCCGGTAAGCACCTATTAACACTTGTGAATATTTCCATTTGAATTTTTACCACATTTCATGTTTTTTAGAGCCAATTTAGTTTAGGGTTGCACTCGGTAACCAGGGTTGCATTAGGTAAATCCTGCATCACATTTGGTTTTTTGCTAAATTTTGGATCGCATCCAGTAAATTATGGATTGCACTCTATTGTGTCGCATCTAGGGCTTATGATCATTTTTGGTTTTCTACTCAAAATTTCTTCAATTTAGGTTGCATGCCTGACCTATTTAGCCAATTTGCCTTTAATTTTCCTTTTCTGATGCTAACATTGTGTAAATTTCATGTTTGCAGTCTCATTTTAGCATTGTATTATTCTGGAGTCTAAGACCTACATAGGTTTTGGAGCTCTTTGAGCATCTCACTACAAGGGAGCAACATGTCGTGGCTCGCTATGGTCTTTGGTGTTTAGAGGATTTACCTGATATTCAAGTGAATCAAGGGTTGTTGATTGCTCTTACTGAGAGATGGCATTCTAAGAATAACACCTTCCACCTGCCTACCAGGGAGATGACTGTTACTCCTAAGGACATCTAGAAAATCTTGAGAGTCCCAGTCATGAGGGCTCCTGATGAGTATGAGGTTGGAGCGACTGTGGCGATGGCAGATGCCTGATGACTTTTTCAAGATGTTGGTATTGCACGTCGATACCTATCTTTGGATCACATGGTGTCTCATTACAAGTGGCTTCTTGTATACCTTTCTAGGATAATTGGCGTCATTCAAATTCCAGATAAAGGACAACATAGATTCATATGTGGATGGTCTAGAGTGATTAAGGACATGATCCAGTTACCCCATTGTTTTTCTTGGGGTAGTTGTATTTTATCTCACATGTACTATGAGTTACATGAGATTGTGTACAAACATTCTTGTACTATTACAATTTGTTGGTGTAATTAATTATTTACACTTTACTTAATCTTACTGAGGTTAATGCATTTCATAGTAGTTTGTGATTGAGACACCTAGGAGTGTGCACATCTATTAAGCACATGGTGTAGGAGAATTTCCACTTTTGGTGTGATAGTTGTCTCCACATACCTCATTGTGTTTGAGATCCACCTTTTGTGCTCTTATCACATTATCATCTTAATCCAATGCACATACTTTATTGCATATTGGAGGATGATCCACATTTGGTGGACATGTGATTACACCTAGCATAGGAGATAGCTTATTAGCTCCTTATCAATCTCTCTTATTGTCTTTCCTATATAAGGAGGCCTATTATGTAATCATTTCATTCATTGGTGAATATCATTAATTCATTGGATCTATTCAATCCATCCTTGCATTCATATTTTCTCTCTTGTGCTTTTCTTCAACCTCTTGATCTTGGTTCAATATTTGCTATTTGCAAATTCTTACACAATTGATATTCTCATCCTTCATATTTGGGCATGGGAGCATATCCCAGTGACACATCCTATAATTGATCGACAATGGACCTAGAGCTTCCCTATATTTTTATGTATTTTGACCTTATTTAAAAACCCTACCTAGGCAAGATAGAGTATTCGAGGTGAGTTCTTGATGATGTGACTGATGTTGTGTGGAGGTCATATATAGACTGTGAGGAGTGGTGCATAGATTCTCAACAGATGCCATATTTTTTCTATAGTAGGTACCTCATTGGGCGGACCCGATACATTATAGAGTGATTCATTGTTACCAAAGTTTTGAGATAGTATGATTAGGTACATGGCATGCCCCAAGACTTAGCAGTATATGCCCAAGTTAGAGATGAAGAGGGGTAGTGGGGAGCCTGGTTAGTTTATGAGACTACACTGTATGAGATCTCATAGATGGTTCATGTTGCCTGGGATTACCTTCTAGAGGTTGTTGATGAAGGTATTATAGAGGGTTTCCAAGCCCATTATTCACAACATCCTTTTTCTCAATTTACTATACTTGATGAGATTGCTCCTCATATTAAGGATGCTTTAGACTATGATCCTACCGAGGATGGTCTAGGTTGAGGTTGTGCTGGTAGGGGTAGAGATAGAGGTAGAGGTAGAGATAGGGGCAAAGGTAGAGGAGATGGAGATGGAGATTGGGGAGGTGGCGGGGTTGGGGGAGATGGAGGGGATGGTGGTGGTAGACGATGAGTGCTTAGAGGGGATGGAGACCAACATGGTTGACAAAGGTGATTCAGGTTAGTATCTCCATAGAGAGATGTAGGTCCACTTGTTCTCCATTCAAAACAATAGCAGCAATAGCAAAGGGCTCTTGGAGAGACCAATGGTGGTGAAGGAGGAGGGAAATTAAACCACCTCAAGGTCCTCCTCTAAATAGAGATCAATTATTTGTATGTGAGAAGGAGAGGGCCTCTTTGCAAATAGAGGTCTCCACCTTACAGGCTAGGCTTTCTGATCTAAGAGTCGACAAAGAAAAGTAGATAGCCACCCTCAGAGAAGAGATAGACATATATGCACATACGACTGCCCATCAGGGACAGAGAGCCGCATATTACTTTAGTCTATATTGTTAGGCTATTCTTGCAACACAAAGGGCACCATTATATTCTGTTATAGAAAAATAGTCTGAGAGTGTGATGTCACCTCTAGTACATACCAGAGCTAGTGCTCCTCCTGATTCTCCTCGAGCTGATGAGGGCGGGAGTCAGACATGATTATTTATTGTTGTATCATTTTGACATATGTATCTCTTGATATAAATTTTGATGTACTTTGTACCATTTTTTATCGATATACACTCCGATACACTTTGGACTTTGATATACATGTTGATATTTGATTCTTTTTTCCATGTTGATACTGATGTTATCTGATTTTTGCACACGTATCTTGATCTTGATATGCTTATCTTCTTTGGATATTGATCTTATTTTTGTTCATACTTGGTCATGTGATTAGATAGATTTGATTTGCTAACTTCATTGTATCATGTCACTGATATATGTAGGTGTTTTTGTACTTTCATGTTTTTTGGATGTATGGATGTAGATGTATGCTTCTTATGATGTACTTGAATATTATGCATGCATATGAGATGCAATGCAATGTGATGTATGGATGATAATGGATGCATTAATATAGACATATTTATGATATTGACATGATTATGTAGGCATGTGGATATCAGTGATAGATACTCTGTCATTTTAATTTGATCTTTGATGATTATTGTAATACCCCAAAAATGGGCTATATGTTCATTAACCTCCTACATCGACAAATCAAACAAAATCGACATCGAAGTCCTAACCTAAGGCACATCTAAACATCATCGAATCATAATTGATTATCTTAAATTATGCATTGGAGAATATTCCTAGTAATATTCCTAATCATTATAATTATCTTTAATTTTATAATTATTTGGCAATAAATCACATTTATCCTAAAGCTTGATTAATTGAATATTTTTATATTTAATTAATTAGATTTAATATCTTGCCACTTAATTGTGTAATTAAATTTAATTCTATCTATTATTAATTGTATTATTTAATTTTGACAATAAATCCAAATATCTTATGAATAATTGATTAAATTTTTATTTAATTAGTTAAAGCAAGTTGTCATTATTTAATAATATAGTTTTTAATAAAAATTTAATTAAATAATTGATTAACCCATAAATCAATTGTTTTATTTTTAAAAGCAGTTAAGTTGGAAATAAATCACTTTATTATTAAATTAATTCATAAATAAAATATGCACAATCATAAAAGCAAACAACTATCAATTATCAATTAAAGCTAAACTCTATTTTGAGTTAAAACTTAGCTTTTGCATATTTTTGTGAGTTAATTATCCTTTATTTAAAAATAACTCAAAAATCAACTTGAGTTATTTGAGTGATTTATGGCTTTTTTTCATGCACCTCCAAAGCTTTAGATTTCTATAAAAACAATACTCAGCTCTTCATAATTCATCTCTCAATCATCTCACAAATTGCAAACTTACTCTACAGGAATCATAGCATATCAGATTTGGAGAATTTGCACAATTGGAGCTTGAAAGAATCAACTTGCGAATTCAAAACTTTGTGAGATCAATTTCAATTCCATAGCTTTTATATCTTAGCATAGAATTTCATAGTTTTCATATCATTGTTAGAATCTTCATTGTTAGATCATTGAGCATCCATAGCATATCAAGTTTTCATTCTTATTGCATAGAAAATCCAAAAAAATAGCTTAATTGCATTCAATCTCATATCTAGATCAATTGCATTCAAATCTTTCATTTAGGTGTCGTCTAGGTCACTGATCTCGATTACAATCTGAGAACATCAATCTCGCACCTACTAGAAGGCAGTAAATCGCTTGGTTAGATAGTTTTCAATTTTGCACGATTTTGATTATAGCTAACCTCTAATGTTTTACTGAGTGTTGTGTCTATAGATCAGGTACAATTTTCACACACACAATTATATGATGTACTTGGTCAAACTTGCAAATGTTGATGATTAGAATTTTTATTCATATTGATGTTAGTTAATCACATTCATATTGTCATACTAATGCAACTAAAATGACTGTAACTATATTAAAATGAATGCACTTTAAAATTAATTTAATGCAACTATAACATGACATGCATCTAAAATGAACCTAATGCACCTTAATATGAAAATACAACTAAAATGAACCTTAATGCAATTAAATACACCTAGATTAAGACCTCTAGGACCACCATTGTTTATTCTAGATGAGTCTTTTATCATCATAGAGCTTTTTAGTTGGGACCTCATAGGTTAGTACAATTTTTATTAATAGATTTAGTAATCAAGAAAATGTGAATACTTCCCTTTTTATACGTCATGTCGAAAGTGAACCTAAACATTAAATCATATATGCAAGAATGTTTTGTCAGCTACTTCCTGTTAATATAAAAAATTTATGTTCATGTGCAACATATATACATACATACCCACAATGACATTTTATTTATTCATATCCTTGGATATAGTCTCATTTATATGCACATTACTAGGAATTTGTTTCATTTTTAATATTAAAACAGACAAGGAAACAAATCCAACCTCACCAAATATTTCATACGAAATAGGTCAAGGTATATGTGGTGCTCCAATCATGTTGGAGGCACTTATAATAGACACCCATTCCATATGATCACCTTATTTCACAGTATCTATTACCACAACAAGAAGAAGAAGAGAATGTTATGCCCCCAGTCCTTATTTCTCTAGTCATTTTTAGACACCTTTGAGTCACTCAGGGAACACAACAATCATAAATTGATAATAACTCATAGAAAACTAAGAAAAATTCATGATCCTCATTTAGTTTCTCTAGTCCATGGACATCATCAAGACAGGTCTAGAAATCCATGATCCATCATTTCACTAATATTCAATTGTTATTGTGTAGTGTTTAAGAAACACATTTATTTAGTTTGTAAGCATTTGTAGAAAACATTGTCAATCATATATGTTTCATTCATTATCATTCGTGTTTAGTGTAGTAAATGTCTCACCTATTTAGTGTTAGTGTTTAGAAACCCTCTTATCTCCATGACTTAGTGTTTAGGAACACTTTCTAGGTCCAAGTATTAATAAATATTATTTTTGTTTTAGGTTGGTGGCATTAAAAACTACATTTGGTCGTGTAGTTTATCATCAATTATGGACTAGGGATGACCGACACCCTAGCAGAGAGTCCTAATAGTGACTAGGTGACCTTGCAACTCACATGACCATGACCACTGCCCCCTAGGGAAGACAAATTTCATAGGACTTTGATATAGATAGATTCCATTCTTAGGAGAATAGGATTTTCTGATATTATGGCTCAGGATTTGATTGTCATGAAAGCGAATGGAAAGACATATACAAACTAAACTTTAGATTGGCCAAGCATTCAAGCATTGTATTGATAGATAGAGTGTTGATTACAAGTAGCACCTGTTTACTAGGTTTTCACCACTTGGACAAACTTTTCTATTTTTTCTATCATGGCACCTGTTTACCAGGTTTTCACCAAGATACTTTTTCTCTTTTTAATTTTTTTTAATACCTTTTCTTCTTTTTTTTTCTATTTTTTTCTTTGACTCACCAAGGCGCCTGATTGCCAAGTTTTCACCAAGATGGTTATTTTTTTCCAGGACTTTTCTCATTGTTTTTTATTTTTTTCAACATCAATATTTGTTTTTTTTTTGGTATTTTCTTAGGAACTCTTTTTCCTTTTTTTATATTTCTTCAAGAACTCTTTTTTCTTTTTTTGTATTTCTTTAGGAACTCTTTTTTCTTTTTTTTTCTTTAGGAACTCTTTTTGTTGTACAGGTGTTGCCTCAAGAATGTCAGGCGTAAAACTATTTCAGGTGAAGAGTATTTATCAAATCTAGTAAGAAATCTCCCTGAGGTGTAGCCAATTGATAGGCTCTTGATCCAAATGAAGCTATGATGACAAAGGGACCCAACCAGTTGAGTTAAAACTTTCCCTTTTTCTCTCGATGCTGTTGATTCTTCATATTTTCTCTTAAGACTAAGTCTCCTACCTAAAATGTTCTTAGCTTTACTTTCTTGTTGTAACCTCTTGACATCCTCTTTTGATAGATTTTTAGATGATCAAATGCCTGTTGTTTGTGTTCATATAACAGTTCTAACTCTTTTAATCAAGAGATTATGTAGTATTTGTATCATTGAAAAATGGAAGCACTTCCATTTAGGACTGGTTTAGCCCTCCGAGTAGGTAGTTTTGGGTCATGCCAGACACTTTTATGGGATCTCTGGCTTAGATCTTGTTTTTCCCCTTGTTCTGCCTTTGTCTCCACCTCTTTCCAGCCTATTTCTGGCATCCTAACCTAGAACCCTAAGATTCTTGACCTCAAGGTCAAGGTCGACCTTGACCTTGACCCTGGGTCTAGATTTCAAAATCCAAAAGTTTTCGGATGTCAGGTTTCAAAAATTTTTATTTCCCACTTCTGGATCGGCTGTTTTGGATTCCAGAACGGTAAAATCTTAAATTATATTTAATCTACATCCATTTCTAGGGGTTAAGGTTTAAATGGGATTTTAATTCTCTTATGTCAGACTCTCTAGAAGTTTGTGCCCTAGACTAGTATAAAAGGAAGCCTTCCTCTCTCATTTCATCCATCTCTTTTTCATTTATCTTTTTATAACCAATTCATATAATTTCTCAAGCACTCCATCTTTCAAGAAAGCATTCTCAAGGAAGCATTCAATCCATCATCTACATTCAAGCATTCAAGTTCTCCATTGAAGATCAAGGATTCAAGCATTCAAGCCTTTGGAGGGATTTGGTTCAAGCATTCAAGATTCATCATTCAAACCTTAGATCTATCCATCATGGTGGTGTGATCTTCCTTCAAGATCCTTTGTTCATTTTCAAGATCTGTTCTTTCTCCCTTCAAGGTGGATTCCAAGAATACTATCATGGAGGTTTTGATTTACATTTGTTAGTGTTGAGTCCGAGCTTTCATATCAACATACTTGTTTTACATTCCAAATGAAATTGCATATCTATTGAATATCACAGCTCCGTTGTTAGATCTACTTCTACTACTTTCTAGCATTCTCTATTTCAATTCCATTTTTAAGGTTGATTCCAAACTGAGGTTTGACCAAGGAAAACCCATCATCCAAAAAAAAAAACCCTTCTTCTTGCAAGTATAGGTACGTGACATCAAATATTAGTGCAGATCTGAGTACCCTTTTTGACGAACTTCTAGGATCCACGAATGGATTTTCCGTCAGAACAGTGCAGGTTAAAGGAAACATAAAGGGGTAAGATTGTACCTTGGGGTACGATCTTACCCTTGTTTTGGGTCAAGGTCGACCTTTCTCAAAAAGATAAAAGGTTTTTGGGTTTTCTCTATTTTTGTGTTTCCAGGCCAGATCCATTTGCAGATTTTCCTGAAACTAAGTACATACACCAAAAAATAGTGATTTCTGAATCTACTCCTTTTCAAGATAAGTATTTATGTTTTATTAAGTTTTGTATGTCCACAACATTTTCCACACACCTCACATTTTTCACATTAAACACACATAAACATAGATATAAAAATATATCAAAGATATATTTTTATATATTACATTTTGGTGAACCCGCGATAGACAACTCTTTCTTTTTGGTGTTAGGTGCTTTGATTTCTTCCTTAAGATTAGATTTCTTTTATGCTCTTGCATTTTAAGATAAGTATTTATGTTTCAAGCACCTAACACCATCCATCCTGATGAACTTTCGGGATCCACAAAATTTTTTTCTATCAGAATAGTGCATGTCAAGGTTGACATAAAGGGGTAAGATTATACCTCGGAGTAAGATCTTACCTCTATTTTGGGTCAAGCTTGACCTTTATCAGAAAGACATAGGGTTTTTGGGTTTTTAGAAAGATATATTTTTATATCTTACATTTTGGTGAACCTGCGATAGACAACTCTTTCTTTTTGGTGTTAGGTGCTTTGCTTTCTTTTCATAAGATTAGATTTCTTTTATACTCTTGCATTTTAAGATAAGAATTGGTTAAGATTAGATTTCTGAAACTTAGTACAGACACCAGAAAATAGTGATTTATGAATCTGGTCCTTTTCAAGATAAGTATTTATGTTTTATTAAGTTTTGTATGTCCACAACATGTTCCACACACCTCACATTTTTCACATTAAACATACACAAACACATATATAAAAATACATCAAAGATATATTTTTACATCTTACATTTTGGTGAACCCGCGATAAAAAAATCTTTCTTTTTGGTGTTAGGTTCTTTTATTTCTTTCCTTAAGATTAGATTTCTTTTATGCTCTTGCATTTTAAAATTCAAAAAACAAAAAAATCCATATATTCTACAAAATACAAAAATATTTCTTGCATTTCATTTACTATGAAGATCTTTAAGATGCTTTGGTGTGTGGTTATTTTCTTTATTATTCTCCTCTTAGCATCTCTTTATCATACTTATGACGTTTATGAGAGTATCATCCACTTCTTTATGTTGGTCACTCTTTATTTTTCACTTGCCTATGCTATTGTGAGATTGACCGATACTAGTCTTCCTACTTTCAAAGCTTTCGTTAAAGATTTATGTGGCAGACTTATTACTCTTTTGGATTATGTGAAGAATTTGGTAGATGATACACCATTTCCTAATCTTCCTAATCCTAATCTAATTCCTAACATTCCTAATAGGCCTAATTCTTCATCTGCTATTCCTAGTTCTTCCCATACTTATGATGAGGTTCAAACTATGGTTCATGATGCAGATGTGCAAAAATTATTGAATTTACCTTCCCCTTCTTATCTGATCCAAGATGATATTAAGGAGAAGAGAAAATAAACTTCTTCTAAACCTATTATTCCACCTTATGCAACCTTTACTCATGAACATAATAAACAATCACCTCTTGGAGAAGCTTTACATGATATGTACACTACATGATATAATATGATGGCTAAACAAGGTTATAAAGGTTTAGGGCTTGGTGTTAATGAGCATGGTATTAAGTATCTAGGTCATATATCCCCTAAACAAGATATGTGTGGTCTTGGTTGTTCACAATCTCAATTTAAGCTGGTTGATTTTAATCATCATCCTCCTCTTCATCTTCTTCTTCCAACACCTACCTTAGATTACCCTAATACTCCTCAAGATGTGGCTAAGAAGGTGTATGTTCAGTTAATGAATTCCAAGAAAGAAATTCTTTAAACCTATGCCGAAAGATGCTCTATCTAAGTATAAATGTCCTTTTCATTATAGTAATACATATATACTTGTTGATTGTGTGCATTTCAAGTTATATGTTAAAGAAAGAGCTGCTTTAGGAATTATATCTCACTCTCATGTAGTTTTACAATTCCTTCATAATTTTGATATAAGGGATACCCCTCGTTCTAATATAATATAGATATTTTCTCCTCTTGTCTCTAGACTGGGGGCAAGAGGTGTATTTCATCCAGTCTTCTAGGATCCATTAGGCTCTTAGCATATATTTTGTCTTGAGCTTAATTGGTATTCTTTCTATCTTTCCTCTCTATGGTTTTGTATTATGTCCATAAGCATCCATAGATTCTCTTTTATTTCAAGATATCTTTTCTAAAGACATTTTTTTTGCAAAGGTATCCCTTTCTTTCATCCTTGGGGGGCAAGGTTCTTCCTTCTTTCTCTTGGTATGGGGATCTGCTTTCCTTAGCTTAGTGGCTTTTGTTTATCTTGCAACATTATTTCATTATACTGACTGAAGTTTTGGCTATGGATATCCTTTTATGTGAGAGGTTGTTGTCCTAAGTCATCACCTCTTCTTTATTTTGCAAATTATGTTCTTTATAAATTTTGGCCCCGGCCCTAGGGTTAGAGTATGATTCCTTTATCCAAATATTCCTCTTCCTCTTGATTACAAGGGGTTAGATAATTGAATCTTTGTTTCTCTTTGAAAGATGATATTTTATCTAAAGTACTCCTGTATGGTGGGGGTCTAGTTGATAAGATCTCTTTCTTTGAGGATCCTTTTTCCATAAGTGACATATCTTTTTCATGATTATCTATTCTCTTGGATGTAAGTGTGTGTGTGAAAATTGTACCTGATCTATAGACACAACACTTCAGTAAAACATTAGAGGTTAGCAAAAATCAAAATCGTGCAAAATTAAAATCTAATTTAACCAAGCGATTTACTGCCTTCTAGTAGGTGCGAGATTGATGTTCTCAGATTGTTATCGAGATCAGTGACCTAGATGACACCTAAATGAAAGATTTGAATGCAATTGATCTAGATATGAATTGAATGCAATTAATCTATATTTTTAAATTTTCTATGCAATAAGAATGATAAAAACTGATATGAATCTATGCTAATATGAAAATTGATATGCAATGCTAATCTAGAAATGATATGATATGAGAATGAAAATTCTAACAATAATATAAAAGCTATGAATTTGAAATTGATCTCACAATAGCCTTGATTCGCAATAAGCTTTGATTCTCCAAATTCCAATTCTTCAAAATAGTTGTGCAATTCGTAGATGACTTTGGCAAAGTAAGCTTGCAAAATTATGAGATCCTATGGATTTGAGAGATGAATTATGAAGAGCTGAGCCTTGATTTTATAGAAATCCAGGGTTTTGGAGGTGCATGAAAAAAAGCCATAAATCACTCAAATAACTCAGGTTGATTTTTGAGTTATTTTTAAATAAAGATAATTTAATTCACAAAAACATGCAAAAGCTAAGCTTTAACTCAAAATAGAGTTTAGCTTTAATTGATAATTGATAGTTGTCTGCTTTTATGATTGTGCATATTTTATTTATGAATTAATTTAATAATAAAGTGATTTATTTCCAACTTAACTACTTTTAAAAATAAAACAATTGATTTATGGGTTAATCAATTATTTAATCAAACTTTTATTAAAAATTATATTATTAAATAATGACAACTTGCTTTAATTAATTAAATAAGAATTTAATCAATTATTCATATGATATTAGATTTATTGTCAAAATTAAATAATACAATTAATAATAGATATAATTGAATTTAATTACACAATTAAGAGGCAAATATTAAATCTAATTAATTAAATATGAAAATATTCAATTAATCAAACTTTAGGATAAATGTGATTTATTGCCAAATAATTATAAAATTAAAGATAATTATGATGATTAGAAATATTACTAGGAATATTCCTCGATGTAGAATTTAAGATAATCAATTATGATTCGATGATGTTTAGATGTGCCTTAGATTAGGACTTTGATGTCGATTTTGTTTGAATTGAAGATGTAGGAGATTAATGAACTTATAGCCCATTTTTGGGGTATTACATTTTGCCCCTCTTTGAATTACTGTGCGAAGCATAGTGGTTCAAAGATAGTCTATGTTTGATAGAGATATGAAACTGATTCGAAATTGATAATTGATATGAGACAGAAGCTGATTGAAAGATTTGATATGGAGATAATAGGTCTTGAATGACCCAAGATAATGTTCACTATAACAAAAAATGAACCTATGATTGTGAAATAGTGTCAAAACACCTGATTCCAAACCTTAGGATTGCAAAGAAGTGAGTGACCAGTTCTAGACTCGATTATCTTAGCAAAACTAGTAGGTATCACATCCGAATCCTTCAGTTGCCGAAGAACCAAGGAAAGAACACTATGATCTGATGGTTGCAAAAATTGATATAGTTTACAAGATTAGAAGAATACCAGATTGATATGGATCTTGATGAATCTGATATGCCCCAAGTGATGATAGATTTGCCCTGAGCGATGAGGTCTTTTGATGAATCAGTAACTAGACGTGGTTGTTATCTTGATCACTGATGAAGATATGATTTCCATAAAGATATGATTTTAAATTTGATTACAGACTTTGAATGATGTGCAATACCATGCCCCCTTCAGGATTAAAATTGAAATCTGACAAGAAAAGTCAGCGTTGATAGTTTAGAAGCATGTTAATTGATTTGAGAAGTGGTTAAAACACGTTCGAGAATGCATTCTGCATCGTTGGAAGGTCCCAAAAGACCAAGTTTGACTAGGTCAAACTATGAGTTGACCATAGTTGACCAAGTTGAAATTTTGATAGTTTGATGTTAGATAATCAGTTAAGTTGAATACTAGATTTTTGTGATGATTGAAGGTCGATTATGCAAGTAGTTAATAATATGAATGATCTCAGATTTGAATTTTGATCCCGAAAAAGGATTCTACTTGCTGTTTCATTGGAGGAACCTTCGTGTGAGATTCAACTCTTGTTAGATTTGAAGATGCAATTTGAATAATCGTTTAAGCATTGAAGTTCATTTAGCCATTGTGAGATTATGCAAAGTGCAAGAATGCAAAGAGACATGCAGTATGAAATGCAACCTAAGACCTAGGACCTAGTCACTGATCATGTGTCGATTTGTTATCATCATTGAACTTTTAAGTAACCAGATAAATCAATACAATGACCACTAGCTATTAAATCATAGACATATGAATATCGATTTGTATGCACAAGAATCAATACAACACCCACTGGTCAACAACCATGGATATATGAATATTGATTTTATTTGCAGAATGTCGAATTAGATATAAGCACCAAGGCACAAATGCCAAGATGACCTAAATATCATGTCCATTTTGATATAGCAATTTGTATAAGCATCAAAACATAAACATCGTGATGACCGGAATACTCCTTGCATTGCAAACACATCAAACAGTCAAGAGATCATTCTAAATCCAATGTGAATTACCCGTAGTGACCCTTTATCGTTCACATCTTTAGGCAAGATCGTGTTCCATAGTAGGAGAAAGAACTTACTCAAAAAGACAATAGTTAGATCAAACTTCCTTGAATTATCTGGGTATCAATGGTCGAGGTACGCATGGCCATCCAATTCGAGATAGAGGCTCTTATAGTCAAACACCATTTCAATCCGAAATTTTCAAAGTTGTTAGATTTTCACATACAAGCAGAAGACAAAGAAAAGATTATGCCCCTAGTCATCACTCTCTAAATCCTATAAAGGACATCATCGAAGAGCTCGAAGGGACACAATATGCAAAAATCTCAATGCAAATCAGTAAGCATACAAGGAGATAAAAGCATGTAAAAAGCATAAATTGTTTTCAGTTGAGTTTTGATGTTTGATTGCGTTGTTGTAGATGCAAAATCTTTTCTGGAGACAAGACTGACTGACTGACTCACATGAAGCTTCAAAGGACTCTGACTAGATATGATCCATCTAAGATACATGGGAGACCATAAGATATGACATTGATTGTCCCCAAGTGTTAAGCATTGATAGGATACAGACGCTTGAGCTGAGTGGTGTATAGATTGACTTATTGAAAATTGAAAATGCAGAAACAAATCGGGAGATATGTACAAACTAAAGCAAGACTAAAAGCTAGGAAAGACTAAGATTGCATTGATAGATGGAGCATTTGGAACAAGTGGCGCCCGTTTGTCGGGTTTTCACCATCTTGGCAGAGATTCTATTTTTGCTACCAAGGCGCCTGTTTCTAGGTTTTCACCAAGGCACTTTTTCTTTTCTTTTCCTTTTTTTTTTGTATTTTTCTTTTTTTTTTTTTATAAAATTTTTTTGATATTTTTTGATATTTTTTTTGTGAATCATCAAGGCACCTATTGCTAGGTTTTCACCAAGATGTTCATTTTTTCAGGACTTTTTCTGATTTTTATAATTTTTTTAGGACATTTTACCATAGAATGAATGCCTTAGACGTAGAATTTCTTCAGATGGAGAACGTTGATTGGTTCTCAGAGCTGTTCTCCTTCAGTCATTGAGAGTTGATAGGCACCAAAGCCAAAATTAGCAGTGATTACAAAGGGACCCAGCCAATTGGGTTCAAACTTCCTCTTGCGTTCTCGATGGGATTGATTTTTAGAATTTTCTCTCAAGACTAGATCACCAACCTGAAATTCTCTATGTCTGACTTTCTTGTTGTAGCCTCTAGACATTCTCTTCTGATATACTCTAAGATGATCATACGCTGCTTGTCTTCTCTCATCTAGTAGTTCAAGTTCTTGCAACCTAGACACTCTGTAGTCATCATCAGTTACTAGACCATGTATTATGATTCTTAGTGATGGGATTTCAACCTCAATAGGCAGTGCCACTTCAGACCCATAAACTAAAGTGAAAAGTGTAACCCCAATAGGTGTTCTGATACTTGTTCTGTAGGCCCATAGATCTGGATTAATCATGAGATGCCAGTCTCTGCCGGTTTTGTTTACTATTCTGTGCAAGATCTTCAATAGATTTTTGTTTGAAGCCTCAACTTGTCTAGTCCCTTGGGGATAGTATATACATGACCAATGTTGAGTGATCTTGAATTTAGCACATAAGTCATCTAGATCCTTATTTTTGAATTATCCCCCATTATCTATGATTATAGAGTGAGGAATCCCATATCTATAAATGATGTAGTTCAGGATGAACATAGAGATCTATTTCCCCGTTGCTTGTGTTAGAGGAACCGCTTCTACCCATTTTGTAAAATAATCTATAGCTATGATTATATGGGTATGTCCATTAGAAGAGTGCAGATGGATAGCACCTATGAGATCAAAAGCCCATTGTTGAAAAGGCCATTGTGTAGTAAAGAGAATTAGATCCCTCCCTAGAGCATGAATCAAGTTTCCATGCACTTGGCACTTTTGACAATTCTTAGCAAACTTGATAGCTTCTTTTTCCATTACAAACTCCCAAGCAAGATCATATCGTGTAGTCCCAATGTCTAGCAATGTGGAGAACAAGAGGGATTGGCAAGCTAGTGGATGAGATGGAAGATGAGAGAATGAAGGAGAATGAAGGGAAGAAATCTTCAAAGGTCAAACTCCTCAAGAATACCCAAGCTAGGGAAAAATTATCATGTAAAGCGCATTTGAACAAGAAATGAAAGGCCAACATAGGATAAGTCACAAAAGCGTAATGCCAAAGAAGGAAAGGATGTAGTCCAAAGGAGTAGACATGTCAAGAGGCTTCATAGCACTGTGTTTTACTCTTTCTTCTATTAGATCAAGACCAAAGGGGAAAATGATAGCGATAGGTGAAAATGAATGGAGGAAAATAGACATGAAGGTTAAATAGGAAGGGAATGAAAGCAATATCATCATAAGATAGCTCACAAAATAGCCAAATGTTCATGTATATATCAACATTGTCAAGATCAAAGAGAGAAGATGGAAAGGATGAAATATGTAGAAGAACTACGCATGATGCCTAATTGCCAGGTTTTCATCATGGTACTTATCCAAGGTGCCACAAGGGAGTGGTTTTCACCATAGGATGAATTTATTTCTCTTTACTTTTGCTACCAAGGTGCTTGTTTCCAGGTTTTCACCAAGGCACATTTTCAATTTTTTTTTTCATTTCTCTTTTTTTTTTAGAAGAAGGCAAGCTTTTTAGATAATGCTCTTTGAAAGGATAAACCATGATAGGCCAAGGATTCAAAATTATATACTCAAAGATGCTGATAGGGAAAGGAAGATGGAGGAGAAAATGGAGGATAAGGTTTTATGTAAAGCAAGTGAGGTTGGAGGATAGGAGGAATAGGCAAATGAGGAAAAAGGATAGAAGGTAGAAGGATAATGCATGGAAGGATTGTGAAAGGGTAGATGGAAAGGAAGGAAAGTTCAACATCAACACATACCTTGAAGGGTGGGGAGAGGATGGAGGAAATGTGAATGAAGGAATACGTGAAGGAATATGGTGAATGGATAGTAGAGGTTGTGGTTTAGGCGCATGGAATGGAAGAATGTTTTTGGAAGAAGATGAAGTGAAAGTCTTTGGAAGCTTGAATGTCAACTTAACTTTTTGCTCAACACCAGACTCTTTCAAGAGAGACTTTGGAATCCATATAGCTGTAGGCTTTTCATTTCTTTTTGGTAATTTAGAGAGAATATCTTCAATGATGGATTTTGGAACTTATACTTGTCTTGTAGTTTTCTTCTTAGATATCTCTTTTGACTTTATGTTTCCATGTCTATTAGAGGAGACATGGTGATCTTTTTTTGATGGATTCTTGTATTGCTTCTTTTTCTTGTATTGAACATTCAAGTTACTTCCAAAGAACTTGGGACTTGTGGAAGAAGAAGGAGGATATGACTGGTTTAGATGGGTGGGTGGATGAAAAGGATTCAGGGGTATGCATCTATGTTGATCTTGAAGAAAGATAGGAGATGGAGGTATGTAAGGACCCAAGATGGATGGAAAATTAGGAGAGTTAGGAGGGGAAAGTGAAGGGACATAAGGACCCAAGATGGAAGGAAGGCATGAAGCCCTTAGTAGTGGTGGAAGAGGTCTAAGGATGGAAGTGGAAGATGCAAAAGGATAATTAATAAGTTCATCAACATCTATATGACAACCAAGGATATCAACATCTTTAGAGTGAGCATTAGGATTTTCAATAGAATCATGAACATCTTGAATAAGAACATTTTCTTTGATAGGATCATTCAAAGCTTGCGAAGACTTAGGAAGAGTAGAAAGCGGAAGTGAACATGGAATGGTAGAATAAGAAGATGGAAGACTTTGATCTTGACAAGGATCTTTGGATAGCATAAGCGCATAATTTGTCTCTTGATTTTCAATAGGCTTAACATTGGAAGTAACAACACTATTTTTACCAACCTTGATGGAAGTATCATCTTTGGAAAGTGCAAGTGTAGTAAGGTCATTTTGATTGTCAATAAGCTCAACAGTGTAAGTAGTAGCCTGATCTTTCTTACGAGAAGACTTAAGTCATGGTGGAATGCATGAAAAAGGGTCTATAGGATCAAAAGAACCATGAATTGGATAAGAGACATTGTGAAAAGGAGTGGACAGCATGGAGGGTTCTTGATCTTGATCTTTCTTTATGTTCTTTTCTTTATCATTTTTAGAGTCCTCTTGACATGGAGCGACTTCTAAGGACAAGGAAGCATGTTGGGATTGTATGGAAGACTTTGGAAGAGATGGTGGAGGACTAGCTGAAGTAGGAATTATAGCATATGAAGGCTTAGGCTCTTTAGGTTTATCATCATTGAAAGTATTTGCAGCCAGGTGAAGGTTAGCTTGAGTTTCTTTAAGAGGTAGCCCTGGAGGATAACTATAGGGAACCACATGAAAAGTATCAGGGCTTGTGTCGGATGAAGGTTCTGTGAAAGATTTGGAAGACTCAGAAGCTTTAGAAAATGTATGGGTATTGGAGGAAGTAGGGGATGGAAGGGAACCATCACAAGACAAAGGTCCAACATTAACATGATCTTGCTTGAGAGTGTAATCTTTATTTTCAGCCTGAGAGTTCTTAGAGGAGAGATCCTTATAGTATTGACATTTCAAATCAGCACGGTACATTTTATAGTCCTCAGCAGTAGTAGATGGATCATAATCAAGGTATTGTTCACCAAAAACATCAAAGTCTCTTTCAAAATTAGAATCATATGGATCACCATCACGATCTATCCAATGTGACGGCCCATTTGTAGTAAGTAGGAACACATGACGAGGAGGACTCTTAGGAACAGAGGTGTCATAGGTATCATTATGTTGTTTGTCATCATAGTCATCATAGTCTCCAAAGTTGGATGTGTCACTCTCCGTGGAAGAGGTATCATAAGGGTTATCACATTGCTCAAATTTTGTTCGGGGGCATGGTGACATGTACAAGTCTTTTTCAAATGGAAAAGGGCATAGAGCTTCCATGGAGAACTCTTTAGGTTCCTTTTCTTTCTTAAAATTGTTAAGTTCAACTTGCATAGCTTGCAGCTGCTTCATCATAGCTATGATTAGAATGTCTTCCTCATGTGTACTAATTCTTTGAGACATGTGTACTAATTTTCAATAGCTACTACTTTGTTCTTGACATAGTGATTTGTATGACAGATTCTGGAAATAGGCTGAAAAAGCTAAATATCTGGCAATTCTGACAGTTTTTTTGACAACTTTTTAAAATTTTCCCAAACGACACTCTGTAGACTCGTATGACAGTGAGTATGCTATGAAATGATAGTTGCAAAACTCGTACAATAGTTGGGTAGTAATGAAACAATAGTTGGGAATCTCATACGACAGTTGCAAGATTTTGACTTTGAGAATTTGCTGAAATGGAAACTCATACGACACTGGGTTTGCTATCATACGACAGATGGGTTGCAATGAAATGACACTTGATTGAAACTTGTATGACTTTCTGACCTCCTGAGATGACTTTTGACTCCAGAAAAGGATTTTACTTCAGATTTTGCAAATTTTGAGTTTTTAGATTTGAGTTGTTTGCAAACTTCAATGTCTAGATTTGAGGATTGTAACATATTTGTTCATTTTCAGTAACCAGATAGATAAACAAGCATGCAAAATAGCAAGCACATGATTTTAAGCATGTCTAAAAACAATGAACAAGGGAAAAAGGAACCTTGCACATGAACAATCAAGTGACTTATTCGTTCTAATCCTCAGAAGTGCTAATTGTGTATGTTCCAAAAATGTTTTGCAATAACGCACATATACCTTATAAAATAAAAATTTGGCCTCGCTAGGGTTTTTTAGTAATGGTTTGACTCTACAACTTTTATGATCCAAAGGGGTGAACTCCAATCCTGGTGCACCAGGGTTTTGACACAGTCTGAGAACTTAATCTTCAAGAGCTGCTAGGGAGATCTGACAACCCAACAATGAACCATACCCATGGAGATTTCTTCCACAAGGACATTTATATAGCGACTGTCACTACCACGACGAAAATGGCTATGACCACTTGAGGTTCCGTCAACACAATTTTTCCTGTGAAGGGATTGTCCACTATGGTTAACCCTCTCTAAAGATGACTCACAATAGTATACCACAAGGGGACTTGGCTCCAGATCCAAGGTTTTTGACACCTTTTCACTTTTAACCCAAACAAAGCAAGCAGATTAATCTGACACGCTAAGACAAAGTTTTGCTTCACCAAGGTCTATGATGCCAACTCCACGTGATCTATCAACCTCTTTGAGGAGAGAATGTATCAATCAATAAGAGAAGGCGCACTAACTAATTTTGATTCACCAAAGCTCGTGATGTCAACCCCACGTGATCTATCAACCTCTCCTGGGAGAGAATGTATCGATCAACAAGAGAAGACACACTAACCAAGTTGAATGTGAAACACACTAAGTATCCTCCCTACCTATAAGGATTCTATCATCAGGAAAGATTTCGATAGGAATCCAATCTCTCAAGAATCATGAATAGTGTTCATAGGGCCTAATTACTATGTGAGCATAGATATATTCCCGAAAGCAAATCTACCAAAAGTACCCAAAAAGCAGAAAGAGGAACACTTAATGCTTAAAGCAAATATGAGATGAGTCCACAAGGTGGAACACTTAACACCTCACACAAGCTAAAAATGAGTCCCCAACTTAGAAAACAAGTGAGTTCTAAAAAGCATAAAAGGGTTGCCAAGTGGAACACTTAACGCTTCTGTCCTGTTGACCCCTCCCCTTTATGGCGCTGAGATTGTAACCACGGGGTAGAAATGAGGGGCCGATGGATTAGTGAGTCCAATAACCCAAGATAGAAATCAAGATCAATCACAAGTATCTAAGACTATTTAATGAATCCTTAAGGGGTCACAACCTAGTATCAATTATGCAAGTGTGTAAAACAAAAGCATGAAAAGAATCACCCAAGCTAGACACATGAGAGATTTATTTTAAGTCCCAAATTGAAATGTCATTAGATGAAGGAGAATACCTAGGATCCTTGCAACACGCTTAGTAGATTTTACCTGATTTTTAGCAATTTTTGTTGAGCTTTTCCATGCAAGCAAGTGACGAACTCTCCAACAAGCAAACAAGATATGCAAAATATATTCAACTTATGAAAACTATAGGTTTAGCTCTAAAAATCAATTATTATCAGCAATAATAACCAGAAATTAACCCAAATGACAACTCATATCATTCATTGAACCATGTAAAAAAAAATAAGTGCATACCCATCACAAAACTTTATTTTTTTTGCTGCATTTGACCTAGTCAACAAGATCTAATTTTTTTGATATGATTTTGGCCACAAAAATAGAAATTTAAAATAGAGACCCCTGCTAAAAAATAGAGAGCTTTCCAAAAATGCAAAAATTTTAGAAAAATCTCTTCATTTGTGCTTTAGAGACCCATTTTATCAAAATAGACCAGTTTTTGTAAATTTACTATTTGAGCTATGATATCATGTCCAAATTTAAAACACAAAGAATGGACCCCCTATAGAATTTAAGAGCTTTCCAAAAATATAAAAATTTCAAAAAAATATGCTGATTTGTGTCAGATATTAATTTTTTCTAGAATTTCAAGAAAAAATTATTAAAAATTCATAACATCTCAAAAAATTCTAAATTGTTTACTGTAGCTTTCCTGATATGTCACCAACCTACCAAAAAAATTTCAGACAAAAAATCAAAGCCGTTTGGGAGATAAAATTAAATCTTTGAAACTTTGGGGTTTTAGCTCCCCAAAAAAATCAAAACTAGCATGTAAAAGTGGGTTGCCCCACGGTGGGCGCCAGAAATGTGTGTGTGAAAATTGTACTTGATCTTTAGACACAACACTTCAGTAAAACATTAGATGTTAGCAAAAATCAAAATCATGCAAAATTGAAATCTAATTTAACTAAGTGATTTACTGCCTTCTAGTAGGTGCGAGATTGATGTTCTTAGATTGTTATCGAGATCAGTGACCTACACGACACCTAAACGAAGGATTTGAATGCAATTGATGTAGATAAGAATTGAATGCAATTAATCTATATTTTTAAATTTTCTATGCAATAAGAATGATAAAAACTGATATGAATCTATGCTAATATGGAAATTGATATGCAATGGTAATCTAGAAATGATATGATATGAGAATGAAAATTCTAACAATAATATAAAAGCTATGAATTTGAAATTGATCTCACAATAGCCTTGATTCGCAATAAGCTTTGATTCTCCAAATTTCAATTCTTCAAAATAGTTGTGCAATTCGTAGATGACTTTGGCAAGGTAAGCTTGCAAAATTATGAGATCCTGTGGATTTGAGAGATGAATTATGAAGAGCCGAGCCTTGATTTTATAGAAATCCAGGGCTTTGGAGGTGCATGAAAAAAAGCCATAAATCACTCAAATAACTCAGGTTGATTTTTGAGTTATTTTTAAATAAAGATAATTTAATTCACAAAAACATGCAAAAGCTAAGCTTTAACTCAAAATAGAGTTTAGCTTTAATTGATAATTGATAGTTGTCTGCTTTTATGATTGTGCATGTTTTATTTATGAATTAATTTAATAATAAAGTGATTTATTTCCAACTTAACTACTTTTAAAAATAAAACAATTGATTTATGGGTTAATCAATTATTTAATCAAACTTTTATTAAAAATTATATTATTAAATAATGACAACTTGCTTTAATTAATTAAATAAAAATTTAATCAATTATTCATATGATATTAGATTTATTGTCAAAATTAAATAATACAATTAATAATAGATAAAATTAAATTTAATTACACAATTAAGTGGCAAATATTAAATCTAATTAATTAAATATGAAAATATTCAATTAATCAAACTTTAGGATAAATGTGATTTATTACCAAATAATTATAAAATTAAAGATAATTATGATGATTAGGAATATTACTAGGAATATTCCCTGATGTAGAATTTAAGATAATCAATTATGATTCGATGATGTTTAGATGTGCCTTAGATTAGGACTTTGATGTCGATTTCGTTCGAATTGAAGATTTAGGAGATTAATGAACTTATAGCCCATTTTTGGGGTATTACAATAAGAGTCAATACTCTTTGCTAAGAATATTGTATACATTGTTGTTAATAGGATATCTTCTTACTTTGTGAAGTAGGTATTCTCCTTCTCTTCCTTATCATGTCTAGTAGAAAACCATGATAAGGAGGGGGGTATATATAGGATCTCCCTTATGCCGCATTTTTCAATTTTCAATATGCTAAATCCTTAGAAGATAACACACATAAGTTGCTAAATCCTGAAGAGACACACAATTTTCAATTTTTCAATATGTTAAATCCATGGAAGGTAACACACATAAGTTGCTAAATCTTAAAGGGACACACATTTTATATTCCATGGTGATACAAGAATGTGGATCTATGGGTATTTCAAAAGCTGTCAAAAGACACATTACAATTATAGAGCACATTTTTTGGGTAAACTATTAGGTTTTGCTACCTATTGGGCTCTCCCTCCTTGGCGATTCATGGTAAGGTGGGCATCTTACTGGGCAAGGTAATCACTTTCTCTTTTCTCTCTTTTCACTTTCATACTAATAGGATTACATCATGAAGCTATGTTATTTATAGTGTTGCTTTTATCTTTCTTATGTAATCATCTATTCTTTTATGATAGCTTTCAAAATATCATATTAGTATAGGAAGTATTTCTTAGCAAGGTTTCCTTTGCTAATTTATTTGGGTTTGTTTTTGTACTAACCCCTTTCTTTTGTGTCTTTTAGTTTTCTCTTTGTTTTCACACCCTCATGCGTGTAAGTTGAGTTAGAATCCTTAGCTTGGGGGCTCGTGTCCTTAATTAAGTGTTATTCCATCTTGTTGTGAATCCACTTGGATCTTTCTTCTCCTTTACCAAGAGTTTGTATTGAATCCATACTCTTGCTAAAGTGGGGGCTAAATCTATCATCAAAAAATGGGAACACTTCCATTTAGGACTAGTTTATCCCTTTGAGTAGGTAGTTTGGGGTCATGTCAGATGCTTTTATGGGATCTCTGGCTTGGATCTTATTTTTCCCCCTATTCTGCCTCTATCTCCACCTCTTTCCAGCCTATTTCTGGCATCTTGACCTGAAACCTTGAGATTCTTGGCCTTAGGGTCAAGGTCAACCTTCTTGGTCAAGGTGAACCTCGACCCTAACCCTGGGTCTAGATTTTAAAAACCAAAAGTTTCTGGATGTCAGGTTTTGGAAAGTTTTATTTCCCACTTTCGGGTTAGTTGTTTCGGATTTCAAAATGGTAAAATGTTAAATTATATTTAATCTAGGTCCATTACTAGGGGTTAAGGTTTAAATGGGAATTTAATTCTCCTATGTCAGCCTCTCTAAAAGTTTGTGCCCTAGACTAGTATAAAAGGAAGCCTTTCTCTCTCATTTCATCCATCTCTTTTTCATCCATCTTTTCATAACCAATTCATATCATTTCTCAAGCACTCCATTTTTCAAGAAAGCATTCTCAAGGAAGCATTCAAACCATCATCTACATTCAAGCATTCAAGTTATTCATTAAAGATCAAGGATTCAAGCATTCATATCTTTGGAGGGATTTGGTTCAAGCATTCAAGATTCATCATTCAAACCCTAGATCTATCCATCATGGTGGTGTGATCTTCCTTCAAGATCTATTCTTTCTCCCTTCAAGGTGGATTTAAAGCATACTATCATGGAGGTTTTGATTTACATTTGTTAGTGTTGAGTCCAAGCTTTCATATCAACATACTTGTTTTACATTCCAAATGAAATTGCATATCTATTGAATATCATAGCTTCGTTGTTAGATCTACTTCTACTACTTGCTAGAATTTTCTATTTCAATTCCATTTTTAAGGTTGATTCCAAACCAGGGTTTGACCAAGGCAAACCTCTCATCCAAACAACAAAACCATTTTTCTTGTAGGTATAGGTACATGACATTGAATATTAGTGCAGATCTGAGTACCCTTTTCGACAAACTTCCAAGATCTGTGAACATATTTTTCGTCAGAACAGTGCAGGTGAAGGTCGACATAAAGGGGTAAGATTGTACCCCGGGGTAAGATCTTACCCCTGATTTGGGTCAAGGTCGACCTTTCTCAGAAAGATATAAGGTTTCTAGGTTTTCTTTGTTTCTATATTTCCAGGCCAGATTCATTTGTAGAATTTCTTGAAACCGAGTACAAACACCAGAAAATAGTGATTTTCGAATCTTCTCCTTTTCAAGATAAGTATTTATGTTTTATTAAGTTTTGTACATCCACAAAATTTTCCACACACCTCACATTTTTCACATTAAATGCACATAAACAGAGATATAAAAATATATCAAAGATATATTTTTATATCTTACAGTATTCATTAGGGATTAGATTTTTCAATGATACTCTCAATGATGGAATCTCTACTTCAATTGGAAATACTGCTTCAAACCCATATACCAGTGCAAAAGGAGTTTCTCTAGTTGGTGTTCTAATGCTGGTGTGATATGCCCACAATGCTGGATTTATTTGAAAGTGCCAGTCTCTTCTTGATTTTCTTACTGTTCTATTCAAGATCTTCAAGATTATTTTGTTTGATGCTTCAACCCGTCTGTTACCTTGAGGGTAATAGATTGGGGAACAATGCTGAGTGATTTTAAATTGTAGACATGGGTCATCCATGTCTTTGTTTTTGAATTTCCCCCCATTGTCAGTCACAATTGATTAGGGTATCCCATACCTACAAATGATGTAATTTAGGATAAGCATTGAGATTTTCTTGCCTGTATCATTGGCTAGTGGTACAACTTACACCCATTTTGTAAAGTATTCAATTGTCATGTAATGATATACTTATGTCCATTGGATGAGTTTGGGTAAATATTCCCTACTAGATCAAAGACCCATTGTTGAAATGACTAATGTGTAATGAATGGAATTAACTCCCTAGCTAGAGCATGTATCAGGTTGTTGTAGACTTGGAATTTTTTGCATGTTTTGGCATATTGAATAACATCTTTTTCCGTTATAGGCCAGTAGTATCCCACTCTTAAGAGTTTCCTAGCTAGTGAAAATCCATTCGAGTAAGTCCCACAAGCACTTTCATGTACTTCCTTTAATGCACAACTTGACTCTTCATTTTCTAAACATCTAAGTAGCGTACCATCTAGAGAATGTCTGTACAAGTCGTTAGTGATGATGAAATAATGCGATGCTGCTCTTATGAGGCATCTTTTTTCATTTCTCAAATATTTTTGAGGGAGGGTTTGTTCTTTTAGATAGGAATATATATGGGCATATCTAGATAGGACTTGAGTTTCAATAACACATAATTTGGGAATTAGGTGAGTCATAGGCTAGAAAAGGGATTTCTTCCACCAGGAAGCCATAGAAAAACTGATGCACTTCCAGTTGTAACATGGATTCTAAGGTAGCCATTGCATTTGCAGCTCTATTCTCTAACCTTGGAATCTTTTCAAATGTGATATAGACAAAATACTTCTTGAGGTCATCCACCATTCTCTTATAAGGCATTATCTTATCATCCTTGTGTCTGGTAGTCATTATTAACTTGATCAATAATATGTTGTGAGTCTCCATAAATATGTAACTCAATGATTTTCCATTATATTTATAGCTATAATCCATTCACTAGGGATTCATATTCCTTTATGTTATTCATGCATGGAAATATCATCTATATGCCTTTGGTATCTTGTATCCTTAAGGAGTGATGAAAAGCATCCATCTCCCGATCCATGTTGTGTAAAGGAGCCATCAAAATACATCTTCCATGGATGTTCTGTAAGGTGCATGATTTCTTCATTAGAAAAATCTATATGCAATGGTTTGTCATATGTCAATGGTGCTTCAGAAAGTTGGTCAACTATCACTTGTACTTTGATAGCTTTTCTATCAACATACTCAATATCAAACTCACTTAATACCAAGACCCATTTTTCTAGTCTTCCTGTCAATGTTTCTTTATTCAACAGATACTAAGTGGATCTATCTTGGCAACTAGCTCCACCTATGTGCAAACATTAGTTTCTTATCTTTTGAGATGTGAATACCACTGCTAAGCATGCCTTTTCAATTATTGAGTAATTCAACTCATAGGAAACTAGAGTCTTGCTGATATAATATATGTCCCTTTCTTTATTGGCTTCATCCTCTTGTGCTAGTAACACCCCTAATGGTGTTTCTATTGCTGATATGTATACTAGAAGTGGTTTTCCATGTATTAGAGCCATCAAGATTGGATGATTCACCAAGTATTGTTTGAATTGAGCAAAGTTCTTTTCGCATTGTTCATCCCATGTGAATGTGACTCCTTTCTAAATCATCTTCGTGAAAGGTTGAGCTTTATCTACTATTTGGGATATGAATCTCCTTATGGATTAAAAATTACCTTAAAGTGTCCTTATTTGACTGATATTCCTAGGTGATTGCATTTCAAGGAGTGTTTTTACCTTTGCTAGATCAACTTCAATTACTTTCACTGAATCTATGAAACCTAGAAATTTTCTTGATGATACTCCAAATGCACACTTATTAGGGTTTAACCTTAGTTGAAATGGTTTCATTATGTTGAAGATTCTTCTCAAGTCCTCTATATCAATTATTCTTACTTTTGACTTTTCTAATGTGTCATCAACATAATCTTCCATATTTTTGTGAATCATATCATGGAATATTATCATCATCACCTTTTGGTATGTTGCACCTGCATTCTTGAGACCGAATGAAATTAAATTCCAATAGTATGTACCCCATGCACATGTAAATGTAGTCTTCTCTTGGTCTTCAGGGGTGATCTTGATTTGGTTGTATCCTAAGAACCCATCCATTAAGGAATACATCTCATATCTTGCAATAAGATTCATGATCATACCTATGTTAGGGAGCATAAAATCATCCTTTGGAAAATCTTTGTTAAGGTCTCTGAAATATGTGTAAAGCCTTATAGATTTATCCTCTTTAATGATAGGAACTATGTTAGATATCCATTCTGTGTATTCAATGAATCCATCTTTCAACAATCTCTCTAGTTCTGCTTTGACTAACAATGCTACATGTGGGTTCATCTTTCTCAATTTTTTTTTGATGAGCTTTACTTCATGAGAGATGGATAGATGATGCATTATTAGGTTTTTATCTAGCTCGGGCATGTCTTAATATGACCAAGCAAAATTGATCTTCTTTTCCTTGAAGAAATTAGTGAATTGTAGCTTCTCCTCTTCTGTCAAAGATTGAGCAATGTGAACCATTTGTGGAGCTTTTGTTGTTCCAAGATTGATAGTTTGTGTTGGCTCAATTAATACTGAAGATCTTTCTTGAAAATGATCTAGAAGAATATCTAGTTTCTCATCCTTTGGTGCCTCTAAGTGGTTTTCACCATTGGATATGTCTTTTTATTTGACTATTTTTTAATCTGATACTGCCACAAAATGGTTTTCACCATCATATTTATTTTTCTTTTTATTTTTAAAATTTTTAGATTGAGAAACTTGATATCCTCTTCATTCATATTTATGCTCCTTGGACTGGTAGAAGAGGTAAAAGATTCACAAGCATTTAGATAGCAAGCTAGAGTGTAGTCATTATCAAAGGATAGTAGGCTTGTGGGTGTGGATTCATTCTAGTATATAGGCTCGGGATGCATCAAGGGAAAATATTCATAGGGTTTGAGAGACAACACCACATTATTATCAATGTTATTAACTTGCAAGATGATTTCTATCAAATTTTCTTCCAAAGCGTTGTTAAGATTATTAAATTAATTATCATTATTATTGGAGTTCATGTTAGTGTTATGTTAATCTAACCCTAGTGACCTAGCATTAGAAATTTCTCCTTCTTCAATTTGAACTCTAAGAGTGTATTTGTATATCACATCTACCTCTATTTTCATTGTGGCATTAGAGAGTATGTCCCATTCATACTCATGTGAATCAACTTGACTATCATTTGAGACTCCCAAGAAGTGGGAAATAGTCATTGGTACATCCTCTTCTTCATCATCATTGTTTTCTTCTTCTTGATTCTCTCCTTTTTGCAAAGGTGTTTGTAAAAATGTTATATCTTGGTGTTCTTGAAAATGAGGCATGCCAAGAACATGAGTGTTAGTAACCAACTATCCCCAATTATGATGCCTTTGTTGTCGTTCTTCTTCTAGTTCTTCTTTTGATTCTTGTTTAGGTCGTGGATCGGTACTAAACTCTGATAGTGGATCTCCTTGTAAGAGTAGTAATCTCTCATAATAAATAGGTTGACCTTATATTTCTTCTTCATCATCTGAATCATGTGATCTATTGAATATCAAACCATCTTCGACTATGGGATGAGATGTCATTATGAAAATATTAAGAAAGATGAGTAAAATGATGAGGAGGTCTAAAAAAATATGACAAAGAAGCCACACCTTTGGATGTTTCCCCCACTTGCTCATCAATATTATTGGTTGATTTATTGATATTAATGAAATTCTTTGGTTTCTGAAACTTGTTAAAATTATTGGATGTGGCATAACTCTTATCATCCAAAGCCATTGGAGAAGTGCTCTAAAATTGACTCACTTAAAGCTGATAATTATATAATTATGAAGCACTACACATAATTGAGTAAAAGAAGAAAATCCAAAAAGTAGAACCTTATCTGTAATATCTTTTTGTAAATTAGAAATGAAAATATGTTGTACATCAATATAGGGCACAAGATAAGAAATTTGAGCATGCAAATTCTTAAACCTAACAATTAAATTACTCACTTTTTCTCTAACACCTTGTTTACAATGCATTAAATCAATTAAAGAAATCCTAGGATGAATGTTATTTTGAAATTGTTGGATGAAAGCATTAGAATTTTTTTGGAAAGAACCAATAGAGTAAGGAGGAAAAGAATAATACCATTGCAAGGCTTTGTCTCAAAAGGTTATAGTAAATAATTTATCCATAAACCTATGATCATGAGAGAAATCACTACACAATGTTTGGAAATTTTTCACATGAGTCAAAGGATCACCTTTACCATTATAGGTCTCGAGATGAGGAATCTCTAGGTATTGTGGAATAACAACACAGATGATATTGAAAGATAAAGGACAAGCAATATCACAAGTAGGAATATTAAAATTGGATTGAGTCATTGAAGCAAATTGTTGTTGTAAAGAAGACATGATTTGAGCCAAGATACTAATGGTGGAATTGATAGAAATAATTGTAGGATATGTTTGGAATGTTTGGAGCATTGTGAGAAATGGAGGGAATGGTTGAATATGAAAAGGGCATAGAATTGTAAGTGGGCATTGGTGAAGGTAAAGAAACAGTACATGGCACACTTGAAGTGATAGTATAAACATTAGGATTAGGAATGCTAACATGTGTAGGATTGAGGTTTTGAATAGAAGTTGTTATGATAGGTGGAGCATAAGTGGACACACTAGGAATTGAAGTAGAAATATACATAGAGGTCTCAACCCTAGTGGTAGGTGGAATGAAACCTAACCCTTCAGAATAATCTTTAATTGACTTGATATTGTTATCAATGAGATGAGAGATACTACACAAGATGTTAACACCATGTTCATCATTATTGATTAACTTCCTTAATCCCTCTACAACATAAATGACTTTGGGATTAGAGTTTTCTTATCCTAACCATTGTTCAAATTTCTCAAAGTCATTGGATATTTTTTGGACTTGCATAGGAGGGAATATTAAAGCCTCATCTTCATCATGAGAAGAATGGGAAGAGTTGTTATCTATTATAGGATTGATGTCACTAGTATGGATGTTGTTCTCATCAAGATTCCTAAGAAAAATAGAAGGCTCAATATCAAAATAACCCATAAGTATACACTTTATCCTAAGTAGAATGCTATAAGTAGGACTCAAAGTAATCACACTCATCCACAGTTGAAGATAAATCTAATGAAATTATAATATTTTAAAGAGATATTAAATTTAACTAAAGAAAATAACAATATTTTACAAAAGACACATATAACTATCAATTTTAAAGATCTAATGTAATGCATGCAAAGTAGATCTAGATCTAACAATTAAAATAAGAAATATGTAATGTACATAATGTATATCTAAACACCAAATTAGATTATGAAATGTAATAGGTTGGGTTCACCAAAATGTACTATAGGAAATAGGTGATGGGGAATGCAATAGGTAGTGTGGTAAATGAATTACTTCCCCATTTCATTTATTGCACACTAGGAAGGGAGAATGCCCCCAATAATCTCAAGAGGTGACTCAAACACTAATTGGGAACAAGAATTTTTCCTTCCTTAAGTAATGTAATGAATGGAATAGGAATGATTAAGTGTAATTGACCTATTAGAAAAGACACTAAAAATATACTAAAAATAGACCGCAACAAATAGATAATGAGATGAAACTGACAAAAATAAAAATCAAATGATGACATGGACTTGTGATAGAAATTTGAGTAGAAAGTGGCTAGAAGAGGTCAAGTTTGGTGACATATCCATGAAATAGGTTGATTTTGGTTACATGTCCTCAATGTTTTTGGCTAAAACTTTCATATAACCTACAACTGTACATGTTCTTCCCAGATATGATCTGAGAGCTTTGTACCCTATTCATACACACAAAAAATAGGGAAAAAGGTTGATGAAAGGGGTTTTCCTTGGTCAAACTCCTTTTTAGGAATCAAAATTAGAAATGAAATAGATTTCCATAAAGGAAAGTAATTGAAAAGGCAAATAATAGAATCACCTTGCATAAACACTTGTGGTCTGATGTAGAAATTTCTCATACCCATGAAGATGCTTGAATGTGCTTAAAATCCAAAGAGTTGACCTTGGAATGCAGTGTACACTAAAGGATGCCTTCAAAAAAGCATAGATCTATGATTTCCACTTCTAGATCTTGAATGTAGATATGCTTGATGATCACTTGAAAAGAGGGAAGAGAAGGTGGATGAATAAATTAATCTTCTTGTTTGATTTGAGAATTACTCTACTTGGAAAATATGGAAGAGAAAATTGCATCCAATGGAGAAGATTTCCTTGGATTTGAATTATCTTTAAGAATTAGAGACTTGGATATCTTGGTATCAAATTCTTTCCTTCAAATCTTGAATCCAATTGCTCTTTCTTGCTTGAATTTTTGATAGCTTGATTGCCAAAAATTATTACATATAGTTGTTGGGTACAAAGTGAGGAATTATAAGGGGTTCTTATACTACTTCCATCATTTTGGGATTCAAATTTTGTCTAGGTTGAGCACAAATGAAAATATTGAAATATGACATCGACATTAGTCCTTAGGGAAAGTTTGGGCCCCAAAACCCAAGGACATGTCACCATCAGCAATGTGTCCCACACAAGATGGGCTCAAATCTTAGGGGGGTCTCGAGGAGAGAGAATAGGAGCAAGACAAGAAAAGACATCTTTCCAAGATCAAGCATAATGGGCATTTGGACCTTGAAATTGTAAAAATGGGGCGTAATAGGTCCTAAAGCATCCAATTTTGGGTGCTAACTTTTTTGAACTATACATAAAAAAAATTAGGCTTTTTGAGAAGCAAAATTCTACTCTTTCAGAGAGTGACATCATGGGTGGTGATAGGGTTAGAGTGGAGCCAAATAAACATGATAAATTTAAAAATAATGCCACTTTTTGGCATATATGCAAGGAAGGGGGTGGCACAATATATTGAGTACATGAATCGCCACAATAAAAAGTTTTCTATCTAGTTTGCCTCATCTTGGATAGATAGAAGGGTCTCTATTGGGGAAATATCATTAGAAATCAATGAAGAGTTGATTATGAAGGCAAAAAGACCACTGACTACTGATAGACAATAGAAGATGAGTAGAGTGTCAAAAATGGAAATCCTTAACCAATTCTTTAGAGAGAATGAAAGTCTGATTAAGCACTACAATGGCTATGATTGTGAGCAACTCTCAGGGCCTTAGGACCAATTATGTCTTATGGTGATGTACTTCACCCTAGAAGAAAAAATTAGGGTTTATTATTTTTACAACATGTTGTTAATCACTTTCCTAATCATAGTGTTATATCATTTCTATTTTTCCTCCTCTATTCACTAGAAAAATAATAGTTAAGGAAATAGTGCATTTTGATAAAAAGTAGGGAAAAAATCCCATTCCTCTCCACCTAGTTCTTATCCTATGGCTGTATCATTTCAATTTGGCTCTTTTTACTCCTAGGCCATTTTCATACATGAAGCCCCTGTATCATCTTAAAATGGAAGCACTTCCATGTTAAGAGCATTTAGCCCTCCGAGTGAGTGGTCTGGGTCATGTCAAGCACCTTGAACTAGCTCTTTGCTCGGATCATACTTGTTCTCCTCATTCTTCTCCTTTATGTCCCCGATTTTCACTCCAATCTTCATTTCCTAGCATTCTGGGTCAAGATCATGAGGTTTTTGACCACAAGGTCAAAGTTGACCTTATGGGGTCAAAGTTGACCTCTATCCTAACCTGTTTAGGATCGACCTTGATCCTGACTTGGTCAAATACAAGCTCATCCTTGACCTCCTCTCTAGATTTCAAATTTCCTTGATTTTAGGGTGTTAGGTTTCACAGATATTTGTTTTCTTGCCTCTAGGTCGGCCATTTCGGGTTTTAGAATGGTAAATCCTTAAATTGCATTTAATCTAGGTATATTTTCTAAAGGTTAGGACCTAATTGGGATTTAATTCTTTAAGGTGGCCCCTCTAGAGGATTGTTCCCTAGTTCACTATAAAAGGAGGCCTTCCTCTCTCATTTTGACATCCATCATTCACATCTTTTTCCATCAAGCAATCAAGTTTTGCAATCTCCTCTCTCAAGCTTTCAAGGTGATCAAGAAAGCATCCATTCAAGCATTCAAGTCCTCTTCTCCATCCAAGTTCTCCATTTTAAGATCAATGATTCAAGTATTCAAGCCATTGAAGGGATTTGGTTCAAGCATTCAAGATTCATCATTCAAACCCTAGATCTAGCCATCATGATGGTGTGATCTTCCCTCAAGATCCATTTGTTCATCTTCAATATCCATTCATTCTTCTATCAAGGTGGATTCCAAGCATACAAGCATGGAGGTTTTGTATTTACTTTCATGGTTTTGATTTACATTCACCATTGTTGTGTTCAAGCTTTCATACCAATATACTTGTTTACATTCAAAATACAATTACATATCTATCGAATTGCATAGCTTCATTGTTAGATCCATTTATACTACTTGCTAACATTCTTATTTCAATTTCAATATTAAGGTTGATTCCAAACCGGGGTTTGACCAAGGCAAACCCCTCAAACAAACAATAAAAACCCTCTTTTTCTTGCAGGTATAGGTGCAAAATTTCGGATCTGAGAGTAGATTTGGACACCCTTTTTGGTGAACTTTCAAGATTTGTGAACAAAGTCAGAATCAACCTTCAAATAAAGAATGTAGCCCTTGACCTTTTATGAGGGTCAAAGACTACTGGCCATTGGAAAGACAAAAGATTTCTGGGTTTTCTTCGTCTCGACATTTCCAATCCGAAATAGGTTGCAAAATTGCTTGAAAGTACACACAAACATCAGAAATTGGCATTTTCCATATTTGCCCTAATTTGAGGTTAGTATTTGTATTTCAATTATTTCAAACTTCAAACATTCAATTCCACTATAGGGAAATATAAGATTTTTTTCCTTTTTCATATTCTCCATAGATTGATTCGATTGTGCATTAACCTTTTGGTTGATCAATTTGGATCTCTCCCTTGGGAATTTGGATTTAGAATTAGATCTCATATTTCCCCCACACATTTTAGAGTGAATCCTATTTCATTCTATTCATTTTGGTGAACCCGACAAGCTTACTCTCTTTCTTTTTGGTGTTAGATTTCCTTTTAGATTAGGTCTAGTTTATGCTCTTTCATTTTACAATTCAAGAATACAAAAAAAAAAATCTACATATTCAATAAAATCCAAAAATATTTCTTGCATTTCATTTTCTATGGTGATTGTTAAGATGGTTTGGTGTGTAGTTATGTTCTTTATTACTCTTCTTTTAGCATCTCTTTATAATACCTATGATGTTTATGAGAGTATCATTCACTTCATTATGTTGATGACCCTTCACTTTTCTCTTGCTTATGCTTTTGTGAAGTTGACCGACACTAGTCTACCTACATTTAAAACCTTCATTAAAGATTTATGTGGTAGCCTTATTAATCTTTTGGATTATGTGAAGAATTTGGTAGATGATACATCATCTCCTAATCTTCCTAATCCTAATCCTATCAATCCTAATCCTAATCCTATCAATCCTAATCTTAATCCTATCAATCTTAATCCTAATCTTCTTAATCCTAATCTGATACCTAATTCTCCATCTGTTCATCCTTGCTCTTCCCATACTTATGATGGGATTCAAGCTATAGTTCAGGATGTGGATGTGCAAGATTTCTTTGATTTACCTTCTTTGATTCATGATGATATTAAAGGAAAGGGTAAAGAAACTTCTTCAAAACCTATTATCCCACTTTATACAACCTTTACTCATGAACATGATAAATAATCACCTCTTGTAGAAGCTTTACATAATATGTACACTACTGGATATAATATGGTAACTAAACAAGGTTATAAAGGTTTAGGGCTTTTGAGTTAATGAGCATGGTATTAGGTTTCTAGTTCATATACCCCATAAACCAGATATGTATGGTGTTGGTTGTTCAAGATCTCAAGTTAAGGTAGGTGATGCTAAACATCATCCTCCTCTTCACATTCTTCTCCCCACACCTATCTTAGAAAATATTTATACTCGTCAAGAAGTGGTTAAGAAGGTATATGTTGAGCTAATGAATTCCAAGAAGGAAATCTTTAGACCTATGCCGATAGATTCTTTATACAAATACAAGTGTCCTTTTCATTATAGTAACAAATATTTACTTGCTGATTGTAAACATTTCAAGTTATATGTTAGAGAAAGAGCTACTTTAGGAATTATATCTCACTCTCGTGCAATTTTACAATTCCTTCATAATTTTGATATAGGGGATTCCCCTCCTTTAGATATAATGTAGAGGTTCTTCCCCTCTTGTCTCATGACTGGGGGCAAGAGGTGCATCTTCATCTAGTCTTCTAGAATCCATTAGGTTTTTTATTAGGGTTTAATTAGTATTCTTTCTCTCCTATTTTTTAATGGCTTTGCATTATGTTTTTAATCATCCATAGAATCTATCCTTTCTTTTCAAGATATCTTTTCTAAGACATTTGTTTTGTGAAGGTATCCCTTGTCTCTATCTCTGGGGGGCAAGGTACCTCTTTCTGTCTCTTTGTCTAGGGAGAAACTTTCCTTAGCTTAGTGGTACTTTGTTTATATTGCCATATTATTTCAACATATTGATAGATGTTTTGACTACAGATAACCTTCTTATATGAGAAGTTGTTGTCCTAAGTCCTCACTTCTTCTTTATTTTTCAAATTATGTTCTTTATAAACTCTCACCCTTGCTTTGGTGTTAGAGTTGTTTCCCTCATTCCAAAGATTCCTCTTCCTCTTGTTTGTAGGGGGCTTGATGATTGAATCTTTGTTCCCGCCTTTTGAAAGATGATATTTTATTTAAGTCACTCCTCTTTGGTGGGGGTCTTGTTGATAAGATCTCTTTCTTTCAAGATCCTTTTCCATGAGTGATATATCCTTTTCATGATTATCTATATTCTTGGATGTAGGTGTCAATATCCCTTGCTAAGGATATGGTGTATATTGTTGTAAACAGGATATCTCCTTGCATTGTGAAGTAGGTATCCTCTTTCATCTTTGTTCCTATACTTGGGGGGAAAGGATGCTATCTCCTTCTTTTCTATCTTTCCGAGATACACCTCTTTCCTTGGGTAAGCAGTATTTATCTATTATGTGATATCCAATCATACATGAAAATTTTAGTTTGCATTGAGGATCTATGTCCTTGATAACAACCTCTTTTGTTGTTTGAAATTGGGTTTCCATGGTTGATATATCTCTCACCTTGGAAACTGAACAGTGTGCTATCCCTCATAAGGGTTACTTTCTTTTCACTTCTTGCATGATATCTCTTTACATTCATCCCTTCCATGGCCTCATAGGAGCTATGACCTTCTTGGCTTGGACTGGGTGTTGTTTGTGGATATTGTCTTGATGTTGAAGAAGGATTTATCCTTGTTCTTTTCTTTCCTTAACATGTCAAAATAGTATGTTTTTTCCATATTAAGGAGGGGGGCATATATAGGGTCTCCCTTGTACTATAGTTTTTTATTTTTATATGCTAAATCTTGGAAGGTAACACACATAAGTTGCTAAATCCTAAAAAGACATGCATTTATATGCTAAATCTTTCAAAGGTAATGCACATAAGTTGCTAAATCATGAGGAGACACACATTTTTCAAAATTTTCAATATGCTAAATCTTGGAAGGTAACACACATAAGTTGCTAAATCTTGAAAAGACAAGTATTCATATGCTAAATCCTTTGAAGGTAATGCACATAAGTTGCTAAATCCTGAAGGGACATGCATTTCCAATATTTCAAATATGCTAAATCTTGGAAGGTAATGCACATAAGTTGCTAAATTCTGAAAAGACACACATTCATATGCTAAATCTTCTGAAGGTAACTCACATAAGTTGCTAAATCTTGAGGAGACACTCATTTTATATTCATAGTGATACAAGAAGGTGGATCTATGAGTATTCTAGAATCTTTTAGAAGATGCATTATAATTGCAAGCACAATTTATGGGTGAACCTATTGGGCTCTCCCTCCAGGGTGATTCATGGTAAGGTGGGCATCTTACTAGGTGAGGTAATCACTCTTTTTCCCTTTCTCTCTTTTCACTTTCATGCTAGTAGGACTGGATCATGAAGCTATGTCATTTATAGTGTTGTTCTTGTCTTTATTATGTAAAAAATTATGCTTTTATGATAGCTTTCCAAATATGATGTTAGTATAAGAAATGTTTCTTAGAAAGGTTTCTTATGCTAGTTGATTTGGCTTTGTTTTAGTACTAACCCCTCTTTTGTGTCCTTTTGATTTTCACACCCTCGTGCACGTATGTTGAGTTAGAATCCTTAGCCTAGGGGCTTGTGTCCCTAACTAAGTGTCATTTTATCTCATTTTGAATCCATTGGGATCTTTTCTTCCTTCTCCTTTACCAAGAGTTTGCATCGAATCCATACTCTTGTTAAAGTGGGGGCTTAATGTATCATCTTAAAATGGAAGCACTTCCATGTTAAGAGAGTTTAGCCCTCCGAGTGAGTGGTCTGGGTCATGTCAAGCACCTTGAATTAGCTCTTTTCTTGGATCATACTTGTTCTCCTCATTCTACTTCTAGCTGTCCTTGATTTTCACTCCAATCTGCATTTCTTAGCATTCTAGGTCAAGATCTTGACATTTTTTACCACAAGGTCAAAGTTGACCTTATAGGGTCAAAGTCAACCTCTATCTTGACCTGGTTAGGATCGACCTCAACCTTGACCTAGTTAGATACAAGCTCATCCTTGACCCCATGTCCATATTTCAAATTTCCTTGATTTCTAGGTGTCAGGTTTTGGGGATATTTGTTTTCCTACCTCCGGGTTGGCCATTTTGGGTTTCGAAATGGTAAATCCTTAAATTGCATTTAATCTAGGTATATTTTCTAAAGGTTAGGACCTAATTGAGATTTAATTTTCCAAGGTGGCCCCTCTAGAGGATTGTGCCCTAGTTCACTATAAAAGGAGACCTTCCTCTCTCATTTTGACATCCATCATTCACATCTTCTTTTTCCATCAAGCAATCAAGTTTTGCAATCTCCTCTCTCAATCTCTCAAGGTGATCAAGTAAACATCCATTAAAACATTCAATTCCTCTTCTCCATCCAAGTTTTCCATTGAAGATCAAGGATTCAAGCATTCAAGCCATTGAAGGGATTTGGTTCAAGCATTCAAGATTCATCATTCAAACCCTAGATCTAGCCATCATGATGGTGTGATCTTCGCTCAAGATCCTTTTGTTCATCTTCAAGATCCATTCATTCTTCTATCAAGGTGGATTCCAAGCATACAAGCATGGAGGTTTTGTATTTACTTTCATGGTTTTGATTTACATTTACCATTGTTTTGTTCAAGCTTTCATATCAATATACTTGTTTACATTCAAAATATAATTACATATCTATTGAATTGCATAGCTTCATTGTTAGATCCATTTCTCCTACTTGCTAGCATTCTTATTTCAATTTCAATATTAAGGTTGATTCCAAACCGGGGTTTGACCAAGGCAAACCCCTCAAATAAACAACAAAAATGCTCTTTTTCTTGTAGGTACAGGTGTGGAATTTTGGATCTGACAGTAGATTTGGATACCCTTTTTGGTGAACTTCTGGGATCTGTGAACAAAGTCAGAATCGACCTTCAAATAAAGAATGTAGCCTTTGACCTCTTATGAGGGTCAAAGACTACCTACCATTGGAAAGACAAAAGATTTCTAGGTTTTCTTTGTCTCAGCATTTCCAATCCGACATAGGTTGCAAAATTGCCCAAAAGTACACACAGACATAAAAAATTGGCATTTTCTAGATTTTCCCTAATTTGAGGTTAGTATTTGTATTTCAATTATTTCAAACTTCAAACACTTCAATTCCACTATAGGGAAATATAAGATTTTCTTCCTTTTTCATATTCTCCATAGATTGATTTGATTGTGCATTAACCTTTTGGTTGATCAATTTGGATCTCTCCCTTGGGAATTTAGATTTGGAATTAGATCTCATATTTCCCCACCCATTTTAGGGTGAATCCTATTTCATTATATTCAGCCCCTAAAACTAGAACCCCACACTCATCTAGTCTTTAAGACACTCTTGACCCAAAAAAAAGAAATTTCTCAAAAACCTTACGCTAACACATGTAGGCACATTTTATGAAAGACTATTATTGAATGTACGATGTGACTTTGTCTGAATTTTGATGAAAAGGTGGCGAGAAAATCATCACTATTTTTTTGTCAGATAGTCTGACACTGGATTGGACATCGCATTACCAATGAAGATGCATCAAAAACTAGTTTGGTTTGAAAGAGTAATACTCCGATGAGTAAGATGTGTGTCTAAAAAGACTTTTCATTGGAAGATCATCAATTTTTATGGCCTTTTTTGGGGCCAGTCATTGGTATCCTGATGACAATCCCAAACTATGCTCCAACAAGGATGTTGCACCTCTGACACAAAATATTATCGGGTGTTTTCCATTACCATCAGTCATTATTGATAATTCTCATTGGAATTACAATGAGTTCTCCCATTTTACTTTAGTGGTAATGCTATTCCTCTGACCCAAAATTTCATCAAAGGTACAACATTACTTTCGGTAAATTATCATCAGAATTTTGATGACAATTTTAACATTTTAAAAAAAATGTATACCCTAACAGGCTGTAGTAGAATTAGAAATGAAAATTGTGTACATTGCAAATGGAAGAAGAGTTTCTTGTCCAAAAATTAATTGAACTACTCTTAGAAGAAGAAAAGAATAAACATCAAAGTATTATACAAGGAATTCTATATAATTTAAAATCATAAATATATGTATAGTTTATGAGATATGTTGAAAACAATGGCATAAATCTCTTCAATTGGTTTGAATTTAAAAAATGAATAACTAATAAGAAATCAAATATTAATTGAGTTAATCTTAGAGATCTTACCATGTGCCTATTATATGCTAATTCCACTAGCTTGTTCATGACAAGAACTTCCCACTCTCTAAACACATATGTTGGAATTTTTGTTGTTTGAGGTGTTTACATTTATTCTTTGTCATTGATGTCAACATTTGTTTCACTTGGTTTTATTAAGAGTCTCAAACAAACTAGTTATGACTGTAACATGGAGGTTTGACAAGGTGGTACGAACAAAATATGATCTTCTAGGGTACACGATCTTAGATTTGTGAAGTAGGAGGTGTGTAGACCTTATGTCTAAGGTTTTAGATCATTATTTGGTTCTTTTCATGAGTTATGGATGATTTGGTGGAGACTGATTATAGTGTTGTAATAGAGGATTATGAATGAGAAGGTCTTTGACTTTTCAAGATAACTTGGATGTGAGCATGGATTGTGGTATACGAGCTTGAGGCTTGACAAAAGACACATGAAATAACATTTTGTGAGATTCTTGGGTTGTTGGGATCATGGTGACATCAGAGATGGCATATGATCTGGTGAAGACCTATTTAGGGCCAACTAGAGGAGATAATGTGTTCAGAGGGTTTCTACCATGGATTGTGGATCTTTTCTCACATTTGATGATTTGTATTTGTTGTATACTTGTTTAAGATATCGTATGTATCTTAGCAAGGGTCTATGGATTCATTTGTGCATTGGGAAAATCCTAATAGGTTGACCTAATTTCTTGTTTTAACTTGTATAAAGGAAATTCATGCCTTGGAGTATTGATGGTATGACTTTTAAAAAGGATTGTGAGCTTCTTGTTATGAGGTCTATTGGATGTAGATAAGAGATCATTCATTGAGAACTTCATTGGAACTGTATATGCAAGGATAGTTATTGTAAGTCAGCTCATTATTGTTATTTTATACTCTTATACATTTATTTGAATAGTGGATCCAAAAGGTGGGTTTAACCTTCAGAAGTTGGATTTAACCTTCACTTTGGGCATTGTCCTTGGGCAATGAGCCTACCTTTGTACTCAACTCCTAATAGGATTGGAAAGAATCCTAACAGAGTCTACTCTTTAACAGGGACATGTACTGAATGTAATAATCAACTCATAATAGGGATAGGTCTCCTAACATGGACATAATATTTCTAGAGCATTTTTTGTGGCCATCCCCACCAGGTTTTTTCCCTTATTAGGGTTGTACTTGACAAAAAATCCTTGTGTTACGGTGTTTTGATTTTATGATGTTCTTGTGGTATATTATTATTTTAGTTTGTTTAAAGTAATCAAATTAAAAGGATTTAAGTTTCAGATTTAGCACACAAGTGATTCACCCCCCCTCTCAGTTGTGTTGGTGCAATTTTATTGCTAACAATTGGTATCAGAGCTTCTAGTCATCATATAGTAATGTTCACTTCTTGAGGAGATCCTAAGATGGTTTAGTACAGGAAGGAGAGCCCTAAGTTTGATGCTGAAAATTTTGATAGCTGGAAAAACAAGATGAGGACTCATTTGATCTACATGGGAATTTCTTACTGGATGATTATCAAGAAGGATGAAGAGATCAAGGTAAAATTTTAGATATTTGATGCTACTGAAGATGAGAAAAAATGTTTTATTTCAACATGGTTACAAGGGAAGCTTTGATCAATGCACTTTTAGAAGAAGAATTCATAGAGGTTAAGGAGCTTGACTAAACAAACATAATCTAGACAAGGTTAGAAGCTTTGTATGAAGGAGACATGTACACTAAGAGGGAAAAGTTGTATAATTGGAAGGTGAAGATGGAGAACCTGAGGATGTGAGAGGATGAGAATTTTAGAGCATATGTACAGAGGATAACTAAGTTTGTTACATGAATCAAAAACTATGGAGGCACATACACTAAAGAAGAGGAAGTGATCGCAAAGATTCTAAGATATTTGACACCATCTTATAAGAAAAAGGTTCAGGTGATTGAGGAGATCATTCCACTCAAAAATAAATTCAATGAAGAGATGTTGATTGCTAAACTAACCACCTTTGAGATCGTAGAGTTTTAGGAGGCATTACCTAAAGTGGAAATTCCATTCAAGGCTACTGTTAACAATGACAAGAGGGCATTATCAAGCCTTATGAGCACTAGTAGAGGTAGCAGACATGTAGAGCTTGGAGAGTATACAAATGATTGGGCTGAAATAGAGGAAGAAGAGAGAAAGATGGATGAGCTTGTGGCTATGATTGCAAAGAGGGAAAAGAGAGCTAAGGGTAAGTTTGAAGGTAAGTTACCACTAAAATATTGTTATTGAAATAAAATTGGTCACTTTGCATGTAGATTTCCTACTAGGGTTCCTAAGCACAAACCTAAGTTTTAAAAGTCTGAGAAGGATAAGGAATTTTATTATGATAGTGAGGGTGTTTTTGATGATGATTCTACAAATGATGAGGATGAGATTGGATTTGTTTTAATTAAGGATGAAGAACTTGTTCATGAAGAGAAAGATTTAGTTTCACACATGGAAAATAAACCAGAATGGATTATAAATAGTGGTTTCTCTCATCACATGACTAGTGATAAAGACAAGTTTTTTTAGCTGAATAAATATGATGGTGGATTGGTTAGATTTGGTGATTTCACTCCTAGGTTGATCATTAGTAGAGTATCAGTATCTCTTGATGAAAAACTATTATTGATGATGTCTTTTTTATTGATGTCCTTAAAACATAACTTTTTGAGTGTTGGACAACTTGTAGACAAGGTTTACCACTTGTAGTTCAAGAATGGGAAATGCACTATCAGAAGTGAGACATGGGACTTGATCACATCAGGAATAAAAACAAGAGGTAATGTGTTTCAATTGAATACTATATAGGCTAGTTTTTTTTGTGGAAATGGTAGATGACAATTGATTGTGGCATAGAAGATTTTGTCATATCAATTTTGACAACATTGTGAAGGCTAATAACACAAATGCAATTAGAGATCTGCCAAAGATTATCAAACGTACTAACACTATATGTAGAGAGACATGAAGGATAAATAAACAAAGAGAAGATTTCAGAGTAAGTCATTTTTAGAAAAGGGGAAGTTATATATGGTGCATATATATCTATGTGGTCCTACAAAGACAAGGTCCTACTATGGTGAAATGTATTTCATTCTTTTTGTTGATGATTATTCCAAGATGATGTGGGTTTCTTTCCTTATAGAAAAGTCTAAAGCTTTTGAGAAGTTTAAGATTTATAAGGAAAAAGTTGAGAATTAGTTAGGTTTGAAGATAAAATGTTTGAGGTCAGATAGAGGTCAAGAGTTTACTCTGATGTATTTAATTCATACTACAAAGAACATTGCATATATAGATAAAATTCTGCACCTAGGACTCCACAACGGAATGGGATAGAAGAATGAAGGAATCAAACCATATTGGATGCTATAAGGACTATTTTGATTGAAGGAAATATGGAACACATGCATTTAAGGGAAGTAGTTAACACCACTTTCTACACTTTAAACATGGTTCAGATAAGAGAAGGTAATTGTAAGAGTCCTTATGAACTATGGTTTGGTCATACTCCTACTATGAATTATTTCAAAATTTTTGGTAGCAAGTGTTGTATCAAAAGAGATGATATAGAAAATTTTTATGCAAGGAGTGTTGAAGGTATCTTTATTCATTATTCCACTAAAAGTAAGGAATATAGGTGTTTCAATTTGAAATTAATGAAAATAATTGAAAGTGCTAATGTTAAGATTGATGAAAGGTTTCAGATTCAAGAAAGGATGTATGAATGTGATCCAATCCTTGAGACTAAGAACATTACTAAGAATAAAGAGACAAGATAGATTTTTAAGATTGACAATGGTATATAGGTTTGCTTGAGTGAACAAAAAGAAGCTCCTAGAAAACCAAGGTATGTTTTGTTGAATCATCCTAAAAAATTAGATTATTGGTGATTTCAATCAAGGTATGATGACAAGTGTTGGAAATATATTATTATAAAGTGATATATTGAGAGGGGGAGGGGGGGGGGTGGGGGGGGTGGGGTTGAATCAGATATCTACCAAATATCCCATTTTGACATAAACTAACTTGCATAATATAAACATCAAATTCAATACTATAACATATCTAACATACTAATCATCATCCATGAAAATGCAAAATAACACAATGATTTTGGTTACCTAGAAACCCTTAAAAGGTAAAACTGGGGTGGGGATGATAACCAAAAATCTTCACTACTACAGTATTAAAGTTTTCCTATTAGGGATACAAAGTTTTACCATAAAATAATGATCTACCCTGTGAGGGGCCTGCCCTATTAAGAGATTTTAGACTTATACAATCTACCTTGTAAAAGGATTTTAAATTACAAAAAAGTAAGAACTTGAATAAGAGATTTACTTAGGTTTTCTAAAACCATTTTGTTAACATATTTACCATAATTTACCTGTTAGAATGTTTCAGTACCTGATCCTTTGGTTTGCACTACTTTACTCGGTCACTGAACTCTGTCTCTGATAATCAATACACTTCTCAATTCTACATGTATGCAATCCTCTTCATACTCATACTCTTATGCTATGATCCCCTTGATATGTTTTAGGGTTCGAATCTCATCTTATATAAACAATTGATTACCTCCATGATTTGAGATCTACGATCTGGATTGTCTATTTTTTCTACTTAACCATTCCCTAATTCTTATTGGTTACATGAGTTACATAGAGATTAATGATTATAATTGTAAAGCATAATCAAATCTATGATTTCCTCAAAAGACAATAAATATCATGTAGATGTTAGCCAAAATAGTTTACCTAAGTCTTTGTGCCATAACAAACACATATGTCAAATTTGGCTTACTCAGAATTTGATATCTCTGGCACTCGACACTGACTGTTCTTCTTACCCTGGTGCTTGACACTGTCATATCTACATAACTTGACATAAACTAACTCAGCTAATATTGAAGTACTTGCTAACCACTGACTTACTCAGTAGTAACTACTGCTTGATAAATGTACAATATACATGGCTCAGCTTATACATGATGATTCGGTCGCAGTGATGACCAACCAACATTTCTTAGAAAATGACTAAGTGTAAGACACTAATAGACAACAAAACTTAGGGATCAACAATCTCCCCCTTAGACATTAGTGGAAAAAACACTTTGTCATGACATTTACATTACATTGAGTACTTTAGTAATACCAATTTTTTATATAAAATACTCCCTCTAAGACTTGACTCCGTCTTCAAAAATTTGTTACACATATATACATAAGACTCCTTTTTTTTGACATACAACCAAATATATACTTTTGCAAAACTAGTATGTCATACCATTTGTTGATTCCACTGTGCCATTTCTTCTTTCTGCTCTTTTTGTTTTCTGTAATCTGATATTTTGTCTTTCCATATCATTTCCATATCATTTTCCTCTTCAATATTTTATCATGATATATTATTTCCCCCTTTTTATTGTCACTTGTAATTCCTGGGGTGTAGGGATTTTAAAGTACTTATTCAAAAATAGTTTGTGAAGCTACATTACCATTCCCAATGTATTTTCTCAACTAGACCTTACCGATTTCAAAACCTTAGACTTTATTTCTAGCTCGATAGCTAGCTCAACGAGGCTCTCAACCATTGAAAGATGAGGGTCTTTCTGAACTAATTCCTTTGTCATGACTAACTCCCTCTACACAACCCCCAAATGAGGTGTTAACACTATTTGTATGGAGATTAGTCAAGCTCTTATTTTACCATCATTAGCGACCGATTTGTCTAATCTACCTTGGGCATATAGTAACCTGGTAAAATGAATAGAGATGGAACTTGCGTCCATGCTCAATGAGTGACCTATAGACTTTATATCTAACTATAGTTTGTCTATCAGATCATGATTGTCCCATGTAAATTCTGCAACATTGCATAACTTTTTGTATAAAGAATGGGCATTCTGTACAACCTCTTCTAAGTTTTCTATTAAGGTAGATAGTTCTACCTATTTGACTACAATGTCTTTAGAGACCTTATTGAGTACCTTGGTCTCAAACTTCCTTTCTGACCACTATAACAACTTATCATTGTTGTCATCACCAATCAACTTCTTGACAATATGTACAAGTTGCTCCAAGATAGGTACAAATTCATTTACATCATCTATCTCAAAAGCATCAATGAAAATACCTTTAATTTCATGTAAAACTTGCTTTTGCTGATGTTCCCTTCTCATCTCTTTGGTGTTGTGTCAAAAGTTGGTGTATTCTCAATTCATGGATAATCTTGAACTTGAATTAATACAAGATTAGTGCATGGTAGAAAGTTATCTGATACTGCCTCAACTTGTATGTTTTTTTGTTTATCTTCCTTAGTAAATACATTTTTCTTCACTAGAGTATCCTCGGTGATGTTGACAATTGTGATAACATCCTGTGACTCACTTATTTCTTCCCTCTTTTCTTCCTTTTCCTCATTTAGTGGCTCGACAATATCTTCCATATTGTCTAGTGCTACTCCGCTGGATGTTCCTGCACTTGGTTGTGCACTCTTATCAATAATAAGACCAAAAATGAGTTCCCACAATATTGTGCTCTATTACACAATTTCTTCAACTTTATGTTGTAATACAGAATATGCTAAGAGCATAGGTAAAAATCTTCTTCTGTACTTCTCCATATATTGCTTGATGTATTTGGGGGATAACTCAGGCATGACTTGAGCAAGTGTGCTCTCCCTTATTTGCTTCTTGGTCATCAAGGCATATTCCCATTTATGAGCTATCCTCTTGTACAGTTCATCAGGAATGTTGACTGGTTAGAATAATATCCTAGTAACTCAAGGATTGGACATCCTTTAATAGTGATTCATTATTTAAAATCATCATGTATCTACTTAGAACATCATGCTAGACTTCATTAAATGGATCAATCTAGGAACGTGAACTTGAGATGATGGCTGCAAAGTTTATACTTTAGTTCTTCTCAATAGTCATCACTAATAAAGTAAAAGCTAATGGTACAGGAGATTTATACTAGAAACTGAAACTACAGATTAACTCTCATCTTTGAAGGAAAAAATTAACAGTAAATAGATAATGCTTCAGAAGTAAACTTATGCTACATGAAATAGTCAATGGTTCTGCTACTAGTGGCTGCAGGAGCAATAGTACTAAACAAATTCAAAGAAACTTAACTAAATCCTACTTAAACATGAATAGGGAATTCACCTCCCGTGTGGGCCCCCACAAAAGTATGAATGAATTATAACTCAGAGATTGAAATGAAGAACTGTCATATATTCATTCAACAAAACATAGATACAATATAGGATATCAAAGTATTTTACTCTATTGCTAGATTACAGTATGAATTCCTCAAGACGTCTAACTAGCCTGAAATCATAAGTTCCAGCTTATTTAAAAGCAACTAAGAAAAATAGAACTCTTAAAAACTAGGTCTTTCATTACATAGCATAAAAACTTCAGTTACAGGAATGACAACATCATTGATGCAAGAGGATAAGCCATATTTAGTGCTTCGAGAATATAGGAATGTTTGGTAACTAGATTGACTTGGACTAAATCAGCAATCACAAAGTTATGGAAGGAGTGGAGCTATGATGAACTCTAAAATAGTTATCCACCTTAAAAGACCCACTCATCCTTGAGTCCACGCTCCTTGCTGACTTATTCTTCTCCTGAAAAAGGTTAACATAACAAAATCCACAACATGAATCCAAGGTAGAGATTATAATAAGTTTTCCTATTTTAATGTAGCCTTGTCACACGGCTACAGGAGGTGTACCCATTAAATCTAGAGAAGAAAAATACAAGATTTTATCATAACATTCATTAATCTATATATATATATATTCAATCTTGTCCTTAAGTTTCATAAGTATCAAATATACATATGGCTAAAGCTTAGAAACATAAAAGACTGTATAATGTTTATGAAAAACCATAAGATATTTAAGTCTGAACTTAGAAAATCATAAACAAAACATCCCATAAACTTGACTCATCATTCCCCCCAGCTTAGCTATTTGTTGGTCCCACAACAAATAAATTCTTCAACCTGGCTGTCAATCTATAGTCAGCAGCTATTCTCTATCCAGAACCTCCCTCTGCAAGACTTCAATAGAATCCCTTTGTTTCCCTATGTTTCTTCCATTTGTCCTTTTCCCTCTGCATATCAAAACTGTCTAGATTTTTTGAGTTTGCAAGTAAAGGAGACATCAATAATGGAGGCTAAAAGGTTAGTGGAATCCAAAAAACTTCTCTCTCTCTCTCTTCCCAAGGAAATGTACCAAGGGGTGCACTGGGTTGCCATACCAAAATTGAGAGGTGAATGTGGTTCTTTGTTTCTCATCTACCTAGATAAACTATTCCAATGCCACTGAATGGAATTTCTAGCCTCAGGTAGTTCATAATCTATCATCTATTCATATGCATTAAATGCTTCATTTCTCATTGAATAGATGATCTTGCTACCTAAGTTAGAGGGGGCTATCCTTAACCAATTATAGTAGTAAGTTTGAGGATCTTTGGCTTCAAGCCTTAGAAACAAGGGAATTTTTGACTCCAAATCCCTATACACTTTAGCTTGAGTGTCCCAACTAATTTCATTCTATATCCAGGACATGAGGGCTCTGAGTTGAATATCCCCAACATAAAGCAAGGGATTCCAAACTTGGTCATTAGGGACTGCTAGGTTGTGGAGATAAAATGCACATAATAGATTTTGGATGGCTGCAGGAGAGTTATGGAAGGCTTGAGAAAACTGGGTAGGCTCTTGTAATGAGGAAGACCTGTCCTACATAATACAGGTCATTTGATAGTTTAACAATAGTTCTTTAAGAAACAAGGCATAGACAGGTGACAGGGATCTACAACCCATCAGGTCAGGAATTAAAGATATAATTTTATCAAGTTTCACACTTAATTATTCTATCTTTTCCTCCTGAACAAGTGTTTCCTGATAATGATGGTCTACTACCCTATTTAGTTCTTTCCATTGATGTTTCCACTACTCTCTCTTAGAATTTAATTGCTTAGACAATTGGAAGATAACAGATAGCAAAGATGTTGAACTAGATTGATCTGTTATTGAATTAAGGCAAGAATTGTCTGCTGCTTGAGGGATAGATGACTTACCATTGTTAGCACTTGTCCTCTTCAAAGGATCTATCTAGATGATCATAGTCCTATGGGTGTTAGAGCATTGTTGAGCCACTGAAGCTAATGTATCTAACCCTTCATTCAAAATTTTCTCTACTACCTTATTGACAAGGTCTATATCAATATCTGGATTTTTTGTATAGGGATCCCTTTCTGCTGTAGGAGATTCTACTGTAGGAGAGAACACTATGTCATCTACTTCCCTGATGTAACTATCAAAGTCATCACTTTCTGAATCATTTTCTTGAAGATTCCCAGAGGTTGATCCTCTCCTTTGAAACACATAAGCTTGCTCTTCTGAGCTGGAGTCATCTCTGATTATAATGACTTCTGCATTTACTGGCTTATCAAGAACCTGCTTTATTTTAACATTAGGAAATTTCTCAAATGTTTCATGTTCCATAATCTCAGTCCATTGTTCTTCCTACTGAGAAGTTTCAGGCTGTAATTCAACTTCTTGCTGAATGTTTTCATTTTCTTCTTCCTTCTGTCCAGAATCTTGTGTTACATTTGGCTCATTAACTGGAATCTCTTTAGTTATTTTTGACCTTCTCCTAGCACTTCTCCTTAATGAAGTTTCCTCCTTCTTTTATAGAGCTTTCCTTTTTCTAGAAGTGCTCATGGCTATAGGAGATGCCTTAGCCTACCGACTAGTACTAGGGTTAATTTTCTTTTTCTTATCCTTTGGGGAAACCATTTCCACTATAGGAGCAACTTCAACCTTTTCTGTAGGAGTCTCTGATTCCTCTTCACGAGTTGATCTTGAAGTAGAGGAGTTAGTAGAATTAGGGGAATTAGGGGTCCTAACCCTAGATTTCTTTTTGATGAAGAACATTTTCCATTTTCAATAAAAATTTTCCTAACCCCTTTAGTAGTTTTAACCCTCTGTCCCATTCTACGCCCAATTGGTTCTGGGGTAGGCTCCTTAAACCCCTACAATAGAAATTCCTCCCAGGAAATATCTGACTACTCCCTTAAGGCTTTTTCCACTATCAACTTGATTAAATAGTGGTGAGAGACAAAATTTCATTTACCCTCTTAAACTAGAATGGCCTGTTTTGACAAGATGCCAAACATAAAACTAGGGACATTAATAGGCCTATTATCATGTCTTAAACAACTCAAGAATTTAAAGTGCACAAAATGCAAGAATGAGTGCTGCCCTTTGTAGGTGAAATACCTAATGATATAAACTACACATTGTTTAAATGGCTTAGGAAGATATAGTCAAAATGTACCTTGTTTCCTATCAACTTCAAGCGGTGGGTCTATATGTAGAGTGAATTGAGCTCTGGAAGTAGTTGGGTCAAGATTCTCTACAAATTCCTCATCCTCTAGTGGTAATCCCATGACCTTTGCCAAAACTGACTGAGAAAATGACACCTTCAGTCCTTTAACTTTAGCCACTCCATCTTTTAAGGAGTTAAGAAACTAAAGTGCAACCTCGTCATCCTAGCTAGGTAGCTTCTGGACATAATCTATCCAACCCCTTGCCTAGAAATATGGCCTACAATTTTGGTCTTTGAGCAAAACACCATGCACAGTAGGCTCCCTTTGGATGAGGTCATCACCCATCATCTAGTTTTTGAGATACCCAAAATAGAGATGCAAGAGATAAAACAAACAACCAAAATTTTGAACAAGAAAGCTTGAAAAGGCAGGTTGCAAGATGATTCAAATTTGGAAATTTCTAGCAATGCATCTCAAGAAATGAGATTATGAGTAACATAAATGAAAATTACCATATTATCATTTCATAATTACTCATAAGTATTTCTCTGCAGAACTCGTACTCAACATAACTTGCCACCTTAGTTTTATACATGCAAAAAATAAAACGCAGCATAATGATTTTCAAAAGTGTCTAATCATGGCAGAAAATACAAGTACGATAGGAGAAAGGAATAAATATAAATATTGCATAAATATAATGACAAAAAAACTAATATAACTTCCCCCCTAGCTAAAATGTTACAAGTGGGCCCTCACTTACAGTAATGACAATGCATACGATAAAATTAAGAGGAAAACAAATTAAAGTTGCATACCTTGAAATCTATGCTAACCTGAAGTGCTGGTGAGGTGGCAGTTGTTACGATCCACGAATGAAAGAAAATATGAGGTGGATGCATGATAAAATAGAAATGAAGCGGAAATTTATTATGGAAAAGTGACTTTCATTAAGAAAGTATTTATTATGAAAGTGAAAAGATCTTTTTAGAGTGAGGAAGGCAAATGAGCAAAAAGCTCATTATGAGTGGCTGCAGGAAGTGTGTCGCTAATGGTAGAAGAGAATTGCTGCAGGAACTCATCCTTGCTCTGGGGTTTGTGATACAACTTCAATCTATGACCATTGACCAATAGTTTGAAATGTATTGGATCAACTGTGGAGAGATGAACCATGCCATTTGGAAAGACTACAATTATCTCATATGGTCCAAGCCATCTGGTTTGGAATTTCCGTAGGTTATGCTGGTACCGAGAGTCATAGAGGAGTGCCTAGTCACTAACTAAAAACACTTTGTCCTTTACAAACTTGTCATGCCATTGCTTGCACTAATGTTGGATCAATTCGGTGTTATGCAAGGCATATTTTCTCCATTTATCTAGGCAATTCAAACTCAAAATCTTGTCTTGCTATGCTGTAGTGAGATCCATCCCAAGATCAAGAGCTATTCTAAGTGTCTTATGTTTGAATTCAATAGGCATGACTACAGAGTGACCATAGACAAGCTTGAATGGTGTGAAACTAGTTGTAGACTTCAATGTAGTTCGGTATGCCCAAAGTGCTTCAGGAAGTCAGATAGCCCAATCTTTCTTATGGATTGTAATACCTCTCCTATGGTGATACTTAGACTTTTCTGATTTGGACATTTTATTATGATGGTCAGGACTATACATTTACATTTATGTTTTGTGAATGATGATATGATGGATATGCTCATTTATGGTTATCATTTATATGTTTATGATATTTTTTATATGTTTTATGGATCTAACCCAATGATTTGAATCTAACCATTATCATGATGTTTTATGTTTCATGGATATGTGTCTGATGTGTTTTCATGACTCAGGACGAAGTCGTAGTTACTCACTTAGCTGAGGTCCACACGATGTATCGATCCTGGTCATCTGCTTGTATATATCTGATTTGTATATCCATATGTATATATATGCGTCTCTTCTTGGTGATGCAGGATTGCAGGTACTGGTTATTGTCTCCACCTGGCTCCACAGGTCTGAGCAATCCCTCAAAATCCTCGATCGTCATTGTTGTTACGGAGATATCACCAGGTTCCACAGGAAGAAACTTCACCTTTGATCCTTTTATCCTTAGGTGGGAAGTGTTGATTCAGTCCCTTGTGTGGATGTATTGTGTGATCTCGTAGTTGTTGGATTTGTGGATCTTGTAGCTAGTTCTTGTCTTCAGGGTATATTGATGTGAATCATTGTTCATTGAAGGTATGATTTAGCAATTTATCTTTAGTAGTAGCTACTATTATACTAGCATATCTCATTAGGAATGAGTCGGTATGTGATTTAAATCATGTGATTTTAATACCTATAATAATGAATAATTTTATGGTATTATTTTATAATACTCATAATAACAAAGTGACTATGACAATAGTAATAATAAAATATTTTAAATAAATAGTGGAAAAATCAAACTTATGTTAGTAGCTACCTGATATATATTTTAGAATGTGGATTAGTGTATGGATAAATAATATATTTTATAATAATGTTATTTTAATATTTAATATTAATAATAATGTGTCTTATTTATGGTATATGTACCATAAGCATATGGGTGCACACATATGCCTATGAATACATATATTAATATATTATTATATAATAAATTAATTAGTTGTGTGAAGGAAACTATTCTTATGTTCTTTTTATAAGTGGTAATTAGGATTGGTAAATTCTATTACCATAGTTAAATAAGTTAGTAAATTAATTTTGGGATTATATTATTTATTTTAACACCCTTAAATTTAGGGAACATAGATTATAGTCTTATTTAAAATGTATTCACCTTTACGGGAATGATTTTTGCTAACCATCCCATTAACTATTAACGAATGGATAGTTGAGATGGTTGCATCGGTTGGATTACCTGTGCAACCACCTCCTCCATTCTATTTACAGGAAAGGCTTTCCTGTGTATGGGAGTTGGGGGAGAAGAATTGATTTCAAGAAGAGGATTAGTATTATTATTGTAGAAAAATTGATATTTTTAAGGAGAGAAGTCCCTTATTCAGTGAGTTTGGCATTTGGATTGTTACGGGTAGAAGCTGGAAGATTGCAAGCAAAGGGATTCAAAGGAGAGCTGGAAACGTTAGAGAGGATTTGATCTTCCTTCATCAACCGGTCTCCGCAGGACTCCAGGTTGGAATCCATACTGAGAGATTATTCTCTTTTATATTAAGAATGTTTGTTATGTTTGAATGCGGTTGTATATGTTTATTTGTATCCATATGTGCAAAATATTTATACATTATTCTGTAAATATTATTATGCCCGATGTAAATACATTATTGTATTATGTCATTAATTTCTATATCATAGTAGCTGTTTATACAAATATATATAAATTGCTATAATAATGAACAGTGACAGCCGCTTATTTAAGCATAGGATGAATTCGGAAATAGATTATTTGTATATAGTTTATCAATAAGAAATATGGGTAGTATTCTATATTTTATTTGCTGTCAAAATAAATAATATATCTATTAGCTGTCAAAATAATATTATGCTTAAATAAGGTTATACTTGAATAATTATGTATGTTTAAATAAAGTTGTTCTTCAAAAATTAATAAATAAATTATTAATGTAAAACAATAAAAATAAAAACAAAACTATATAGTTATAAAGTTATGCATAAACAATTATAGATGCTTAAATAAAGTTTTGTTTTAAAAAAAAAATGATTTATAAAAAAATAAATTAATATAAAACAAAACAAAAAAAAATGAAAGAGTTTGGAAGTGGGGGCCACCGCCTTCCCCACTCTCCTCACGGTTCCCAATCGTAGCACTGGCAGGCACTACTACAGCAGTACCTAACTGCTACGACAGCGGGTACTGCAGTAGCAGTACCCGTGAGTTGGGAAAGCGCACAGGGTGCAAAGTTAATGGGGTGCGGGGCCCACAGGGTCCCCCCCATAAGTCACTTCTAAATTATTTTTTTTAATTTAATTTGTGGTAGGGGTTTTATTTGTTTTTAGATTTCAATGAATATTAAATTTAGGATACTTAGATTGCTATTAAATTTAGTTATGGTTTAATAGGAATTTCATAGTCTAGTTGGTTTATAAATATTTGGTGGAAATTATAATTGTTTATTTAAATTTTTAAATATGGGTTTTAATAATATCCGCTTTATACAAGTATAACATTTAAGTATAAGGAATTCAATTCCTTATACTTTAAGTTATACTTGTATAAAGGGATTAGGTACCTTTCAAATTGATTGGAATAGGTTTTAGATTTCTAGGAGTTAAGCTGTAACTTCTAGATTTTAGATTTTAATAAAATTAGACATAGTCAAATTTCAAACTTAGATGGAAATTTATGGAACATTATCTTTTGGCATATGGAAATTTGTGAAAACCTTAAATATGTTTGGCGGAGGTTATATCCAATGCATTTAGATGCCTTAATAGGGGTTAGGATGTGTTTAGGAAGCAGTTTAGGGTTTAGGGTTGTCTAAAGGATCAGGACATTCTAAACATCCTTAAACATCCCTAATTTCCTTAAACGTTCATAAACTATCTTATTATTTTCTACTCTTTGATGCAATCTTACAAATGTGTTTATGATATGTTTCTACTATGTTTATGATGTGATTGTGAAATGGGGGTTAAGGGTAGAAAACCTAACAACACCTAGTGAGTGGCTCTCAGTGCGGGGCCGGGGCCCTAAGTGGCTAGAACTAGGATAACTGACTGAAGAGTTATTTAACAAGTGAAAACTTAATTAAACTTATGGGAATGGGTTAAAACATTAAAAAGATTAAATGTGCCTTGCCCATGCCATTAGCGCTAGTAAAGGCTATGGATGGGAGTGGGAGAAGGTACCTATGCATAGGTATGATCGAATAGTGCCTACTTGGGGGCCGGGGCCCGGAGTGGCTAGTACTAGGACAACCCAAGGAATGAGAGCTATGTGATGACACTCACTTAGGTTGTTGCTTAGAGTTTCTACCAAGCCTTAGAGCCTTTTGGGGAAAGATTCATACTTTGATCATCTTTTATTTGCTATTGGGAAAGGTTACCCAACCCTAGGTTTGGCCTAGCTATTCCTTCTTTGTGGACCTTGGTGTTTATCTCCTAGCATGGGGGAGTGGGCCTTTGGGTTTCCACATGGTTGGGTGGTAAATATTTTATCGAGGTATCTTTTGCGGATGCAATGTTTGAAGATTCATGCTTACTTATGTACCAATTTTTGAAGAATAAAGGCTTTGTGATTATCTTTCATGATGTAAAGTTATTGTTACCTCCTGAGTGGAGATGCATGTAATGTAATCATTGATGTAATTTAAAATGATGTATCTGGAATGGGTAGATTAGGAAAAAGGGAAAGGGAGATGTGAACTTTATGTATATGATCTATGTTGAAGGATTTTGTACCATTTCAAGTATGTTAGTATGTTTCTTATTATTGATTAAGTGAAAAAGGCTATTGAAGAAAAAATGTATTAATTGCAATGTATCAAATGATTTAGATGATTCTATTTGATTTAAAGGTTAGATTGTTCATAAAGAATACTTAGGAATATAGATGGTTTTTAAATGGAAAGTTGAAATGAAAATATTTTGTATTTCTTAAAGATATGATGCAGTTGGCTTTGGGAAATAAATCTTGTTGTTAGTTTACTTAATGGATTTGAATGAATCATGCACTAAATAGAAGGGAACCTTGGGAGGAAACTAAGTTTAAGTTTTGTTCTTATAATTGTTTTAAAAATTCAAAATTTTTCATAAATTATTACTTAGGTTTTCTTTAATAAAGAGAATCTTTGTTCTCTTCCCCGATTCCCTTGCGGGGCATGACATGGATGGCTATGGTTTAGTGAGAATAGATTTCAACTCCTGATTGGTAACTTCCACCTACCCATTAGCCAGGGGGTGATAGGGTGAAGATTTACCATTCTTGATGTTATATTCCTCCATCAGAGCAGCAATCAAATTGGAAGTAAACTGAGGACCTTGATGAGATTGAATCACCCTTGGTACTCCAAATCTAGTGAAGATGAATTCATAAAGGAAATTTGCAACATTTTTATCCCGAGGGTGCTTCATAGGTTTAGCCTCAGCCCATTTTGTAACATAGTCAGTGCAAACAAGGATATAGGATTTACCTTGGGAATAAGGCTCAATAGGACCAACAAAATCAATCCCCCATTTGTCAAAGGGTGTAACAACTACCCATGGCTGCAGGGGCATTTCATCTATCTTTGTAGGCCATCCCATGTGTTGGAATTTGTCAAAGTTTTTGGTGTACTGAGCAGCATCTTTGTGTAAACTGGGCCAATAGTAACCTGTAGTTAAAATTTTCAATGTTGTTCTTTTGGCAGCAAAATGTCCACCGCAAGGTTCATCATGACATGCCTTGAGGATATCATAGGTTTCATCCTCTCTAATGCATCTTTTAGTTACTTGGTCAGGATCAGTATAAAACATGAATCTAGAAATCCATGAATAATTAAAGCTCTTTTCAGTTAACAACCTTCTTTCTTTAGCAGAGAAATAAGCTGGTGTCTTACCAGTTGTGAGATAATTGGCAATATCGACATACCAAGGATTGTGTGTAGTTAGCAAGAAAAGATGTTTGTCAAGAAAACTATCATCAATGGCTGTAGGATCATCATGTACATGCAACCTAGAAAGAAAATCAGCTACCACATTGGTTTTACTAGGTTTATCTATTATGGTAATGTCAAACTCTTGCATAAGTAGCAACTAGCGAGCCAATCTTCCAGAGATTACAGGCTTGTTCATGAGATACTTAATAGAAAAATGGTCAGTATGCACATAGATCTCATATCCAGTAATGTAGTGTCTGAATTTATTCAGGGCATAAATGACTGCAAGAAGTTATTTTTCAGTGACAGTGTAATTAAACTCAGCGCCTTGCAAATTTTTATTGATAAAGTAAATTGCATGCTCAACTAAGTCCACCTTCTAGCCAAGCACAACTCTAATAGCATAGTTTGAAGCATCAGTATGGATGTGAAAAGACAAGCCCCAATTAGGTACTCTCAAAACCGGTGCTGTAGTGAGATCTTCTTTAAGCTGCAAGAAAGACTTTGCACACTTAGAATGCCAAACAAATTCAGCATCCTTCTTGAGCAAGTTGTACACTGGTGTTGCAAGCTGACTAAAATCCTTTATAAACCTTCTATAATACTTGGCATGCCCAATAAAACTATGCACATATTTTTGTTTTTCTGGAGTAGGTAACGTGCTAATCATTGCAATCTTGGAAAGGTCCACTTGAATACCTTTTGAAGATATGAAATGTCCTAAGACAACCCCTTCTTCCATCATCATGAAGCACTTTTCACTATTGAGAGAGAGGTTATAATCATGACATCTCTAAAAAACTTTCTCCAAATTTTTCTTGGCCTCATCAAAAGTATGCCCATAGGTGGTAAAGTCATCCATGTAAATCTCCATGCAATCAGTAGAGATATATGAGAATAAACTAATCACAGCTCGCTGGAAGGTAGTAGGGGCATTACATAACCTAAAAGGCAGCACTAAATAGGAAAATGTGCCCCATGGGCAGGTGAATGTTTTCTTCTCTTGGCCTTTAGGGGTTATTTGTATTTGATTATAACCACTGAATCCATCCAGAAAAGAGAAGTATTTCTTTCCAGCTAGGTTATCAAGGACTTGATCTATGAATGGTAACAAAAAGTGATCCTTCTTAGTGGTTGTGTTAAGCTCTCTATAGTCAATACAAACTCTCTACTTCCCTCCTTTTTTAGGCACTATAACAAGAGTGGAGACCCATTGACTATCAGAAATGGGATAGATGAAGCTAGCATTTAACAACTTCTGTAGCTCATTCTTTACTATATCCCTTAGAGCTAGGTTAACCCTTCGTCAAGGTTGGTGAATAGGTCTGAATTCAGGGTTGATATAAATTTTGTGAGTGCAAAGATTAGGGTCTAAACATTTCATGTCAGTATAATCCCAAGAAAAGGTTGATTGATGTTCTTTTAGAAGCTGCAAGACATCTGTCTTCTAAGAGGGAGTCAAAGTGTTGTTTACATTTAACTCCCTTCCTGAGCTGACCTCTAGCTTAGTGACCTTTTTTGCCATGGATAGTTGAGTAATTAGGGAAGACTCCATTTCATGAGGTAGTAATGTATGAAGAAATTTGGAAGTTTCTGAATACTACAAAGCATCTATAGGTGGTAACAAAGTGTCAAGAACATAGTCCTCTTGGGAAAACACTTGGGATTGCACTCCATACTAATTCAGAATAATGGAGGAAATGATTTCATCTTCTTCCCTAGAAGCTACAAAAGGTTCCCTGGATATCATCATTAACTGACGAATGGAATTGACCTCAGGTTTAGTATCATCTGAATCTGGCCAGATTATCTGGTCATCTTGTAATAGAGGTTGAGCTGGGGAATACAGAGTCAGATTTTTAGTATTGACTCCATTGGATATAGTCATTTTTCTTGACTGACAAGCTATATAAGCATCTGTAGTAGCCAGCCAAGGCCTACCTAGAATTATTGGATATCCTCCCATGTTAGCCTTTGGAGAAAGGACAACAAAGTCAACTAGATATTCCTAATAATTCAAGGTGACTATTACATCCTCTACCATCCCATCAAGTGTAATGGTGGAACTATTAGCAAGCTGAAGGATGGTTGGGGTTTCCCTAAGACCAATGATATGCAACTAAGACATTACTTCCTTGTTCATGACATTTATGGATGCACCTAAGTCAACTAGAGAATTTTGGATTTGCATTCCTTGAATAGTGACCATAACAACAGGGCTAGCAGGATCAGAATACTTGGGAACTATCAATTTCTTCAACATTAGGTCAGATAACTGGCCTAGGACATGTATGGTTTTGGGATCCTTTTTCTTCCTGCTATGTTGCTTGATAAAATATTCCTTGATGACTTTAGTATATGTAGGTACTTCCTTTATGGCATCTAATAGGGGAATCTTTACTATCATTTGCTTTAGTTAGGCAAGCAAATCCAACACTGCTTGATTTTCCACTGGCTTAACTTGTTCCTCCAACCTATGAGGAAATGGGGGTTCTTGTGCTATAGGAGTAGCAGGTTGGAATGGTACCTCAGTTGGTTTTGCCAAGGCATCCTCAACTTTGGTAATGATAGGCTGCTGTGGAGGAGGAAGAGTTGTGCCAGATCTTAAATAGATATTATTCAGGGAAATTGCATAGCTTTGCTGCTGCATTGTTGGGATTAGGAGTAGGCTGAATAGGAAATTGAGTCTATTTAGGGGAAGTAGTATTGGCTATAGGAGGAGGCATCAAAGCTTTCTGTTGAGGTGGTGGAATCAAATCTTGCTGGTTTGATTGGTTCATCCAATTGTGTGGTTGTTGCCACCCCTGTTGGGGTTGTTGCCAGGGTTGTTGGGGTTGTGACCAACCCTGTTGAGATTGCTGCCATCCTAGCTGATGCTATTGCCAACCTTGTTGAGGTTATTGCCAACCTTGCTGAGGCTGCTACCAACTAGGTTGATGCTACTGCCAGCCTTGCTGAGGTTGTTTCCAACCTTGCTAAGGCTGCTGCCAACTACTATACCCACTAAATCCACTATGCTGTTGATTTTGCCATGAATTATTATTATTAAAATTTTGAAGAGGATCTTGGGGAATACCTAGTCTTTGAGCCCATGGCCTTCACTAGGCAACATAGAGCACCTCTTCATTCTCATCAATGGATTTGAACTCGGTAGGCATTGGTTGGGACTCGAAGCTTGCAATAGACTTACACCAACAATTCTTTTTCTTCTCCCTATAGTTTGGACAGTACTCCGCTAACATTGCATCAACTTCATCTTTCTTTCTCCTTTCCTGCATTGTATCCAACTGAGTAGCGACATCATTAATGATGTCTTTCTTGAAATCTGACAATAGATTGGATGGCTCCATTTTGGACACCCTTGCACCGTTGGACTTGTGAGGCAAGGCTCTCAAGCCTCTTCCTTTCTTAACAATAGCTCTAGAATAGTTTAAACATATGCTCTTGATGTCATCCCATGTCTTATGAGTAATGTCTCCCCTTGCCATAAGGTTAAGGGCCTCTATGCTCCCATCATTCACACCTCTCAAAAATAAATGCTTTTGAGATTCTTCATTTAGCTCATGTTGTGTATTACGCTGCAGGCTGAACATAAACCCAGAGACATAGTCTTCCAAAGTTTCATCTTCCTTCTATGACATTTTAAATATGTCATCTCCCTTTAGGTCTCCTCCTCTGCAATAATCTTTATACTTCTCAAGAAACATGGTGCATATTGAATTCCAATTTGCTATAGCATCAACACCAAAACTCATAAATCACCATAGAGCAGCCTCCTTTAAGGTGGAAGGAAATAGTTTGAGCTTATCGCTGTCAATGGTGTAGTCATAGCTTCTACAAAGGACATCAAATTCAAAGAGGAAAGTCTTTGGATCCTCTGTGATGAGTCCATAGAATTTAGGAAGTGTGGCTATAGGAATTTTCTTCAGATTTTGGTTACCTTGCTAAGTAGGAATAGGAAAAGGGAAAGTAGGATGAGCTATTACGTTATCTAGATATTCTGGGCAAGCAAAGAGGGCATTTAAATAGAAAGACTCTTCAGATGATGGTAGTGAAGGCAAGTGATCATAGGCATCAGCAAACACATTCTCAAATGATTCTTCTTCTTGTGGGTTTTCTAATTGGGGTTCCTCAAACATTGAATCAAAAAACTCAAATGGTTCTCTCTAATTAAGGTTAGGTAGGAATCACCCAAGATGATCCCTACATCTATGCATGCAAAATTATATAGAATGAAGACTAACTTAATGACTTCTGGGTCAAACTAAATTGACACCATCCCCGACAATGGCACCAAAAATGACTAGTTAGAATAATATCCTAGTAACTCAAGGATTGGACATCCTTTAACAATGATTCATTGTTGAAAATCATCATGTATCTACGTAGAACATCATGCTAGACTTCATTAAATGTATCAATCTGGGAACATGAACTTAAGATGATGGCTGCAAATTTTATGCCTTAGTTCTTCTCAATAGTAATCACTACTAAAGTAAAATCTATTGTTAAAGGAGATTTATACTAGAAACTAAAACTATAGATTAACTCTCATCTTTGAAGGAAAAACTTAACAGTAAATAGATAATGCTTCAGAAGTAAACCTATGCTGTAGGAAATAGTCAATTGTTCTGCTACCAGTGGTGCAGGAGTAACAATACTAAACAACTTCAAAGAAACTTAACTAAATCCTACTTAAACATGAATAGGGAATTCAACTCCCATGTGGGCCCCCATGGAAGTATGAATGAATTATAACTCAGAGATTGAAATGAAGAACATGTTGGGTATATTCTTAATTTTCTGAGGCTTTTGTCCAAATTTTTGTTTAGTTCCTTGCAAGTGTTTTTGCCTAGTCTAGGGTCTGTAAAAATTCTTTGAAATTGCCATGATCGAGTCCAAAAACCCTTACCCTAGGTCTTGTTTTTTTTAAAAAAAGAAATCCATCTTCATGTGGAAACCCTCAAAAAAGCCCTAATTCTTATGTTTCATTGTTACCTTCTTGGAACACGTAAGTCCCTCTAAACCCACATGCTCATTTCTTTTTATTACCATGTCGGGGCCCCCTTTAATTTTTCCTAAGTCTAACACCTTGTGGTATTATTTTTTCCTAAGCCTAAGTTTCCCATGAATTTTTCATAATGTTAAACCCTTCAAAATTTGTGGCTGTCATTAGTCCGCAACACTGTAGGCTGTCAAAATTTCTTACATGCAAAATGTCGACATGACGCCACTTGTCCAAGCAGGCCTAACTGATTATAAGGTATGCTGGCATTTAAAGAATGAATATATTCTATGGCTGTCGCTATATCTTGAGACCAAGATGATAGCCTTTTATGCATCATGGTATAGTGATGATTGTTAGATCATCGCTAAGGAATAAAGTGTGTTGTGGGTCCTGACAGTGCTAGGTCATGTTGATATGTCTGTCTCTCATTGGTTGCCAGGAGCTATGATGTGGCAGATGTCAGATTTTTCAAACTGTGAATGTAGATGATAGAGGTCCCACTTGTCAGTTATGTTATGATGTGGCAGTTTATGATTTGTGATGGATTGTTGATGTGTCGTAGGGGGGCCTATATTTTCTAGAGGATTAAAGTATGATGAGATCTCATAGTTGTCATTATACTGTTGAGATGAGATGCATGCTTTTTAAGGTCAGTGGTATGGTGATAATTGTTGATCTTGTCTAAAGAGGAGGATCATTTGATGGGTCCTCTACTATAGGTTTTTGATGACGCAATCATTTCTGATTGGCCCAGGCAGTGATGAGATGTCATGTTGTCAGTTATTGACACTTAGGATGAGGTAGGGTTTTTCAACTGTTGACTTGTTTAACATAGCATTTCCTGATTGGTTGAAGGTTTTTCAAAGGTGAGAAGTGGGGCCTAAGTTTTATTAAAATATGATAATTGTTCGATGAATGTGCATTGAAGGTTGTCGTTATATCTTGAGGTGGTTTTTCTGATAGATTTTGGTTAGTGCTTTGGTGATAGGGTGACACCTGTCCACTAAGATCAATGGTTGATTTAGAATCTCAGTGTGTAAATAGTGGTTAAGGAGTGATTCAATGATTCAGAGAGTAAGTTGTTCACTAGTTCTCACAATAAGCATGCGGTTAAGTCTTTCATTAAGTGAATAAGTGAAGTCTTCAGTCACTAAGTCTCCAAGAAAGTTGATAGTTAACTAGGACATTACGAGAATGGGAGATAGCCATTGTCGCTAGTTCTCCAAATGATGACTACAGTCAGTTGCTCGGGCATGATTTCCTTGTTCGCCAGGTCACTAAATCAAGGATGAGTTAAGATTTACATTGTGAGAACCCGCGAATCCTTTGGTCACCGGTTCTCAGAATATGAGATGGGTTCAGCAGTGTATTAAGCGACTAGGAGAAAATCTTCAATCGCCAGTTCTCTCAAATAGGCCTAGTCAGAGAAAATAATAAAAGGGGTAGGGACCATTGCTACATGGAATAAAGTACACTTTTGAGCTGGTGGAAAAGGTAATCGACTGTCCAATCACATGAATAGGAAGAAGTTCATTATTTGATAAGCTTGATGACTTGCAAGAATATAGATTATCATAAATATTTGTCTCCAATTTATGATGATAATGGAAAAATGGTTAGTTTGGAGGAATGGAAGCTATCAATGGATCAGTTGGTGATTAAATAGGATGCTTTCCTAAAGGATGACAAGGCTTTAGACTTGGAGAGATGCAATAATATCTTTGATAGTCTTTTCAAGATTGAGAATGATTGCATATCGTTTGTAGCAGAGGCCAAAAATACAATTGATTCCACATGGGAGTAGAAGATCAAATCACTAAAAGAGCTATAGAATTACAACTAGCTATCTGATGATGATGTAGCAGCATGGGACAAATTAACAAAGAAGAAGAAGAAGAAGCCAGCTGCTTAGACTACAGAGGAGGAAGAAGAATAGAGTGCACATGGCACCTAACCCAAAATTTGAGGGAGAGCATGTTCAAATAGAGGATGATGTAAGTTATCCTGTATTAGTGGTCATCATTCATGCAACAAGTTTAGCAACTACTTTGAAATATCCTTAGACAAAGGTGCCACTTGTGAAATTGTTGAGAAGTGGATAATTGCATTTTGTTGTTTTGATCAAATATCTTTTAGTTTGTACTTTTGTCTTCAGCGAAAGATCTTTTCCCAGCCATCTAAAGCTTGTTGCATCCTTTGAGGATTCCAAGATGGCTATGGGTATATGTAGCAAGTTTTTGCTCTTTTCTAAGGGTGGTTGATATATTTTGTAAAGAAGTTCTGAAATATAGAACCTTATTTTCTTTGAAGTTAAGAGAACACTGTATTGACATAGTTTGATTATTAATACAAAGATACTGGAACTCTGTTAACTACTACTTGTTGTCTTTGTGTATGGATGGTTTAGTTTCCTTATGCATTTGAATTGTAAGGCTTTTTCAATGCTATATTCACAAGGTGAATATAGGGGTTAAGCTTAAGTTTCTTTCAAGGAAAGACTAAAATATTAGGGGAGATCTCTGTGAACTAATAGTCCATGTATGAATTTGATAACGGTTGTAGGAATTAAAAGAATGGGATGTAAGGCATGTCATTTGGGTTTTAGTATATTTTTCTTGATAGATTTATGTGGAAGTAGGGTTTGACTCTATCGCCCAAGTAGATAAGGCACTGGTTTTAGATCCATTTGCATTTGTTACCACCAAGAATATAAACAACTGATCAATTTTACTTTTATTGCATAATCGTTATCTGAAGTATTCTATGAAAAGTTCATGGATGTTTACTATAATGCTTTAAAGAAGCTCTAAAAGGTTATCCTTCCGTGGGTTTAAACTCATAAAAAGAAGAGGGATGAATATCCTTATGCCATTGTTTCATGTTCTCTCATTCATAATTTTCACTGCAGTATTGTGCATGAGGATAATTTGGGCTATATTAAGAGTTGTGATGTCTTACTGAGTTGATTCTGGAGTGGAAAACACAACAGTGAAGAAGTTGATTCATATTGTGAAACTCAACTTAGATTATCTGAGAATAATTAGCTTTAAAAGGTAAACCCACCTAAGTTTTATACTCGAAGTGAAGAAGGTTTTACAACCTTAATACCTTAGTGCTTGCATTTTGACAGATGTATCTATTGGGATTATTGGAGTTATGATTTGATCAAATATTTATGAATTTGAAATCATCTATAGATTTGAGCACTAACAAAATTGGTGACTCTGCTGGGGATGTTTGAATAGAAATCTACCTTTGCAGACCAATATAAATAATTTGATTCTCACATATTAGTGGGTGGCAACTTTGATAACTTGTGTTTAGCAATCGTTCCTATCTGTAAATTTTGATATATCTTGAAGTGCATAATATGAGCTGCCCAAGGTTCACTAGGTCTTATTACAAGGATCACCCTAAAAATAATATGGGTGATGAGCTCCGTACAGCTACCAAAAAATAGTGGTCTAGGAGGAGTCATATAGTATCTAATTCCCTAGGACCCTCAAGAGATAGAGTTCTTACACCACTCCCCTATGAGGCCTCTTCTTCATCTGATGACCCTGAACATGTAAAGAAAGTTATGCCTAGTGTGCATTTTCCCTCTCATGAAGAAGAAGTCATAGAAGTAGGTTATTTCCTTGCCAGAGAAACCTTAGAGCAACCAAGAGAAACTTCTACTACTGAGATTACTTCATATGATTTAGAGATGTTAAGGGAGGAAGTGATTTCCCTAAGGAAAAAGGAACATGAGCAATTATTATAAATTCCTAATAGAAGGAAGATAAGGGAACAACAAATGTACAAGTTGCTCATGGAGAGGCAAGATTTGATGAGAAGGACTAGGAATAATGAGATCCAGGCTAAGGATCTAAACCAAGATGCTCAGGATTTAGACAAAGATTTATTTGGTGATATGGAGGTTTTGAGGAAACAAGCTGAGGATACCAAACTTAACCAAAATGGGTTTGAAGGAGCAGGCCATGTTCTCAACCAATTGCACCCCTTCGAAATCCAGAGAAATGAGGATGTTAAAAATGCTCCCAAAGAAGTCCTTGATAAGGGAAAACAAAAAATGGTGAGTGTGAATATTAATGAGCCTAAGAAGGTTGTTGTTCCTAGTGTACCTTCCCAAGCAAGCCAAGATTTGGAAAGGGCTAGACAAGCTAAGGAAGATTTGGCTCTTCAGTTAGAGAGATTAGAGTTAGAGGCTGTTGCAGATGAAATGAAAAGAAAGATTGCATTCTTGCATGCAAATATGAATACATCTACCAGTAGTTCTATCCTTGTTACACTAGGAATGTCCTCACCTAATCAGCCTAGCAATTTACTTCCAAATTGTCAAGCCTTCCTCCTTGGACAAATTTTACCCAGTTAATTCCTAATAAAATTCCCCTTGTAGTCAGTAGTACAGTAGGGACTGTACTTTTTCAAAACATTACAGCAACCCCTCTAGTCCAACCAAATATCCAAAGGAGACTAGTTCATTTGGATAGATATAGGCCTTTATTTTTTGATGGTATCCCTGCTCAACCTAATGCTATTCCTAATGAGATCAGGAAGAAAATCCTATTATTCACTGGAAATAATGTGATTACCTATGAAGAGCACCTAAAATTTTTCACAGATAAAGTCAATGACTATGAGATTGAGCATGAGGATGTTATAATGAAACTTTTTGTTCAATCATTGGTTGAGGATGCTCAGGATTGGTATAGGGGTCTGCCTGAGAATAGTATTGCATCTTGGGATGAGTTTGTCAGATGTTTTAAAGGGCAATATGCTAAACATGTGAACTCTAGCTACATGCTCAATGAGTTTAACAATATTAAAAAGCATTAAAATGAGAGCATGTCAGAGTTTAATAGTAGATTCCAAAAGGCTATGTATAAATTGTTCCAAGTTTTGAGATTAGATGATGCAGTTTGCTTGACCACTTATTTCAATTCTATGGATGGCAAGATGTCTTATCTTCTAAGAGATAAGAATCCCTGTACCCTTAGGGATACATTTAAGCTGGCCATCAACATTGACAACAACTAAAAGGAATTTGGTCAAATGTACAAAAGAGATGAGGGTCGATTGTGAAAGGAAACTAGGCCACAACCTACAAGGCCATCCAAAGATGATGAAAAAATGGACAAAGGACATGGTATTAAAAAAGACTTCCCAGCAAGGTTTGACAAAGGTGGTAGAAATTTTCAAGATACAAGACCACCCTATCAGAGGTAGGATAGAGCCCCTAACTTAAGAGATATGCCTTACAAGAAAAAATGGAAGGATGGGAGGCCTGTTCCTAATAATAATGAACCCCAAAAGGGAAGAGATACACTAGATCCTCTGAAGAAAAACATAGCACATAATGTGGAAAATACCCCTTGGTGTGTGGCTTGTAACATACCCCACTCACCATTCCAATGTGCTATGGCTCAGGCCTTGGGAGAAGAGGCTAATGATTCTTATGCAGGAGATTATGAAGGATTTGAAAAGCCTGCTATTAACATGTTCACTACTGAACTAATGGAGGACCTTTTTTCCTTAGATGATGAATAGATTTTTCTTGATGTTGATCATAAGAGGAAGATTTTCTCAGATTATGAACAATAAATATTTACTCACTTTGATCATGATGATTCTGATAATGATAATTACAAAACTCATATGGTAGAATTAGGATTAGATGAAAAATAGTGGAGAAAGTCCAGTGAAGAAGAGATTAGAACCCTAACTATGGCTGCAATAACTCAAGAAAAATCCTCATACAATCTAAGGAATAGAAAGGTGGACAATGATCAAGGAGTCCCTAGGTCAGTGTTTGTCAATAGTAAACTTCAAGATAGGGATTCCCCAAAGCCCAATATTGTAAATAATAAGGAAGAAGGGCTTGTGAATGAAACAAAGAAAAGAGAGGAAGTTATTACTGACAAGGTTAAAAGGAAAATTGGTAGGTCAAAGGATTTACCTGATTTTTCTACTAATTCCCCTACTTTTGATATGAGACATGCCTTGTCCCAAATGAAGGTTTCCATCCCTTTGCTTGAGATGTTGAAAATTGAGGAGCACAAGGTAGTAGCCTTGGCTCTTATAAGTGAGCAAAGGACTATTCCTATTTTACAAGAGGAGGGGAATACCATGGAGAAGCCTATTTCAATTAATGACATCTCTGATGTGTGTGTTGGAACTATTGTGACACAAGAGCCTTCCTCTATTGACCCTTTCTATGTAACATTGATTGTAAATAATTTCTTGCTGAAGAAATGTATGATTGACTCAGGTGTTGCTAAAATTGTAATGCCTTTTCATGTAATGATAGAGTTAGGATTATGTGTTGATACATCTAAAGGAAGGTGCTATGCAATGGATAATAGGGTAGTACCTATTGTAGGAACTCTAATTGGAATTGAAGTAAAAATTGTAGCATTCCTAGAGGCTATATATAAAATGGATGTAGTTGTTGTTGACACAAAGCCTCATTATGGCATGCTACTATCAAGATAATGGGCTATAGCAGTGGGTGGAAAATTGCAGTTAGATTTGTCGTATGCTACTATCCCAATCAATGGGACTAAGGTAAAGTTGTATAGGGAGCCCCATTCCTCAGTTATGGTTGAAATGGTTGCACTGAAAGATTTAAATTGCTTTGTAGATATTGATATGAGTAATTTTGTGATTGAAGAGACAATACCTCAAATGAAAAATATATATCCAATTGTAGATGAGCTGATATTGTAGAAAAATGGCCTTTGGAAAATGTTCTTTGATGGTGGATGCTCCAAGGAAGGATCAGGAGCTGGTGTGGTGTTCATTTCCCCATCAGGTGCTACATTTAAATACTCTTTCTTGTTGACTTTTGAATGTACCAACAATACTGCCGAGTATGAGGCTTTTATATTGGGATTAGATGTAGCCATAAATAATGGTATCAAATATTTAAAGGTTCATGGTGATCCCAATTGATTATAGCCCAAATAAGGTCTCAATATGCTGCTAAGGATGAAAAACTCAAGTTATATAAACATGCTGTCTGGGATAGATTAGATTTTTTTGAAGATTTCAATTTTCTTTGGATAGAGAGATCCAATAATATCATGGTAGATTTTCTTGCTAATGTTTCCCTTAAAGACAATGATATTACCCTCTTTGGTGTCTCTATGCTAGAAATTAAAACTAGGCCTGCAGTGCCAGATAATGTATATAATTGCCAAGTTTTTGAGGATGACCTTGATATCCTTAGATTTCTTCAAGGCCTTGATTAGTATGATGGTCAGCAAATAGAATTCAATGAGATACAATAGTGTATTGAAGGAAAAGAGTACATCATGGGAAATGAGATACTGCAACTACCTTCAAATCATATTCCAAAAGGATTAGTTGAGTTGGAGGAAATGTTTAAAATAAATGATGGTTATTTATCTCAAAAGTCTAACACTAAAATGGAAGACTTAGAGGAAATCAACTTAGGATCTGAAAATTCCCCTCAAATGGTGTACATTGGAAAGAAATTGAGTAGAGAGGTCAGAGGAAATCTGATAAGACTTTTGAAGAACTACAAGCATGTGTTTTCTTGGTCTTATGATGATCTTAAAGCTTATAGGGCTGATTTATTCCAACATGAAATTCCTCTAAAAGAGGAGACTAGGCCATTTAGATAGAAGAAAAGACCTATTAACCCTCTATTGGCTACAAAGATGCAAGTTGAATTGACAAAGCTAAGAGATGTTGGTATCATTGAACCAATTAGGCATTCTACATGGGTTTCCAATCTTGTGCCAGTAAGAAAAAAGAATGGTGATATTCGGCTTTGTGTTGACTTCAGGAACCCGAATGTGGCCTCATTAAAAGATAATTATGGATTGCCTAATATGGAGGCCATGCTGCACAGGATAATTGGTTGTGAGATCTTGTTAATGATGGATGGTTTCTTGGGTTACAATCAAGTGCTGGTCAAAGAATCAAAACAATTTAAGACAACATTCACAACCCCATGGGGAACATATGTATATGTCTGCATGCCTTTTGGTTTAAAAAATGCTGGAGCAACTTTTCAAAAGGTGATGGACATTTCATTCAAGGAATTGATTAATGTTCTAATGGTTGTGTATCAGGATGATCTCATGGCCTATTCTAAAAGGGCTGAGGATCACTACAGTCATTTGGAGAAGGTCATGGTTAAGGCCTTAGAATTTGGTGTCTCCTTAAATCCAAAAAAATGTCAATTTTCTGTGACAAAGGGGAAATTGCTTGGACATATAGTATCAAAGGAAGGAGTTAGGATTGACCCTGAAAGAGTAGAGGCAATCAAGAAGGTACCTTCACCTAAGAACTTGAAGGGTGTGCAATCTTTCTTAGGACATATTAATTTTGTCAGGAGATTTATTGCTAATTTTGCAGAGATGGTTAAACCTATAGTCAAACTTCTGAAGAAAGATGAAAAGTTTGATTGCGATAGTGAGGCCCAGCAAGCCTTTGAGAAAATCAAACAAGCAATCCAAGAGGCACCTATCTTAGTCTCACTTAACTATTCAAAGCCATTTTCTCTATTTTCTTTTGCCTCTTTTCACACTATTGCAACTGTCCTTTTACAGAAAGACCAAGAAGGTTTTGAACATCCTATAGCCTTTTTCAGCAAGTCATTGCAGTCTGCTAAATTGAATTATGAGTTAATGGAAAAGAAGGCATATGCACTGGTGAAGGCAGTTAAAGGTTTTAGACCCTATCTAGTTTGTGCCAAGGTTAATGCTTATGTACCTCATGCAGCAGTGAAAGATATTTTGGTTCAAAGTGAGGTCACAGGGAAAAGATGCAAGTGGATTAATAGGATCCAAGAGTTTGATCTTGATCTCCACATTACCAAATTGGTGAGAGGTTTGGGACTTGCCAAACTAATGACTGAAGAAAACATGGACTTGGTCTAGGTAAATAGTATTGTTGTTAATGAAGACACAGTCACTAGTATTGAAGTACAACCATGGTACAAGGATATTGTTTAGTTTATTAAACATACTAAATGTCCCCAAGAGTTGAATGATAATCAAAGGAGGAGTTTGAGATTGTAGGCCCAAAGGTATGTGTTAATCCAAGATGATTTGTATTGGAAATATAATGATGGAATTTTGTTGTTTTGTTTGGACAAAAACCAGTCAGGAAAAGTATTGAAAGAAATGCACTCTGGATTATGTGGAGGGCATCACTCTGCTTGGTCAACAACTCATAAGATTTTGAGGGCAAGGTATTATTGGCCTATATTGTTCAAGGATATTCATTCTTTTGTTAGAAAGTGTGAGCCATGTCAAATATTTTCCAAAAAATTGAAGTTCTTAGGTGCCTTATTGTTGAATCCTATGGTTGCAGAAGCCCCTTTTGCAATGTGGGGTATGGATTTTATTGGGGAATTTGCTTAAAAATCTAGTGGAGGACATAGTCACATTCTGGTTGCTACAGACTATTTCACTAAATGGATTGAAGCAATTCCAACTAAAAAAGCCACCAGTGCTGTTGTAATTATGTTCTTAATGAACAACTTAATCACTACATTTGGTGTCCCTATCAAATTGGTTGTAGATAATGCCATGAGTTTTAGATATCAAGAAATTACTAATTTTTGTTCAGAAATGGGTATTGTCTTGTCTTATTCATCTCCTTACCACCCACAAGCAAATGGCCAAGTAGAATCTAGTAATAAGAGCATTCTACAAATTTTGAAGAAAACTTTAGAAAAGAACAAAAGGAGTTGGCATGTAAAGTTGAAATTAGCATTGTGGGATGATAGGATTACTGAGAAAAGAGCTACAGGGAAGTCCCCTTTTGAGATGGTATATGGTGTGAAATCAAGATTACCAGTTAATAACTTCTTACCCATATACAAGTTCATGTAGGAAGAAGGTATGGAAATCAGTGACCCTCTACAAGATAGAATAATTCAGCTGGTTGAATTGGATGAGATCAGAAGGGAAGGACAAAAAATGAAATATCTCTTTGATAAGAGGCAACTGTGAGAAAATTTTAGCCTGGTGATATGGTTCTTCAATGGAATACTAGAGCTGAATATAAGGGGAAACACAAGAAGTTTGAGTCTTTGTGGATGGGACCTTTTGTTGTTCATCAAACTCATGGAAAGAATTCATATTTAAAAAAAAATTTGGATGGTGAACAACAGGAATTGCTAGTGCATGGACAATTTCTAAAATTTTTCTTCAATTAGTTCTTTCTCATTTCCATGAACAATAGGTTTGTATATATGTATAGGTGTGTTTGTTTTTGTTGTGTGTTTGCTTTCTTGTTTCAGGTTAAGGTTTTGTGGTCTGCCTCCCAGAGATTCATAAGTTATTGCTATGATCTTGCACTCAAGCATCCTCAGATAAAGCCACTGTTGGGTATATTCTTAATTTTCTAAGGCTTTTGTCCAAATTTTGGTTTAGTTCCTTGCAAGTGTTTTTGCCTGGTCTAGGGTCTGTAAAAATTCTTTGAAATTTCCATGACCGAGTCCAAAAACCCTTACCCTAGGTCTTGTTTTTTTTAAAAAAAAATAAATCCATCTTCATGTGGAAACCCTCAAAACAACCCTAATTCTTATGTTTCATTGTTACCTTTTTGGAACACTTAAGTCCCTCTAAACCCATGTGCTCATTTCTTTTTATTACCATGTCGGGGCCCCCTTTAATTTTTCCTAAGTCTAATGCCTGGCGGTATTATTTCTTCCTAAGCCTAAGTTTCCTGTGAATTTTTAATAATGTTAAACCCTTCAAAATTTGCAGCTGTCGTTAGTCCACAACACTGCAGGTTGTCAGAATTTCTGACATGCAAAATGGTGACACGACACCACCTGTCCAAGCGGGCCCGACTGATTATAAGGTATGCCGGTGTTTAAAGAATGAATATATCCTACGACTGTCGCTATATCTTGAGACCAAGATGATAGCCTTTTATGCATCATGGTATAGCGATGACCATTAAATCATTGCTAAGGAATAAAGTGTGCGGTGGGTTCTGACAGTACCAGGTTATGTTGATATGTCCGTCTCTGATTGGTTGCCAAGAGCTATGATGTGAAGGATGTTAGATTTTTTGAACTGTGAATGCAGATGATAGAGGTCCCACTTGTCAGTTATGTTATGATGTGGCAGTTTATGATTTGTGATGGATTGTTGATGTGTCGTAGTGGGGCCTTTATTTTCCAAAGGATTAAGGTATGATGAGATCTCATGGTTTTCGTTATACCATTGAGATGAGATGCACGCTCTTTAGGGTCAGTGATATAGTGACAACTGTTGATATTGTCTAAAGAGGAGGATCATTTGGTGGGTCCTTTGCTACAGGTTTTTGATGACGTGGTCATTTCTAATTGGCCTGGGTAGTGATGAGATGTCATGTTGTCAGTTCTTGACACTTAGGATGAGGTGGGGTTTTTTGGCTGCTGACTTGTCTGACATAGTGTTTCCTGATTGGTTGAAGGTTTTTCAAAGGCGAATAGTGGGGTCAAAGTTTTATTAAAATGTGATGATCATCCAATCAATGTGAATCAATGGTTGTTGTTATATCTTGAGGTGGTTTTTCTGATAGATTTTGGTTAGCGCTTTAGCGACAAGGTGACACCTGTCCGCTCAGATCAATGATTGATTTAGAATCTCAGTGTGTAAACAGTGGTTAAGGAGTGATTCAGTGATTTAGGGAGTAATTTTTTCACCAGTTCTCACAATAAGCATGTGGTTAAGTCTTTCATTAAGTGAATAAGAGAAGTCTTCAGTCGCTAAGTCTCCAAGAAAGTTGATAGTTAACTGAGACATTACGAGAATGGGAGATAGCTGTTGTTGCTAGTTCTCCAAATGATGACTACAGTCAGTTGCTCGGGCATGATTTCCTTGTTCACCAGGTTGCTAAATCAAGGATGAGTTAAGATTTACATTGTGAGAACCCATGAATCCTTTGGTCACCGGTTCTCAGAATATGAGCTAGGGTTAGTAGTGTATTAAGCGATTACGAGAAAATCTTTAGTCGCCAGTTCTCTCAAATAGGCCTAGTCAGAGAAAATAATAAAAGGGGTAGGGACCATTGCTACATGGAATAAAGTACACTTTTGAGCTGGTGGAAAAGGTAATTGACTATCCAATCACGTAAATAGGAAGAAGTTCATTATTTGATAAGCTTGATGATTTGCAAGAATACAAATTATCATAAATATTTGTCTCTAATTTATTATGATAATGGAAAAATGGTTAGTTTGGAGGAATGGAAGCTGTCAATGGATCAGTTGGTGATTAAACAAGATGCTTTCCTAAAGGATGACAAGGCTTTAGACTTGGAGAGATGCACTAATATCTTTGATAGTCTTTTCAAGATTGAGAATGATTGCATACGGTTTGTAGCAGAGGCCAAAAATACAACTGATTCCACATGGGAGCAGTAGATCAAATCACTACAAGAGCTACAAAATTACAACTGGCTATCCAATGATGATGTAGCAGCATGGGACAAATTAACAAAGAAGAAGAAGAAGAAGCCAACTACTCAGACTACAGAGGAGGAAGAAGAATAGAGTGCACATGGCACTTGACCCAAAATTTGAGGGAGAGCATGTTCAAATAGAGGATGATGTAAGTTAGCTTGTATTGGGGTCATCATTCATGCAACAAGTTTAGCAACTACTCTAAAATATCCTTAGACAAAGGTGCCACCTGTGAAATTATTGAGAAGTGGATAATTGCATTCTGTTGTTTTGATCAAATATCTTTTAGTTTGTACTTTTGTCTTCAGTGAAAGATCTTTTCCTAGCCATCCAAAGCTTGTTGCATCCTTTGAGGATTCCAAGATGGCTGTGGGTATATGTAGCAAGCTTTTGCTCTTTTCTAAGAGTGGTTGATATATTTTGTAAAGAAGTTCTGAAATATAGAACCTTATTTTCTTTGAAGTTAAGAGAACACTATATTGACACAATCTGATTATTAATACAAAGATACTAGAACTCTGTTAACTACTACTTGTTGTCTTTGTGTATGGATGGTTTAGTTTCCTTATGCATTTGAATTGTAAGGCTTTTTCAATGCTATATTCACAAGGTGAATATAGGGGTTAAGCTTAAGTTTCTTTCAAGGAAAGAGTAAAATATTAGGGGAGATCTCTGTGAGCTAATAGTCCATGTATGAATTTGATAATAGTTGTAGGAATTAAAAGAATGGGATGTAAGGCATGTCATTTGGGTTTTAGTATATTTGTCTTGATACATTTTTGTGGAAGTAGGGTTTGACTCTATCACCCAAGTAGATAAGGCACTGGTTTTAGATCCATTTGCATTTGTTACCACCAAGAATATAAACAACTAATCAATTTTACTTTTATTGCATAATTGTTATCTAAAGTATTCTATGACAAGTTCATGGATGTTTACTGTAATGCTTTAAAGAAGCTCTAAAAGGTTATCCTTCCTTGGGTTTAAACTCATAAAAAGAAGAGGGATGAATATCCTTATGCCATTGTTTCATGTTCTCTCATTCATAATTTTCACTGCAGTATTGTGCATGAGGATAATTTGGGCTATATTAAGAGTTGTGATGTCTTACTGAGTTGATTTTGGAGTGGAAAACACAATAGTGAAGAATTTGATTCATATTGTGAAACTCAACTTAGATTATCTAAGAATAATTAGCTTTAGAAGGTAAACCCACCTAAGTTTTATACTCGAAGTGAAGAAGGTTTTACAACCTTAATACCTTATTGCTTGCATTTTGATAGATGCATCTATTAGGATTGTTGGAGTTATGATTTGATCAAATATTTATGAATTTGAAATCATCTACAGATTTGAGCACTAACAGAACTATCATATATTCATTCAACAAAACATAGATACAATATAGGATATCAAAGTATTTTAGTCTATTGCTAGATTATAGTATGAATTCCTCAAGATGTCTAACTAGCCTGAAATCATAAGTTCCAACTTGTTTAAAAGAAACTAAGAAAAATAGAACTCTTAAAAACTAGGTCTTTCATTACATAGCATAACAACTTCAGTTATAGGAATGACAACATCATTTATGCAAGAGGATAAGCCATATTTAGTGCTTCGAGAATATAGGAACATTTGGTAACTAGATTGACTTGGATTGAATCAGTAACCACAAAGTTATGGAAGGAGTGGAGCTATGATGAACTCTAAAATAGTTATCTACCTTAAAAGACCCACTCATCCTTGAGTCCACGCTCCTTGCTGACTTATTTTTCTCCTGCAAAAGGCTAACATAATAGAATCGACAACACGAATCCAAGGTAGAGATTATAATAAGTTTTCCTATTTTAACATAGCCTTATCACACGGCTATAGGAGGTCTACCCATTAAAGCTAGAGAAGAAAAATACCATATTTTATCATAACATTCATTAATATATATATATATATATATTCACTCTTTCCCTTAAGTTTCATAAGTATCAAATATACATATGGCTAAAGCTTAGAAACATAAAAGACTATATAATGTTTATGAAAAACCATAAGATATTTAAGTCTAAACTTAGAAAATCATAAAAAAAACATCCCATAAACTTGACTCATCAAATGTGATTACCTAATTGTAATGGTATCATCTTGAATATACAAAGTATCTCAAGAATAGCTTGTTCTACTCTCTCTTTATCTTCAATGTTCAATTTCTCAAACTTTATCTACTTGAAACTTTCTAGAATGACAGTACTTGTGATGTTGTGGCATATCTCATCCATAGTTAGTTGTTTCCTCTAAGGTAATGCCTTCTTCTTAATATCCTCATCAGATTCTATTTCCTCATCATCTTTCTCCAAAATCAGCTTTCTTCTTGGCTTCTTCCTTACATTTCTCAGTACAGCCTTAGCCTAAACTGGGTTTCTTTTCCCTGAAGTAGGGTTCTTTTTTTGTGGCTTGATAACTGAAATAGTTGAAGATGCCCTAGTTCTGGGCATAAGTACTGGGGAGGGAGTGGGCTTAGGTTTCTGAATTTTCTTCTTAATAGGCTTGGCAACTAATGCCTTCTTGCCTTTCTTAACTACCACAGGCTCCTCTTCACTTTCTTTTGACTCACTAGTCTTGTCCTCTCCTAACCCTTGAGTCAATGCAAGAGGTGCATCTACCTCTTCTCCCTCTCCTAGCATATTTTCTAGGTTTTTCACTATCTTCTTTCTTTTCCTCTCCATGGTTGCAGATTTTAATCCCATGGTTATCTTGGATTTAGCTTCCTCATATTTTCCAAATGACTTAGCTTTTCTATCTACTTCCTTTTCCGATAAGGTTGTTATAGTTGCTGCTCTTTCATCTATGTTGACTTCATAGGGTAATGGCCTTAGCCATGATACCCTAGGTTCAACAACTTGTGCATATGTGAAATCTATATCAACTAGGAAATATATGTCTTTGTAGTACTTTTCCACTAGTGATATTGGAATCCTACTTCTTTTCTTCATTTTATTTTTAAATTCTACAAAGTAGTTGTCCATTATAATCTCAAAAATTTCACCTATTTGATCAATATTATCACTTATCTAAATGGTAACATGGTTTTTCTTATCCCATACAACATTTGCAATAGTAGGAAAACTATTATGTATGTAGAAAAATAGATAGACAAGTAGATAATTGAACTTACACATAGAATTCTTTGCTTTTCTAATGGATATGAGGTTCTTGGCAAGTGTTGTCAGTTGAAGCTCGGCAAGGTGATATGTATGATCATTCTTTACTATCTTGCAATCTTGGTCTACTACCATGCATGGGACATTGTCCAACCAACTAGATTGATAAATATTATGAGCTATCACCCTTACTACAAAATCACTTTCTAGGTCCATGATAGTTGAAGTTGCCATTCCCTATTTGTTCCATACTTCCTGGGTATTTTCTTGAATTTCCTCCTTATTTTGACATCTCATGGTTTTGTTTCCTATGAGGCTAGGGTATCTAGTTACCCATTGTATCATTTCTTTGGTAATCTTGACTAGTCCATCTTCTAGCCAAATTCTCATGTCATGTACTTGAATTAGTACAATCTCGATCCACTCAACTTTAAAATTTTATTGGAAATTGAGAGCATGCACCAACCCTCACTTAGAAACCTTTTGGTGTTCTAGCTTCAACACCCCGTTGCTACACAATTTATCATATGCTTCTTTGAGCTCATAGTCTCTAATCTCTCCTATCTTACACATATATCATGTGCGAATGTCATTGATCATCAAAACCTTTAGAGGGATAGATGATAGGGCACCAGTGAGATCCCCCATGATCGCACTCTCAAGAAGGGTCTAGAATTTGTGTGGCTTACATGCATCATTCCTCACAAGTTGAACATTGAAAACTTCCTTTCCTTGATTCTTAACTATAGCCGATGATGAAGATGCCATGTCTTCAAATTTAGGGTTAAATGAGATGCATGCTGTTCCTTCCACCCTTCACCGTAAAGTCAAGTTTATACATAACAATGTGATGTATACACTTCATGTGGATGATGCACCTAATCCTTGTCTTAATATTCAAACTCACACTACTCCTATTTCTAATAGTAATCCTCCTTCCTTTAATGCTCTTCCTGGTGATGATTGGGGAACCTTGGATTTTAATCCTACCTTTATTGGAGAGTATAAGGTTAATGATCTTGATTTTATGAAGAAACAAAGAGAATTTGAACAATGAGTTTTTACTTCTAAACCCCTTTGTAATAACTTTGTCACTGCTTCTACCCACAATGAACCTATCAAACCTACTAATGATGATATAGTGACTACTGAAGTTCCATTGACTTCTTCTGATATGGCTTCTCATTATGGTCCTGGTTATCACTTCCTAGTTAAACATGGATTTAATGCTCAAGGATGTGGTCAACATAAATAGGGAATTCAAATGCCCTTACACACTGGGGGGCATGAGAATTCTTATGGATTGGTATTTAATCTTTGACAACAAATCAATGTTAACAATATCTCGAATAACACTTCAAAACATGATGAAACTATGAAGGAATTTGACCAAGAAGTTCTTTTTCCTAAAATCCTTCATTCTAAGATGATTACTACACCTAAACGCAAAAAGAAATGTAGGCCACACTTGAAGACTCTTCCTTTTTGTTTATATTATAGATTTCATGATCACTCTACTAATGAATGTCAAGCTTTACATTATAAGATTAGGAAGCTCATTGATAGTAATGTTATTTATATATCATGTGGCAATGAGTTGTATTTCAATCCTATTTTCTCTAAATAACATTTATGTTCCTATTATGGAGCTCCACATTATGTAAACAATGGTAGCCTAATATTTGGGGGCTCATTGTCTTGCATAGTGTTCTGAGTGATATAATAGGTCCCCTTTCATCTTTGTTCCTACACTTGGGGGGCAAGGATGTCATCTCCTTCTTTTCTATCTTTCTGGGATTCACCTCTTTCCTTGGTTAAGCAGTATCTATCTATTATGTGATATCCAATCATACATGAACATTTTGGTTTGCATTCAGGATATTTGTCCTTGATCACAACCTTTCATTTTTTGACATTGGGTTTCCATGGTGGATAAATCTCTCACCTTGGAAACTAAACAATGTGCTATCCCTCACAAGGATTAATTTTTTTAACTTCTTGCATGATATCTCTTTGCATTTGTCCCTTCCATGGCCTCATAGGAGCTGTGACCTTCTTGGCTTGGACTGGGTGTTGTCTAAGGATATTGTCTTGATGTTGAAGAGGGCTTTATCCTTGTTATTTTCTTTCCTTAACATGTCAAAATAGTATGTTTTTTCCATATTAAGGAGGGGGGCATATATAAGACATCCCTTGCTCGATATTATGTGTTTTTGTTTTAACCTTTTGTTTTGTAGCATGCTAAATCTCCAAAGGTAATGCACATAAGTTGCTAAATCTTGAAGGGACACACATTTCCAATTTCAAATATGCTAAATCTTCTGAAGGTAACACACATAAGTTGCTAAATCCTAAGGAGACACGTATTTTTCAAAATTTTCAATATGCTAAATCTTGGAAGGTAACACACATAAGTTGCTAAATCTTGAAAAGACATGCATCTATATGCTAAATCTTTCAAAGGTAATGCACATAAGTTGCTAAATCCTGAGGAGACACACATTTCATATTCATGGTGATACAAGAAGGTGGATCCATGGGTACTTTATAAAAGCCATTAGAAGATGCACTAGATACATGCAAAAAGCCATCAGAAGGCACACAACTTTATGGGGTGACTATCAAGTGTTTTCATGGTGGGCCATCCTATCCTTTTGTGGTTCACAGTGAGATATACACATCTTACTCGGTTAGCTAGCCACTCCTCTCTTCCCCTTCTATCTTTTTCTAGTTATGTCTCTCTTATTGCAATCTTGGAGTTGACAAAGACTCAAGTCTCTAGGGGCTTGAGGATTCCTTTGTCCCTTTGATTTCAATAAGATTATATTTTTTTTTATGATCTCCTTTACCAAGAGTTTGCATCGAGTCCATACTCTTGCTAAAGTGGGGGCTTAATGTATCATCTTAAAATGGAAGCACTTCCATGGTAAGAGTGTTTAGCCATCTGAGTAAGTGGTTTGGGGTCATGTCGAATGCCTTGAATGGATATTCAACTTGGATCTATATTTTTCCCCTATTCTACCCCATTTTCCACCTCTTCCTAGCATTTTCCTAGCATTCTGGACCATGAACCTGAGGTTTTTGACCCTAAGGTCAAAGTCGACCTTATGTGATCAAAGTCAACCTTGATCTTGACTAGGTAAGGATTGACCTCAACCCTGACCTAGTTAGGTTTGAGCTTGACCTTGAACCTAAGGTCTAGGATCTTCGGTGTTAGCTTCCAATTTCGGGATTTCATCAAAAACTTGTCTTTTCCCTCTTTGGGGCCACTATTTCTCGGATTAAGTGTCAAATTCTCAAATTAATATTTGAGGTGGACCTTTTTCAATATTTCTATAGGATTCCTAATTTATTATTGGAGATTATCCTTTCTTGAGTTTTGTGCCTAATACTCAAATTAACTTTGGGGTTGACCTTACCTTGAATTTGTAACAAGGCTCTTAAATAATTATTTTATTTCTATATTAAGGGTGGTCCCCTCCTAGAGTTTTGTGTCAAGACTTTAATTTAATTTTCCTCCATGTTCACCTCTCTAGAGTTTTGTGCCATGGGCCCTTAATTATTGTTTTCTACGAGGCCCCTCTTGTGCCCTAGATCACTATAAAAGGGAGGCTTCCTCTCTCATTTTCTCCATCAAGTTTTGCAATCTCATATCTCATCTCACAATCTCTCAAGCTCTCAAGTGAAAGCAAGCAAGAAGATCAAGCATTCAAGCATCCAATTCATCAAGGAGATCCATTAGTAGTCATTGCAGGATTCAAGCTCTATGGAGCTCTCTTGTTGAAGATTCCTCCATTTCCATTCAAGCCTCTTCCTAGTTCAAGATGCATTCAAGATTGGTGTTGAAGATCTAAAGACAATTGAATGGAGACATCCTACATTTGATTCTACATTTATCCATTCTTGTGGATTCAAGGATTTGAATCCTCCACAAGGGTTTCAACTCAAGCAAGGTGAATTGTTCCATTTACTTTGTTTATTCCAGCAATTTCAATTCAATTTCAAGGTTAATTCCTAAATTAGGGTTTGATTGAGGCAAACCCCCCCAAACAAACAACCAAAAACCCTATTTTTCTTGTAGGTACAGGTACAGAACTTTAGATTTGAGAGTAGATTTGGATACCCTTTTCGCTGAACTTTCAAGATCTGTGAACAAATTCAAAGTCGACATTCATTTTCCTGAGGTCATCCTTGACCTTTTATGAGGGTCAAGGTCAAACTGATCTCATCTTGGAAAAATATTTTTGGGTTTTGTAGATCTCACAGTTTTGGTTCAAGTTTGCAAGACTCAATAGTTTTTGAGATTATTTGATAGAGTTTTCAGCTGATTCTTTTTCGGATTTAAGTACCTTTATTTCTTAATTTCAATATTATTCATCTATATTTACTTTCTATATCAATACAATTTCATGTAAGTGTAAAATATTGGCTTTTGGGGTCTCTTTTATGTGAAAACCATTGTTCTAGGACCCCATCCATATTTTATCCTTTACATCTTCTTCAGCCATTGCCTTGTCATCTTTAGCTTTCTTTTTCTATTCAACAACTTTACAAAGTCTTACTGACTGTATTTCTTGTTCTCTTTTCAAATTTTTGATGTCCTCATTTAGTAAGTTGTTTTTCTCCAATAGTTATTTTATAGATTTGTCACTTTCAGTAGAGTTACCACTGTCAAATAGTCCTTTAGTATCCTCTTCTTGGTATTGAGTTTCATTCTGTTGTATTGCTATTTCTCTTCTTCTACTTAAAGATTTCTCCAATTCACCTCTGGTTGCTTTAAGTTGTTGTAATGCAAGCTAAATGCCAATATTCTGATTCTCTATGATCTTTCCCAACTTGTAAACCTCCATCTCAATATCTTTGTCTCACAAGTGGTTAGACTTCTTTAAGAAACTAATCTTTGATACCAATTGTTGGAAATATATTATGTGAAAGTGATATACTGAGCAGGGGGGGGTGAATGAGATATCTAACAAATATTTCATTTTGACATAAACTAACTTGCATAATATAAACATCAAATTCAATACTGTAACATATCTAACATCCTAATCATCATCCATGAAAATGAAACATAACACAATGATTTTGGTTACCTAGAAACCCTTGAAAGGTAAAACTAAGATGGGGATGACACCCAAAAATATTCACTACTATAGTATTAAAGTTTTCACGTTAGGGCTACAAAGTTTGACCATAAAATAATGATCTACCCTATGAGGGGTCTACCCTATTAAGAGCTTTTAGACTTATACAATCTACCTTTTAAAAGGATTTAAACTTACAACAAAGTAAGCACTTAGTTAAGAGATTTACTTAGGTATGCTAAAACCACTTTGTCAAGAGATTTACCTTTATTCACCTATTAGGATGTCTCAGTACCTGATCCTTCAATATGCACTATGATTCTAATAATAGATCTTCTCCTTTCAATATAGACTTGATCTCCTCTATCAAATATATCTCTATTCTTTCCTTCACTGCTTTACTTGGTCATTGAACTCTGTCTCTAATAATCAATACACTTCTCAGTTCTACATGTATGAGATCCTCTTCATACTCATAATCTTCTTCTATGCTCCCCTTGATATGTTTTAGGGTTCAAATCTCATCTTATATAAACAATTTATTACCTCCATGATTTGAGATCTATGATCTAGATTGTCTAAATTTTTTGCTTAACCATTCCCTAATTCTCATTGGTTACATGAGTTACATGGGGATTGATGATTACAATTGTAAAGCATAATCAACTCCCTGATTTCCTCAACAAACAATCAATATCATGTAGATGTCAGCCAAAATGGTTTACCTAAGTGTTTGTGCCATAAGAAATACATATGTCAAATCTGGCTTACTCGACATTTCATATCTCTGGCACTTGACATTGACTATTCTTCTTACCCTGGTGCTCGACACTATCATATCTACATAACTCGACATAAACTGACTCGGCTAATACTGAAGTACTCGGTGACCAGTGACTTCCTCAGTAGTAACTATTGCTCAATAAATGAACAATATACATGACTCGACCTATACATGATGACTCAGCCATAGTGATGACTGACCAACATTGCCTATAAAATGACTAAGTGTAAGACACTAATAGAAAACAAAACTTAGGGATCAACAATATCCCCCTTTTACATTAGTGGCAAAAACACTTTGTCATGACATTTACATTACATTGAGTACTTTAGTAATACCAAAAAATTCTATAAAATACTCCCCCTAAGACTTGACTCCGTCTTCAAAAATTTGTTACACATATATACATAAGACTCCTTTTTTTTGACATACAACTAAATATATACTTTTGCAAAACTAGTATGTCATTCCATTTGTTGATTCCACTATGCCATTTGTGCTTTCTGCTCTTTCTTCTTTCTATAATCTGATATTCTATCTTTCCATATCATTTCCATATCATTTTCCCCTTCAATATTTTTTCATGATATATTATTTCCCCCTTGTTTTTGCCACTTGTAATTCTTGGGGTGTAGGGGTTTTAAAATACTTGTCCAAAAATGGTTTGTGAAGCTACATTACCATTCCAAATGCATTTTCCCAACCAAACCTTACCAAATTCAAAACCTCAGAATTTATTTCTTGCTTGATAGCTAGCTCAACTAGGCTCTCCGCAATTGAAAGATGAGGGTCTTTCTAAACTAATTCCTTTGCCGTGACTAAATCCCTTTGCATAAATTCTAGATGAGGTGTTAACACTGTTTGTATAGATATTAGTCGAGCCATTATTTTACCATCATTAGCCACCAAGTTGGCTAATCTACCCTAGGCATGTAGTAACCTGGTAAAATGAATAGAGTTTGAACTTGCATCCATGCTCAATGAGTGACCCGTAGACTTTAGATATAACTCTAGTTTGTCTATCAGATCCTGATTGTCCTCTGTAAATTTTACAATATTCCATTGCTTTTTGTACAAGGAATGGGCATTCTGTGCAATTGCTTCTAAGTTTGTTATTAAGGTAGAGAGTTCTACCTATTTGATTGCAATGTCTTTAGAGATCTTATTGAGTACTTTGTCTCAAACTTCCTTTCTGACCACTACAACAACTTATCATTGTTGTCATCATCAGTCACCTTCTTGACAATATGTACAAGTTGCTCCAAGATAGGTGTAGATTCATTTACATCATCCATCTGAAAAGCATTAATGAAAACACCTTTAATCTCATGTAAAACCTACTTTTTCTGATGTTCCCTTCTCATATCTTCCTATTTTCTCTTCTTCTTTAGGAGATCCTACAAAATTTACATCAGCTTGTAGGTCAAGTTATTAGTATCCCACTTTGGAATCACTATAACTTCTTCAAGTGTCACCTGTATGGTAGGAGATTTCTCCTTCTTCTTTTGTGACTTTTTCCTAGGTGTGTTTCCACTTGGCATCTGTATTAAAGATTTTATTACCTCTCACTCTTTAGACTCTGGTTTATCTTTTTCTTTCTCTTCCTCACTCTTTTTGTTTTCTATGCCTTATACTTGAGGACTTACCACTACTAATGTAGATTTGCTTACTTGCTCCTTATGAGTCTTCTCAGCTTGCTCTTTCTATTTCTTCTTGGCAAGTGTAGTATCTGGTGTGATTGCTGATTGATCCTATTTCTTGGTATGAGTATTGTGTGTGGTTTGTGTTTCAACTGTGACCTGATGGGGGCTATTTGGTGTTGTGTCAATAGTTGGTTTATTCTCAATTCGTGCATAATCTTGAACTTGAATCAAGAAATAGAATAATTCTTATGCATTTTGGCACATATGATATGGTAAAATGATGCATAGCTAAGTTTTTGTGAATTTTTACCTGATTGATTGGCTCATCTAATTTGATTGATTTCTGCAATCGATTGATTGGTGAAAAATGTTATGCCTATGATGAAAACAAATGTTTTTGATGTCAATTTGATCATGTTTGATGAATGTTGATTGTCAATCTTGATTGATTGGTATGATTGATTTGATGAATGTTGATTTTCCATCCTGATTGATTGGTATGATTGATTTGATGTGTTTCTATCTTCTTTGAGTAGAATTAGGAAAAATTGATGTTGTGCTCTAGGTGAGTGATAGGATGATACATTTCTTTGATTAAATTGTGATGATTGTTTATTGATATGATGTCACTTGATTCAAAAGGTTCAACTTTAAAATTTATACATCTAGGGTTTATATCCATGGCCATTATATATGATTGAGCATCTGAGTGCTCTAGAGTGACAAATCATTAGTCATTGTGGTTTATTATTCCTCTTAGACATGCCTCAATTCCACATGAATCAAGGTCTTCTTATGGTTATGAAAGAGTGTTGGAACTTCAACCAATTAGGAATGAATGCAAAGTATTTTGGTAGTCATTCTGTAGTAGTTGTTTTTGCATTCATGACTTGGATTGTCATTGATGTCAACACAGTGATATTCTGGATATTAGCTGGAAAGTAGGTACAGTTTTGTTTTGTGCAAATATTGTATTGTAGATTGGCTTTTGCATAGTTGATGGTATGTTCTTTGGTGTGTTATTAACCTATGGTTAACAAAACTAAAAGAAATTCATTCATTTGTGAGAGTTATGAGCATTTTGGTGAAAGCAGTGTTTAGACAGTGTTTCTGTGAAGCGATGTTAAAAAACCGGAGGGTATCTCTTAGCTGGGATGGAATCTAATTTTTCATAGTTAAAGGGATGTTGGAGACTCATTAATGATGATGTGGTTCATAGTGCAAACTTTGAGGATATGTTTGGAGAAAGTTACAGTATCTGGAAGCCGACAGTTTTATGTGAATTCTGTGTGTAGCGTGTAGAATTTATTATTTTGTAATTGAGGACCGACTCATTTATAATTATTTGAGTTTGGTATATAAGAAGGAATGTTTTCCTTGTTGTAATGTGTACTATGAAGATTGAGATGAGAATATATGCATGAAGTGAAGAAAAGAGCTAATTTAATGATGAAGGAAGACTTGTGAGTACAGAGATCTGGAATTATGATCTTGTGTAGCAGAGAGTGTGGTTTTGGCATAGTGTGAAGGAGGTAATATATTTAATATTATTCTATTGAATAATTCTAAGATCTTTTGGACAGTGGGTTCAGAGATCTTGCCTTGAAGCTATTTGGGCAGTGGGTCCTTCTGTCTTCCATAAACTCTTAATTGGGTTAGAATCTTTTAACAGGGATTCAAATTATCCTAACGGGGATTTATATGCACTGAATGTATTTCATAAGACTCCTAACAGGGTCCATCCTCTAACAAGGAACTTTCATATCAGTGCATCATTTTGTGGGCATCATTCCCACTGGGGTTTACTCTTTTCAAGAGGTTCCCTAGTCAACATATCTTGTGTTATTGTGCAATTGTGTATGATTATCTTTCTATGGTTGATTAGTACATTGATTACATTCTTTAAAGTAGTTTAATGGATAAATTATCTGATAACTGATTCACCCCCCCCCTCTTAGTTATCTTGGGGATCTTTACTTTCTAACAATTGGTATCAGAGCAACAGGTCCTTGAAAGAAAAGTTTAACAACTTAAGGAGATCCATGGTGAATTTTAGAAAAGAAAGCCCTAAGTTTGATGGAGTAAATTTTGATAGCTGGAAAGAAAAGATGAAGACACATCTATTGTGTTTAGGACCAAGTTATTGGTTGATTATAAAGAATGAGAAGACTATCATTGAGGAAGACAATCTAGAGGTAGGAACTAAAGATGAACTAGATCTATTCATGTGTAACATACTTGCAAGAGAAGCACTTTTGTCAGCACTACCAGAGAATGAATATAGTCAGGTAAGATGTTTGAAAACATCTCATGCAATTTGGAAAGCTGTACATTCTACTTTTGAAGGTGATGAACATGCAAAGAAGGCTAGATTACATAATTGGATTTGTGCATTTGAAGATATTAGAATGATGGAAGATGAATCTATTAGAAGCTATATTGGTAGGATGTCTAAGATTGTAACAGGAATAAAGTATTGTGGAGGTCATAAGATAGAGAATGAAGGGATATGGAAAATTCTGAGAACTTTGACACCAGTATTCAAGCAGACAACGCAGATGATTGAACAAGTGATACATTGTACATTGAAATTTTCAAGAGAGACTCTTCTTGGAAGATTAGAAACAATAGAGATGAACTTGAGATTATCAGGAGAGCTACCTAGAATGGAAACAACATTCAGTGCTCTTAACATTAGACCTACAAGAAGTACTAGTGTGAATGGAGATTATGCCAGCAGTAGCAGATCTAAGGAAGATAAGAAGATTGAAGAAGGTATTGCATTACTTGTAAAAAGAAAACCAGATGGTAAGAAAATCTTTAAATGTTGGAATTGTCAAGAATATGGTCATTTTGCATCTAAATTTCCTAAAAGAGTTAAGAAGTATAGAAGCAACTTTAAACCTAGGAGATCTAAAGAATGTTATTATGCAAATGATGAAGATCTTGAAGCAGGAATTGAAAAACATTTAAGTGACAGTGATAATGATAACTTTGAGGAAATAGGATTTGTAGCAATTAAAGAAGAAAGTTCTAAATCTGATAAAAGGGAAGAAAAATCATTAGTTTCACAATTTGAAAAGAAATCTGATTGGATTATAGATAGTGGTTGTTCACATCATATGACTGGAGATAAAAGAAAGTTTGTTAAGTTAGATAATTATGATGGAGGAATTGTTAGGGTTGGTAACAATGCACCTTGTTTGATTAAGGGTATAGGATCTATTACTCTTGATGGAAAGACTAATACTGATGATGTTTACTTTGTTGATGGACTGAGACATAATCTACTAAGCGTTGGACAATTGGCTAATAAGGATTATCAAGTTTGGTTTTCTGAGAAAACTTGTGTGATAAAAGATAAAGATGGAAATCTGATTGGAAAAGGATCTAGAACCAGAGGTAATGTATTTCAGTTGAATCCTACTGAGATGACATGTTTGATAACTAGGATTGATGACAGTTGGTTATGGCATAAAAGGTTTTGTCATATAAACTTTGATAATATTGTCAAGGTGAGCACTACACTTGCGGTAAGAGATTTACCTAGAATTATGAAACCTACTAACATGATTTGCAAAGAATGTATGATGGCAAAGCAAAAAAGGAGTTCATTTCCCAACAAGAAGTTCACATCAATAGAGAAGTTGGAGATTGTTCATATAGACTTGAGTGGTCGTATTAGGACTAAAGGATTCTATGGTGAAAGGTATTTTATGATTCTTGTTGATGATTTTACAAGAATGATGTGGATTGCATTTTTGAAAGAAAAATTTGAAGCATTTGATAAATTTAAGATCATGAAAAGCAAAATTGAGAATGAATCTGGAATGAAGATTAAGTGTCTAAGATATGATAGAGGTGGTGAATTTACATCTAGAGAGTTTAACACCTTTTGTGAAATGAATGGTATTAAGAGACAACTTTCAGGCCCTAGAACACTAGAACAAAATGGTATTGCAGAAAGAAGGAACAGGTCAATAACTGAAGCAGCAAGAGCTATGTTGTTTGAAAATGATTTGGCTAAGAATTTTTGGAGAGAAGCAGTGAACACAATAGTATACACTATGAACAAAGTACAAATCAGAGTAGATACAAAAAAGACACCTTATGAATTATGGTTTGGACATACACCCTCAGTTAAGTATTTTAGAATTTTTGGAAGTAAATGTTATATAAAGAGAGATGATGATATAGGAAAGTTTGATCCTAGAAGTGACGAATGAATATTCTTTAAAAAGAAAAGCATATAGATGTTATAACAAAAGAACTAAGACTATTGTTGAAAGTGCAAATGTAAAAGTTGATGAGAAGTTGAAAATTCAGGAAAGAATGCTTGATTATGAATTTGATGGAGAAGCACAACCTTAGCCTAACATTGAAAATGAAAAATTATTTTTTGAAACTAACAGTGATTTGCTGAATGAAAGTCATACTGAAGAAAATAGGGAAGAAAATAGAGAAGAAAGCAAAGAAGAATCTACAGTCGGAACAAGATCAGTAACTATGACACCTAACAGGTATACTTCAAGACATCACCCTATTGAGCAAGTTATTGGAAGTTTAGATAGAGTAGTTTTGACTCGAAATAAGGTACATTTATGTTTGATTTCTCAAAATTAACCTAAGACTACTAATGAAGCTTGTGAAGATGAACATTGGATTAATGCTATGAAAGAAGAACTAGAGCAGATTGAAAAAAACAAGACATGGGAATTGGTCCCTAGACCTGAAGACAAGAATGTGATTGGAACAAAGTGGGTATTCAGAAACAAGATGAATGAACAAGGAGAAGTGATAAGAAACAAAGCAAGATTGGTATGTAAAGGATATTCACAACAAGAAGGAATTAACTATGAAGAAACTTTTGCACCTGTGGCCAGACTTGAAGCAGTGAGAATGTTTCTAGCATATGCAACTTACAAGAAATTCAAAGTGTATCAGATGGATGTGAAGTCAGTATTTTTGAATGGTGAATTGGAAGAAGAAGTCTACATTAAGCAGCCTGAAGGTTTTCCTTTGACACAAGAAGGAGATATGGTATGTAAGTTAAAGAAAGCTTTATATGGATTAAAACAAGCACCTAGAACCTAGTATGCAAGATTGGATAAGTATTTATTGAAATTGGGATTTATAAAAGGAACAACAGATAGTAACTTATACACAAAAGAAATTGAGAATGGTTTGTTGGTTATAGTTATATTTGTTGATGATATTATCTTTGGAGGAGAAGATGAAGCTAGTGACAAATGTGTAGATGAAATGAAGACTGAATTTGAGATGAGCATGATTGGAGAAATGAAATATTTTTTGGGATTACAAATAACACAAAGCAAGGAAGGTATATTTTTAAGTCAGACTAAGTATTTGAATGACTTATTGAAAATATTTGGAATGGAAGATTTTAAACCTATTGGAACACCTATGGTAACCGAACATAAGTTATCTAGCAAAGATGAGACACCAGCAGTTGAGCAAAAAAAGTATAGATCTATGATTGGAGGATTGTAGTACTTGACACATACAAGACCTGATATAGCACATTTAGTGGGGATTCTAGCAAGATTTCAAGCAGAACCTAGAGAATCACATTATGCAGTAGTAAAGAGGATACTAAGATATCTGAAAGGAACAATGGATTATGGATTATGGTATGAGAATTCTGATGATTTTACTTTATGTGCCTATATTGATGCAGATTGGGGAGGCAACATTGATGACAAGAAAAGCACTAGTGAGCCTTTTTTCTGGGAGGAAAATTGGTCTCTTGGCTAAGTAAGAGGCAGAATTGTACTTCACAAAGCACAGTAGAAGTAGAATATGTTGCAGTAGCAAATAATTGTAATCAAATTATTTGGATGAAGCAGATGTTGAAGGATATTGGAATAAAGTTTGATGAGCCTATTGTTATACATTGTGATAACACCAGTACAATGAGTATGTCAAAAAGTCCTATTTTACATTCTAAGACTAAACATATTGAGATCAAGTATCATGTTGTAAGAGAGAAAGTTGTAGAAAAAGAAGTAAGATTGGAGTACATAAGTACAAAGGAGCAGATAGCAGATATATTTACAAAGCCTTTACCTAAGGATACATTTATGTATCTGAGAGTTATGCTTGGGGTTATGCCCCAACCTATTTTTGAGAATTGATGTAGATGATTGCATTTGTCCAGTGGTATATGAGCCCTATCTTTCTTTTGGATTGGATGTTGGAACTTCCTCTATGGGGGAGTTTATGAGCTGAGTAATGAGGACTCTTGTTATTGTATTTTTCTAAAAAGTGTCTTTTGACATTAAGTTATTGTTGACTTAGTGATGGAATTTATATCATTGATGTCAATGGGGGAGAGATATACATGAAAAACATTATGGATTGTATGAGAGAGCTGAATAGGAAAATGAAGCAAAATTTAATTTGATATTTTGCAGTGATGTTGCAGTATTGGATTTTTGGAACATTGGATGTTTTTCATCTATGTTGCCATCAATGCCAATGGGGGAGATTGTTAGGAATCAATGCAAATTATTTTGGTAGTCATTCTGTAGCAGTTGTTGTTGCATTCATGACTTGGATTGTCATTGATGTCAACACAGTGATATTCTAGATATTAGCAGGAAAGTAGGTACAGTTTTGTTTTGTGCACATGTTGTATTATAGATTGGATTTTGTGTAGTTGATGGTATGTTCTTTGGTGTTTTATTAACCTATGGTTAACAGTGCAAAAAGAAATCCATTCATTTGTGAGAGTTATGAGCATTTTGGTGAAAGCAGTGTTTAGACAGTGTTTCTGTGGAGCGATGTTCAAAAATCAGAGGATATCTCTTAGCTGGGATGGAATCTGATTTTGCACAGTTAAAGGGATGTTGGAGACTCATTAATGATGACATGGTTCATAGCACAAACTTTGAGGATATGTTTGGAGAAATTTACAGTATCTGGAAGTTGACAGTTTTATGTGAATTCTGTGTATAGCATGTAGAATTTATTATTTTGTAATTGAGGACCGACTCATTTGTAATTATTTGAGTTTGGTATATAAGAAGGAATTTTTTCCTTGTTTTAATGTGTACTATGAAGATTGAGATGTGAATATATGCATGAAGTGAAGAAAAGAGCTAATTCAGTGATGAAGGAAGACTTGTGAGTACATAGATCTGGAATTGTGATCTTGTGTAGTAGAGAATGCGGTTTTGGCACAGTGTGAAGGAGGTAATATATTTCATATTATTCTATTGAATAATTCTAAGATCTTTTGGATAGTGGGTTCAAAGATCTTGCCTTGAAGCTGTTTGGGCAGTGGGTCCTTCTGTCTTCCATAAACTCTTAACTGGGTTAGAATCTTTTAACAGGGATTCAAAATCTTCTAATAGGGATTTATATGTACTAAATGTATTTCATAAGACTCCTAACAAGGTCCATCCTCTAACAAGGATCTTTCATATCAGTGCATCATTTTGTGGGCATCATTCCCACCGGGGTTTACTCTTTTCAAGAGGTTCCCTAGTCAACATATCTTGTGTTATTGTGCAATTGTGTATGATTAGCTTTCTATGGTTGATCAATACATTGATTACATTTTTTAAAGTAGTTGAATGGATAAATTATCTGATAACTGATTCACCCCCCCCCTCTCAGTTATCTTGGGGATCTTTACTTTCTAACACAACCATAATACCTTCCATGTGATGATGGGTGAGATGACGGTCACCCCTGAGGATGTGTATAGAATATTGAGGATTCCTACTCGGGGTGAGTTAGTTTATTATGATCAAGTGTATGATGGATCAACTTACTGATAGGTTTTCAGAGATGCTACTATTGGTGATGAGAGCATTCCTTGGGCTTAGTTCATTTCTTTTCCTATACTTCTTGGAGTTCTAGGTGTATTGATTGGCATGTTCTTGCTACCAAATCAGAGAGGTCACATATTTGGCATTGGTTGGGATAGGATCCTTGAGGACATGATCGCTCAGCTACACAGATTTGATTAGGGGTTCTTGTGTCATTTCTCAGTTGTATCATGAGTTACACCATGTAGTTTATCATCATGGTGTGACATTATTTGCAGGTGCCATTTTACTACAGCTTTGGACTTGGGAGCACATTCCTATTACTAGGCCCATATCAGCTTGAAATAGAGATCCTGGATGACCTTAAGCTTACATATATGAGGGAGTAGCTATCGAACCTCACCTAAAGAAACTAGATTATTGGCATCATATGTTAGATGACATTGATTAGGTCAAATGGAAGCCTTCACTTAGATGCGAGCCATGAAAAGATGATGATTGAAAGCTTCCCTTCATGTTTATGCCTGTATGGATGATTGGATGAACACCATTGGTTATTGAGAGATTTTTCTTGCACATGGTTCTTTGTTAATTTGGGTGAGTATAGGGTATAGCTCAGGGTTTGGCCTTGTATGCATGTATAAAGGTAGATAGCTCCATGTGGATTCCACAAATAGATTATCATGTTTCTCACGATGAGATTCTTGGTTTTCCTCACTTGGCCTAGGATACAAGATATTGTATTATTGATGCAAGAATGATAGATGATTATGCATAGTGGTTTAATCAGCATCCCTTCCCTCATTTCACAAATCCTACTAATCCTATTCCTAACATTGATGATATATTTGATAGTGATGATGATGATGGGAGAGGTGGGAGAGAAATGCGAGAACCAGTCAGAGGTGGTTGTGTTGATAGGCAGGTTGCAGATTATATACCTATCAGAGGTGGTGATGTGAGGATGAGGGGTTTTGGTATTGGGAGAGTGAGAGTGATAGGTGGAGGGGTGATGATGAGGGGTGGTGGACATGTTTCTATTAGGAATGGGAACATTGAGAGGGGGGGGGTGAATCAGTGTTCACTATATTTTATCTTTTTACTTAATCTTTAAAATGCTTAAGTACTGAAATGAATATCCACATAAACATGAAACATGAAATTAACACATAACACCAATATGGTTATGAGGAAACCAAAATAGGTAAAAACCCCAGTGGGAATTGACACCCACTAATATTCTGTACTAGTGTTTTATGATCCTTGTTAGAAGATCCTTAACCCTGTTAGGAGTTGCTTTACAATGCATTAAGTACAGTAGACCTTGTTAAGGGTTAGAGCCTATTAGGAGTATTTTACAATAGTCCCTATTAGGGGAGTGGGCACACTATCCTAGAGCTCACTTCTCAAGTGGTGAAGGCTACAACCTTCTGATATCAGATACACACTATATTTGCTGGATGTACTATCACTGTGACACTGCTTGTCAGATCAGTTCCTTTGATGTGCTGATGCTTTAACCTCTTGAAAAGCTCTAATACATCTTATAGTGTCTTTGTACACTTCTTCTCTACTTATTAATTTTCTATATCAACTTCCATACCAATTACAATGGGTGCATCTTATATTTATATGTGCATACAAAGTAAACAACTAGGTCAGCCCTTAAACCTATTACATATAATGCTTCCAAATGAATTGGCTCAAGTGTGTTTAGAAACAAATATATATATATATATATATATATATATGTCAGAAACCTAATTACAATAGATGCATAGCTTTTACATCAATAGAATATAACCGCAACTCAAAATGATAATAGTCGGCTGCTTACTTTGTTCTTCACTGGCACTCATTGGCTATGTAACTTCATCTGTCTGTATTTTCCTCATACTTGCATAACTGATCATGCACTCATAGACTAAGCATGAATATAGTCTAACCAACTTAACTTCCAGTGCACACACCATAACTCAGTCATATGCATGTGCACTGATGCTGTGAGCTTCAGGAGCTTTGTACACTATCCAGTCTTCAACACTTAACTGATTTTTGATATTTACATCAAGTGTGCTCACTCCAAACTTATATATGACTTTTTTTCCATAATGAAAACACTATATTAAGCCATATACACCAGTATAGCCAACTTTCCAACAATCTCCCCCTTTGTCATTGATGACAAGAAAGGAATATGGTGAAGTTGCTAACTATCCTTAATACAAAAAACTTTTGTCTCCCTATACATATATTTTATCCATATTCTATACATAGTCCCCCTTTGACATTAATGACAAAGGTGTGTCAAAAATTGAATCTACAAAAACTTATTGTGATAGTGCATCTGGATATGCAATTTGCAAATTTTGGATCTCCTTCTTCCAAAATGTGATCAGAGAATTCACAATCTATAGATGGGTGCATAAAGCATGCTGAAGCTTCTCCATCTTCTCAAGATCAATGCTAGGAACTTGATCATATTTCACCATAGTGGCATTGATCTCCTTGATATTTTGATTTAGTATGTCTAATGAGGGCAAAAGAGCATTCCTTAGCTGAGTCTGCCTAGCCCTTATCTTGGTCATCTCTTTTTCTTCTTTCTCAATTTTATCAATCTATCCTTGGTAGACATTGTTGCACATGTTCACATCAACAGATGGATCTTCCACTCATTTCTTGATGCTATCTATCATAGCTTCAGCTTCTTGAATCTTCTTGTACAAATCACCGGTTAACTTGTCCTGGTTCATGCATTCAACAATGATCTTTCTTCCCTTTGTTGCAAATTCCTTTAGGGATGCTTTACCAGCCTTTAGTGAGATTAGGTCAAGTACATAGTTGCTGACCAATTAATTGAGGCTTTTCTTCATGTATTTCTCCTTTGCAACTAAGGATGCAGATTCTTCCTAGCTAGTGAAGTTTCCCTTGAATTGTGAAATCACTAAACTGACATCATCAACTGAGTGTACTTTGGACACTTTCTTGTCTACAGGTAACAAGCTGTTCAGAATGTTGGTTGACTCTACAAGGAAGGGATTCCTCATCACTTGTTTTTCCTTGGCCTTCTCTATAGCTAGGATGCTGAACTTAATCAGGTCTTCATCTCCCCATGAGTCCAAACTAGTTGTGTTAGGTGTCAAACTTGACAACAATGCTGCCAAGGGAGTGATGGGAGTGCTATCTATCACTTGTTTTACCTTGAGTAGTTTAACTGATGGTTCATTTCTCTCTACTTCTTTTTCTATCTCTTTCTTTTCTTCTTCTTTTTCTATTTTTTCTTTTTCTTGGTCTTTCTTCTCTTCCATCTTTTCTTCTTCTTTTTCATCTGTTATAACTTCAATCAATACTTCTTCTTGATGAGTGGGAGGTGAGTTGCTGCATAAAATTTTAACTTCTTGTGTACTCACAAAATCTTCTTCAAACTTATCCAATTTAGTGTTAGTGGCCACCATGGCTATCTCTATATTGTTAATGATAATGGTGCTATCTTTTAATGTCTCTATCATGGGCACAGACTTATCTGCCTTTGTTTGTGTTTCTACTATAGGCACTGAATCCTAAGGACCTGTTACTGATGCATTAGTGGGATCTACATCCTTGACTTCCTTTATGGGTACTTGTGCTATGGGTATAGTAGCTGGATACATGTGCCTATTCATGAATACTTTATCGAATGCCTTCTATGTTTCCTTAGCAACAAGATCATAGTTCTTGTCCATAATGAGAAAAGTCCTTGACTTTGTTCTGAGATGTGGCTTCACTAAGTCTAACAATAAAGACTTCTCTTTTAGAGAACATATAGGAAGGGTATCATCTAGAATCTTTTCCCTTATCTATAGGTCTTCTTCAATAGCCTATCTCTTTTGGAATTCTAGGATGTTCCATACATTATCAGGGATCATAGTCTTAAGTTCCAAGACTATCTTCTTGAACTTCAACATGTGTTTGACTATCATACCATGTATCTCAGATTTGTCTATTTCACTATATTTTTCATAAAACTTCCCTACTTGATCAATTCTTCCCTCATCAATTATTCTTGCACTTAGCACACTGAGACTAGGTTTGAAACTTACTTCAGGAGGTGCTTGGGAGTTCTTTATGTTCCTTGTGACTCTTGAGGATGGATGACTAGTGCTGATCTCTTTCTTCCTCTTTGGCATTGCCTTATATTCAAGAGGAGCAGTAAGGTCAATGGTTACTTTGGGCACAAAAGGAGTATCATCAATTTTACCCTTCTATTCATCAGATTTTTCTATCTTCACCTTCTTCAACTTGGGATCATTTGATTCTTCCTTTGCTGCATCTGAGCTCTCTAGTTCCAAAGTAATCTTTTATTCCCTTGGTTTGTATAGGTCTGCTTGAGACAGTCCATGTATTCTCAAGATTTTTGAGGTCACTTTAGCAACCTTTCTTTTTGTTGCTGCGCTATTTAATATTGCATCAACTTCTCTAGTTTTCTCCTCATAGGTTCCCCATCTTGGCTGATTAGGATCTTTAGGTGCTACTAATATGACTTGAGCAAAAAATTCTAAAACTTGTTCATCTACTTCATATCCAAGTTGATGAATCCACTTTGTTCTTGGTTCCACTACCTCCATGCATGTTATGTCTGTCTCAACCATGAAATAAATGGTATCCCTATACTTTTCCACTATCTTCTCTGGTATCCTATACCTCATTTGCATCTTAGCCCTGAATGTCTTTAGCTCCAATGTCATGTAATCCTTCAAGGTGCTCTCAATATATGCCTTGAGAGATATCTGAGGCATTGTGGGAATGGATTTGTCTAGATACAAATTAGATACTTTTCCAACAATGTGAAAGTACATATAGATGATCAAAGACCCAAATCTAAATATTTTGGTCTTATCATGCTTGATTGCCTTAATGTTATCAATTAGTTGTGTGCGCAAGATTTCACATAGGTTGAACTCTCCATTTTCTTTAACAATTCTTATGGCTACAAGAATTGTGGCTACAGACACACTATTCACCCTTTTGGTGTGTTGAAACCTATATCCAAGTATCATAGACATCACTTTGATGTCATTTTTCTCAATAGGCTCGATGGTCATTCCACACGTATCACTCCTTAACTTGCAAGTCTATTCAACAATATTCCTCATATCTTTACCTACTGGAAGAATGATGCCTTTCCTTGAGAGCCTTTTCATTTCATTAATTAGGACACTAGTAATTCTGTTTGGTACTTCAACTATCCAAAATAGGTCATCATGAATCCTACTCAGAAGAATCTTGATCCATTCTGATTCATATAACTCATATGCTGTAGCATACTCCACTATAGGGTGATTATCCCACCACACATACTCATCCAAGAAGGTTTTTTCTAGTTTTAACATGGTTTCCATGTGCACCCTTAGTCTGTCCAATCCTACTAGTTCTTTCTTATAGTAGATGTATGCCCTAATGTCCTCGACATGCATAACACCCATAGGCGTGTGGGAGAATGCCCCTTCTAGGTCATCTAGTGTAGACTTAAATGGATGTCTCTTAAACACATATCATTTCTTCTTTGCAACATAAAATACTATAGGAGTAGCCATCACTTACTTGAATATCACTTTCACAAAGGTTTCCAAGGGAGTTTGAATCAATGCGATGAACTAGGGTTTCTACAACTGATCAAATGCATTGTAAATCACTTGGTGAATCAAACTGCAATCCTTCTCAATCAACTGCTAAGACTCTTCTAATCTTCAATCACTCTTAATCTGAATGCAATGAGAGATCTTCTAACTTTTGTGTACTTTAAAGTATAATTTCTACCATTAATACTTGTCATGTAAACCAGGCTGTCACTTGGAAATTTCTATCTTTCATTTTGCAAACAATCAGCTAGTGCACTCTTGCACAAAGGTTTTTATAGTCTCCAAAAGCTTAAGTGCAAAGGTACATACTCTGAGAGTGAGTATACTAGTGATGCAGGGGTCTAGAGCTAAATTAGCTCCTCCTATGACCCGGAGGGCCATTCATCCAGATGTAGAGGGTGCATCCATTGTGGATGCATCCAATACATACTCATTGACCTTGTCCTTCTTTGTTTCTAACCAAATCAAGCTCACATCCTCTGAGGCTTTTACAAACTTGACTTCTCCTTCGGAATCCAATATTGGTTCTTTGGTCTTTTAAGAGCTTTCCTGACCTTGCATCCTTGATCTATAGAACTTTGAGATGTGTCTAACCTTGTTACAAGAGTGAAAAATGACTGGAGGCCTTATATTCCTCTGTGCATTGACATGAGTCACCATCTTACATTGTTTAGTTGAGTGACCATTATAGTTACATATCTGACATGTAACATTATGAGAGCTTCTTACATTTGATTGATTTTGATTTCTTTGATTATGAGTCCCATTCTTTTGGCTTGTCTTGCAATTCATAGCTCTATGACCAAATTTATTGCATGAAAAATAGTAACCATTGAAAGGTCTTACCTCTATATAGTTCCTTGCTATATGTCCATGCTTGTTACATGCATAAAAAGTGTGGTCTATAGGTTTGCACTCATTCTTAGGTGGTTCACCACTATCTTTGGTTTGATCTTTAGTCTTCTTAGTATCAATAGAGTCCTTTTGTGCATTCATTCTTTCTTGCATGTTGTCAATCTGATATTGTGCTTCATTAAATCCAATGCAGCTAGTATCTCCTTTAGCTCTTCTTGCATACAACTGAGATTCTATTTAATTAGAATTGGTGTATAATTTATCAATGTGATTCTTAGCCTCTTTCAATTTAGATTCTAGGCTTTCCTTGTTGTTTCTTAGTTCTAAGATTTCCATGTTTTCTTGCCTTAATTCTTCATTCAGTTGAAGGTTCTCTTTGATTTGCTCATCATAGACTTCCTGATTATTAGTCAGCTTATCATCAAATTATTCAAGTTGTTCTTTTAAGGATTTATTTTCTTCATTAAACTTGTTGACCATTGTCCCTAGATCATTGGCAGAGCATTCTTTCAAATATTTCCTTAGCCTTTTGATGACTAATTGAGCATCATTGAGTTTTTCCCTTAGTTCTTCAGTTTCTCTTTTAGATTTGTCCAGGTCTTCAAGAGTAGCTTCTAGATTTCTTTTTAGATTTTTCATTTCTAGTTTTTCCATGATCTCCTCAAGTGGTTAAACTTCTTTGTTGAGGACCAGAGCTTTGATACCAATTGTTAGGAATGGAAACATTGAGAGGGGGGGGGGTGGTGAATCAGTGTTCACTGTATTTTATCTTTTTACTTAATCTTTAAAATGCTTAAGTACTAAAATGAATATCCACATAAACATGAAACATGAAATCAACACATAACACCAATATGGTTATGGGGAAACCCAAATAGGTAAAAACCCCGGTGGGAATTGACACCCACTAATATTCTGTACTAGCATTTTATGATCCTTGTTAGAAGATCCTTAACCCTGTTAGGAGTTGCTTTACAATGCATTAAGTATAGTAGACCTTGTCAAGGGTTGGACCTTGTTAGGAGTCTTTTACAATAGTCTCTTTCAGGGGAGTGATTGCACTGTCCTAGAGCTCACTACTCAAGTGGTGAAGGCTACAACCTTCTAATCTCAGATACACACTATATCTGCTGGATGAACTGTCACTATGACACTTCTTGTTAGATTAGTTCCTTTGATGTGCTAATTATTTGACCTCTTGGAAATCTCTAATACATCTTATAGTATCTTCACACACTTCTGCATTGCTTATTACTTTTTTATATCAACTTCCATACCAATTACAATGGGTGCATCTCGTATTTATATGTGCATACAAAATAAACAACTAGGTTGGCCCTTAAATCTATTAGATACAATGCTTCCAAATGAATTGGCTCAAGTGTGTTTACAAACAAATATATATATATATATATATATATATATATATATATATATATATATATATATATATATATATGTCAGAAACCTAATTAAAATAGGTGCATAGCCTTTACATCAATAGAATATAACTACAACTCAAAATGATAACAGTCAGCTGCTTACTCTATTCTTCACTAGCACTCACTAGCTGTGTAACTTCATCTGTCTGTATCTTCCTCATACTTGCATATCTAATCATACACTCATAGAATAAGCATGAATATAGTCTAACCAACCTAAATTCCAGGGCACACAACATAACTCAGTCATACGTACATGCGCTAATGCTCTGAGCTTTAGGAACTTTGTACATTGTCTAGTCTTCAACACTTAACCGATTTATGATCTTTACATCAAGTGCGCTCACTCCAAACTTCTATATGACTTTGTTGCCATAATGAAAACACTATATTAAGCCACATACACCAGTATAGCCAACTTGCCAATAGTTTCTCATCATCAAATGGGTATTGTAGGTTTGGGTTGACAAAGACCTTGAGTACTTTGATAGATACTTGTTCCTTAGGGTCCGGTTCCATAGGTTGCACCAATTGCCCCGGTTGCCCTAGCTCTACCAACATAGGTAGTGCTGACTTCACAACCACCATATACACTTATACAAGATGTGATATCTTACAAGTTAGTATGGTAGAGATTAGGGGTCAGATATCCCAGTTTAGTGCTATGATTTAGACCTTTATGGCTACTATAGCTTAGTAGAGTTCTCAACCTAGTTCTAGCAGAGGTACAACTTCAGGTGGGCTAGATGACATAGGTGTAGGTGGTACTAGTTGAGATCATTGGTTGCCTTACCCTTTGTATCATATGTATCATTTTTATTAGGACTCTTAATGATGTAATTCATGGACATTTGATTTTATTTGATGGACATTACTTTGATTATCCCTCTGATAGAATTTTCTCATGTATGATGTCATTATATGTTGGACATTTGATTTTTGATGATATATGCAGCTCTACATGTCTTATCTATATGCTTGTTTTTTTTTTCTAATGTAAAATGTTATGAATACATTTAATCTTATATGCTTTGGATGGATGTCTTATATATGACATAACTTAGATGGATACAAAATGTTAATGAAATGTCTTTAATGATTCTATTCACATTTTAATGAATTAATGCTTTAATATTTAATTCTTAATGATGTACCTTTGATATGTACATGGTTCCAATATGATTCTAGATATTTTTTTAAATATTGGATTAATCACGTGATGCAACTTATATGAACTAAATGAATGTGAACTAATGATTAATGAAATGTAACTTAACATGATACATAATTATGCACACCTATGTTTTTTATTTAGTCCAAGATATTCGATTAATTAAAGAAGTAATGAAGAATATTTTGATTGTACTTGACTCTACCCCTTTTAATTTTTGTTAGAGAAAAGGTTCCAGATGAAAACCACATAAAATTTTTATCTATATGAATGCAACTAGCTATCTCTTTCAATAGGAAGGATGCTTCTTTTCATCATTGAGCATTTTGGAACATGAAATTGGTACAATCGTCACTGGTTCAACCATGATGAACTGAATACCACTTTTCTTTTTAGACATGTGCATGAAATTGGTATGATCCTCACTGGTTTGATTTTCAACCATGATGATCTAAATAAGGCTTTCATTAGATTCAATGTTGCAAGTGGATTTTGGCATTAAGATATGAAAGATCTAAATGTCCAAGGTATCTTGTTGTGTAAATAGAGAAAGATACAATTATCTCCATATGTACATGTCCTCAATGATTCTTTGACGATCATGTATTTAGATGAATATTAAATATTTTGAAGCCTCAACCTTAAGACAACCATGCATAAATCAAGAAAAATATCATGCTTTTATCATCACTCCTCTAGTCAAAAACCTCATCGATTTGTTAAAAAAACATGAGTGCACAAATCAAGTAACACTTTTGAAATTTTTTTCCATTGTTTTCAAATCCATATTTTAAGTAGAACTCCATCCATTTCAATATTTGTTTGTTTTTAATCCAGATAAAGATAAGACCATGTGTAGATCAAGGATCAAAGTGTCAATCATTTTTAGATCAAAATTTATTTGGATTGAGATTATTTGAATCAAAAGTTCAAGTGTCAAGTTTTTAGTTCGATGCATTGATTTGTATTGATTGGTGTCTATTTGATGAACCACTTCAATTTAGGATAAGATGCCCCCAATTTGATTCCATAGCGATGTTCGACTTAGGCAATTTTACAAACCATGACGAAAATAGTGAGTATTTACAAATGCAGCTCTGGGAATTTATTATGCAATATGTAAAAATGATGGCTAATGAAATATATACAAGGATGGAGGTTAAATGAAGATGGAAGATAAGACTAGACTTGACTTAAGGGTCAAATGGTGTTTATTTATTAGGTTTTCATCACTTGAATTTATTTCTCTTTTTCTCTTTTATTTTCTTTTTTTTCCCTACCAAGGTGCCTATTGCTAGGTTTTCACCAAGATACATTTTATCTTCCTGTTTTTTGTATTTTAATTTTTTTTAGTATTACCAAGATGCCTATTTACTAGGTTTTCACCAAGATAACCATTTTTTTAGAATCTATATTTGAATGTTTTTTCTTTCTTCATGATCAATTTTTCACTATTTTTTACTTTCTTCAAGAACTCTTTTCATTATTTTTGGATTTTTTGCATGAACTTTTTTCACTGTTCTTGGATTTTTTCAGGAACTCTTTTCACTAATTTTGAATTTTTTCAGGAACTATTTGTTAATATGATTTAGAAAAATAGAGAGGGGGGGTGAATCAGTTGTTCTCAGGTCCTGATGTATAAAATAACTTCAAAAACTTTTCCTTAAATCAGATCAAGCAACCAAATCAAACATAGTCATCACTGATTCAATAATAGAAACATATAACATTGCAGTCCACTACCCAACTATAACTAACTTGTAAAACACAAAAATGTTCAAACCAAAACATTCACACAAGTATTGACACCAGGACTTATAGTGGAAACCCAATATGGGAAAAACCAATTTGTAACATGCTACTATTATTTTCACTCTTCTAAAGTTAGCTCAGTTAAAAGCCAACCCTATCAAAGGTTACAATACACACTATCAGGTGTGACTTGGTTAAAGGATTTTAATCACCTTGTTAAAAGTGAGCCTGGTCAAAGGGCTTACATACACTCCATTAGAATACAACCTTGTTTAAAGGATTTAACATATGACTGTTAGGTCAACCTCTGTTAAAAGGATTTTGACTGTTACAATGGTTAGAAAGTAGCAGTAGTATTGATCTAAAAACATACAACTCACTTTGCAAATATCAGATCCAATTCTGTACACAAATGCTAGTTTACTAACTTTGAAACTTTGCCATCTCCACTTCTGATCTTCTCGGAACTTTCCTTCAAGCAATCACCACACTTTTCCTTCAGCCTTTTTGCTTATACAGTCAATAAAACTTTACTATTCTTGCAACATCTCCTTTGCCAATGCATACACATACCTAATGCTTCGGTTCCCTTAATACTTTCCTCTGTTAGGTTAACTTATCTTTTGCCACTTAATCTCCTTTGTAGATCTTAGGGTTAGGTCAGATTCATTGAATCTACCTACTTCATGTTCTTCATCTCCTCTTCTAGAATCATCTTAAATTTCATAAGGATTTACAATAAAACATTTTACAAAGCATTAAATGCTTCCATACAATCAATAAACAAAGTCAACACATTTTACATAATCCAAGAATTCAACAATGTCGGCTCCAAAACTGAATTCTCTTAATATATAAAATTGCTAATGCTCGGTCAATACTGTGATCATCCACTCGGTCTCCATGTAAAATGCTTGATCACTACTAAAACTATTTCCTCAGCATATACTATCTTCGTCGGCAATTTACTGATACTCGGTCGACACTAGATTTTTGCTCATCATCCACTAACTCGGTCGACTCTGTCATAACTCAGCTTAAAAATTATTTCTTCATTTTTGCTTGGTTAAGCCTACCAATTTAGTCCTCAATCTTACTAAGATAAACAATACATTGTCTCATCATTGTGCAACATAATCAAGTACACTTTTCAGTATCAAGATAACTCAACCTTTCCCTAGGTGCTATTATTACCATCCTTTCTTTCCCTTCTCACAATAGATATAGTACTTTCCTAAGTAGAAATAGTCTTCCTAGTTAAGGTTTGACGTCAATGACAATACAACAATTGTTTTAATTGTAGTTTCCAACAATCTCCCTCTTTGGCATTGATGACAATACCATATGATATCACCTGAATAACACATGGATTACCAACCAATCCAAAAAAAAACTTATCTGACCATCAGAGAAAATTATAATATCCTTAGCTTCATTCTGATTTAGAATCTTTAAATCTCACTTCTGTGACCATCAAAAGTATCTGGATCTCCCTCTATCCTGATCTTTCATTTCAGTACAATCTCCCTTTCTGTTAGTGTCATGTGTTATAGTATCATTTCAGTTCAATCTCCCTCTTTGAAAAAAATACCAAAGCAACAACTCAAACATACATCCAATAGATGTTAATATATCTATTCAGCACAATGTTTCTCCCTCTGCCATCTTGCTTATGACTGATTTGTTATCTTTGTTTCTTCTTCACAGCTCTAGGATAGTCCTAAAGTGTGACAAACTTCTGCATCAATGTGTCAAATGTTCTGTTTTAGCATATTTGATGCAGTGCTCCTAGCTTGTCTAGGTAGTCTCAGTTAGGGGAAGGACCCCTAATTGACTTCTCAAGTACTCATGGGCTTCTTTAGGTAAAGCTTTAGTGAATATGTCTACCAATTGTTCTTTTGTATTCACATATTCCATTTAGACTTCCTTGTCTTGTACCAATTCTCTCAAATAGTGATACTTGATTGCTATGTGCTTGGTCTTAGTGTGCATTAATGGATTCTTAGAAATATTGATAGCACTTGTGTTGTCACAGAAAATAACAACAGGTTCAGTGATTTCTTCTTTCATGCCTATCAACAACTATTTTATCCATATCAAATTTGAATAGTTTACTGCAACAGCAACATACTCAGCTTCAACAGTAGATTGAGAAATGCAATTTTGTTTCTTGCTTGTCCAAGAGACTAATATCTATCCAAGAAAGAAAGCTCCACCACTAGTGCTCTTTTTGTCATCTACATTTCTTGCCCAATCAACATCAGTATATACTCTAAGTTCAAATTTGTCATCCTTCTTGTAGTATAACGCATAGTCAGTAGTTCCTTTTAAGTATCTCATGATTCTTTTCATCACCATCACTTGTGTTTCCTTATGATTGGCAGAGAATCTTGCCACAATCCCAATAGCTAGTGTAATATTAGGTCTACTATGTATAACATACTGCAATTTTTCAATCATGGATCTGTACAAAGTCTGGTTAACTTCTGCAGCATCATCATTCTTAGATAACTTTTGTCCAGTAACCATAGGAGTTCCTACTGGTCTAGCATCTTACATTCCAAAAGTTTTCAGTATTTCATTAACATACTTAGACTATGTAATGAAAATACCTTTCTTCATCTGATATACTTGTAAACCAACAAAGAATTTGATCTCACCAAACATACTCATCTCAAATTCAGTTTGCATTTCATGTGAAAAACTTTTACACAATGCATCTTGTCCACAAAAAATGATGTCATCAACAAAAATTTTGGCCAACAAAATACCTCTACCTTCTTCATCTTTCATGTATAGATTGCTTGTGTCATTTGTCTTGGAAAATCCAATCTGTATCAGATAATTATGCAACCGCTCATACCATGCTCTGGGAGCTTGTTTCAATCCATATAAAGCTTTGTTTAGTTTGCATACCATGTGTCTTCTGTTTGGATCAACAAAACCTTCTGGCTGTTCTATGTAAACTTCTTATTCCAGTACACCATTTAAAAATGCAAACTTGAAATCTATTTGATATACCTTGAAATCTTCATAAGCAACATATGCAAGTAGAGTTCTTACTCCTTCCAATCTAGCTATAGGGGAAAATGTCTCCCCATAATCAATTCCTTCTTCTTGTGCATAGCCTTTGCATACCAGTCTAGCTTTGTTCCTAGTGATTTCACCTTTTTCATTCAACTTGTTTCAAAACACCCACTTTGTTCCTATAACATTCTTATCTGTAGGTCTCAGCACCAGAGTCTAGGTTTCATTCTTCTCAATTTGGTCAATCACTTCATTCATTGCTTGTATCCAGTCTTCATTTTCTAATGCCTCTTTAGTTTTTTTTGGTTCAAATTCACATAGTAAGCATGTTGGATCTTTTGTCTTGCTTTTGGTCTGAATTTCAGTGTCTCTATCTCCAATTATCTATTCAGGCTTGTGATGTCTTCTTACATATTTTTCCAAAATAGGTTCAACATTTTTCCCTTCTATTTCATTAGGTTCCCCAACAAGATTGTCAGATTCAACTTCTGAATGCTCAACAACCTCTTCCTGATCCTTGATAGCATTATCTTGTAGCTCATCATGTTCTTGCTCTCTCTCGACACTATTTTCCTGACGCTTGACATCATCTGTCTATCACTCAGCATCGCTTGCCTAAGACTCGGCATCAGGTGCAGGTCTATTACCTACCTCTTCTATTTCCTCAATGTACACAAAAGATTTGTAATCTTCTAGTTCTCTTTTACTATCAACCTCATTTCTTTCTACATACTCATCAATTTTTACATTCACCCTTTCCACAATTTTGTTAGTGTTAGAGTTCAAACACTTATAAGCTTTACTTTTTGTGGAGTAGCCTAGGAATATGCCTTCATCACTCTTACCATCAAACTTTCCATTCCTATTATCTTTCAATATGTAACACTTGCTTCCAAAGATTCTAAAGTATTTAACACTTGGTGCATGCCCATAACATAATTCATAGGGTGTCAAATTTGTACCTTTCTTGATCTATACCTAGTTAAGAGTGTAAACAACTATACTTATAGCTTCTTTCCATTATTTTTGTGCCACATTCTTTTCAATCAATAATGTCCTAGCATAGTCCAAAATAGATCTATTCCTTCTATTTGCTATACCATTCTGTGGAGTTGTCCTAGGTGCAGACATTTGTCTTTTGATTCCTCTATCATTGCAAAATAGATTGAATTCATTTGATGTAAATTCTCCACCACTGTAAGATCTAAGACATTTTAGGTTCCTACCTATCTCCTTCTCAACCTTAGCCAAATACCACTTGAAAAATTGAAAAGCATCAGATTTTTCTTTTAGAAACATTACATGCATCATCCTAGTATGATCATCAACAAACAAGATAAAGTATCTAGCTCCAGAGTAACTTTGTACACCCATAGGTCCACAAAGGTTAGTATGAGCTAAATTTAAAATGTGTTTAGAAGTAAAGGATTTTCTCTTGAAACTTGACTTAGTCATTTTTCCTAACTGACATTCTTTGCACATCACATTCTCAGGTTTCTTCGATCTAGGTAGGCCTCTTACTTTATTCTTCTTACTTATCTCTACCAGATTGTCAAAGTTAACATGACATATCCTCTTATGCCATAACCAAATGTCATCAAGTTGTGCAATCATACATATTTCTTCAAATAGGTCAAGATAGAACAAATTACCTCTAGTCTGCTCACCACTTCCAATCAGTTCACCAGTAGCATCAAATATCTTAGCTTTCTTGTGATGAAATTCCACTCGGTAACTAGTTCTGTTGAGTTGAGCAACACTTAAAAAATTATAATTCAGTCCTTCAACCCAATAAGCATTTTCACAAGAGATCTTATTAGTCAGTTTAATCAATCCTTTTCCTCTAATAAGACATGGTGCATCATTACCAAATGTTACACTTTTACCTTTATAATGATATAGGGTCACAAACTTACTTTTGTCACTAGTCATGTGATGTGAACAACCACTATCAATAATCCATTTATCATTCTTGTTCATATAGGAAATCAATGCAGTTTTCTCATCCTCATTAGATTCATCTTTCATTGCAACATAGACTACCTCAATTTCAAAATCATTACAATCAGTGTCAGTCTCCTCTTCAGCAATGTAACAGGATTTCTTACCTTTTTCTTTGTAGTCTTTGTACCTTCTGTAGCCTTTGTCATCTCTTCTATCTTTGTGTCTACTATTTCTTTCTTCATCTTTATCCTTCTTGTTAGGACATCTAGCAGCTATATGACTGACCTTGTTACATGCAAAACATATAATAGGGAGTTTACCTTTGTATTTTCCTTTTCCTCTTCTCAGTCTTCTAGCCATAAGAGCTTCTAGATCTTCAAGATCTTCATCAGAAGTGTCACTGTCATCTTCACTTTCACTTTCACTTTCATTGATGCATCTTTCTTTTTCTTTCTTAGGCTTATTCAGAACTAACTGTGACTTGAAAGTAGATTCAACATTTCCAATACTACCAATAGTGAAATTATCATAATTAGATAGTTCAAAAGCAGTCAGCTTACCAATCAAACCTTCCAAAGTAAGCACATTTGTAGAGTTACATCTAGATTCCTGAATAGCTAAGATCTTAATAGCATATATAGGACGCGGGGTTCTTAACACTTCTCCAATTATGGTCTCATCATCAATAGTTCCATTTTCTCTTCTAATAGCATTCACAACTTCTTTTATTCTACCACAATATTGTGCAATGTTTTCATCTTCATTCATTCTCATTTCATCAAACTTACCTCTAAGACTCTCAGCTTTAGCTTTTAGTACATATAGATCACCACCATAGATCTTTGCAAGAGTGTCCCACATATCTTTAGCAGTTTTGCAGTCCTTAATGTCCTCGAATTCCAGATAGCTTAGGGCAGATGCAATTTCCAACATTGCCTGATTGTGTTCTTGCTTGGCTCTCATTTCCTCAGTAGTCAAAGGTGCAATAGGTGTGACATAGTCATGCTCAATGTAGTACTTTGTAGAATCACCAATACTAGCTATATGCAGCTTCATCAAGCTTTTCCATGCATGGAAATTATCTTTGTTCAACTTTGGTACCTCCTTCTTATACATCTTGATCATTTTCTTCAAGTCCCTTTAAACTTGCTTTCTATAAACACCAATAAGCAACACAGCTCTGATACCAATTGTTAATATGATTTAGAACAACAAAGAGGGGGGGGGGGTGAATCAGTTGGTCTCAGGTCCTGATGTATAAAATAACTTCAAAAACTTTTCCTTAAATCAGATCAAGCAACCAAATCAAACTCGGTCATCACTGATTCAATAATAGAAACATATAACATTGCAGTCCACTACCCAACTGTAACTAAATTGTAAAACACAAAAATGTTCAAACCAAAACATTCACACAAGTATTGACACCAAGATTTATAGTGGAAACCCAATATGGTAAAAACCGCTTTGTAACATGCTACTATTATTTTCACTCTTCTGAAGTGAGCTTGGTTAAAAGCCAACCCTAGCCAAGGTTACAATACACACTGTCAGGTGTGACCCGGTTAAAGGATTTTAATCACCTTGTTAAAAGTGAGCCTGGTCAAAGGACTTACATACACTCCATTAGAATGCAACCTTGTTCAAAGGATTTAACATATGACTATTAGGTCAACCTCTATTAAAAGGATTTTGACTGTTACAATGGTTAGAAAGTAGCAGTAGTATTGATCTGAAAACATACAACTCACTTTGCAAATATCAGATCCAATTCCATACACAAATGATAGTTTACTAACTTTGAAACTTTGCCATCTCGACTTTTGATCTTCTCGAAACTTTCCTTCAAGCAATCACCACACTTTTCCTTCAGCCTTTTTGCTTATACAGTCAATAAAACTTTATTGTTCTTCCAACATCTCCTTTGCCAATGCATACACATACCTAATGCTTCGGTTCCCTTAATACTTTCCTCTGTTAGGTTAACTTATCTTTTGCCGCTTAATTTCCTTCGTAGATCTTAGGGTTAGGTCAGATTCATTGAATCTACCCACTTCATGTTCTTCATCTCCTCTTCTAGAATCATCTCAAATTTCATAAGGATTTACAATAAAACATTTTACAAAGCATTAATGCTTCCATACAATCAATAAATAAAGTCAACACATTTTACATAATCCAAGAATTCAACAATGTCAACTCCAAAACTAAATTCTCTTCAAATATAAAATTGCTGATGCTCGGTCAATACTATGATCATCCACTTGGTCTCCATGTAAAACACTCGGTCACTACTAAAACTATTTCCTCGGCATATACTGTCTTCCTTGGCAGTTTACTGATACTCGGTTGACACTAGATTTTTGCTCGGCATCCAGTAACTCGGTTGACTTTGTCATAACTTAGCTTAAACATTATTACTTCATTTTTGCTTGGTTAAGCCTACCAGTTTAGTCCTTAATCTTACTAAGATAAACAATACATTGTCTCATCATTGTGCAACATAATCAAGTACACTTTTCAATATCAAGATAACTCAACCTTTCCCTAGGTGCTATTGTTACCATCCTTTCTTTCCCTTCTCACAATAGATATAGTAATTTCCTAAGTAGCAACAGTCTTACCAGTTAAGGTTTGACATCAATGACAATACAACAATTGTTTCAATTGTAGTTTCCAACACTATTTTCACTGTAAAAGATTGATTTTGTCTCATATGATACTCTTTTGACTGATATTCTTTTAACTTAGGTATACAATATTTTTAGATCTAAGCTATTGATAGGCTCTTGTAACTTTTCCCCTTCATAATCAGATAATCTATATGTTTCTATCTTGAAGGAAGATGTGACAATGAATAGTCCTAGCCAATTTGCTTGCTATTTTCTCCTCTTTTTTTTTTTTTTTCTCTTTTTGCTTGGTTCTTTTGATTCTCTCTTAATACTAGATCACCCACTTAAAATTCCCTTGGCTTGATATTTTTGTTATAATTCCTTGACATCCTATTTTGATACACCTTGAGATGATCATATGCATTTTTGACGTCCATCAAGTAATTATAGTTTTTGGAGTCTTGCCACTCTATAATCCTCTTATGTTAATGTTATACATTAAGTTTTCACCCTTATCTCAGGCTCTCATAGTCTTGATAACCTAGTATAACATGGGAATCATCTCCAAGTTGTGGGACCTATGCTAACTTAGATGAGACCTCCATGTTCTAGGTTGGTTCCTCTTGGATAATCACCTTAATTTTCTTCTTGACATGAAAGTAAAACTTTTGGAGGGAAAGGGATAGAAGGAATGCTTGTAAGGGAAATGACTTGAAAGAAAACTACCTACTAGGTGATGCACCAAAATTAGGGTTTGGAACTCAGTATGTAGGAATGAAATCAATGAAAAGTTTAGGTCTAGTAGGTCACAACTTACTAAATAGGCTTGCATAAGTATTTCATAAGAGGGTTTGAGAGTAAGACACAACTTATGACCTACAAATATACATTCACTTGTACAACTCAGTGTAGGATTGAGACAAGACTATTAAGGGGGCTGAGGTATACCCACAAGAACATCTAAATCAGATCAAACATAGTAACACACAAAATTGTAGAAAGCAAGAGGGATCAGGAACCCTTAAATAATCACTAAAAACATGCATATACTTTGATCCAATAAGAGATAATCCAAACAAGGAAGCATAGGGACATGAAGGATTGTCACAAAATACCTCTGTAATATTTGTATTATCAATGGGAATTTTACAATTGTATACGCCAGAGGGTAGAGTTGATACCATAGATGACCCTTAAGAAAAGATGATTTTCTTCTACAATTGTGAACCTCTCTTTTTATAGAAAAAGTCAATTCTTGAGCTCAAAAGCTCCAAAAATATAATATATACATCTCAACTGCCTGTAGGTAGGAGTCAAAACTAACCTAACTAGGGTTACAGATCCACAAAAATATCAAACCCTAAAGGTACACTACTGACCCATCATGAAAATCACTGAGAACTAGTCATCAGATCAGATCTTTCTCTTTGCGTGTTGATCCTGGATTGAGTCCACCTACAGACACAACAACTTTGACCCATCTACCCACTTGCAACTCCACTAAGCCATGAAGGCTTCAAATCTGATCCTGGTATGATACCTAGGTTTAAAATGATTAACCCTGCAAAAGGTGGTGCCAAGCTCATTAAAGCTTCAATAAGATGTGGTACCCTATGAAATCTATGGCACTGATGATCAGATTGTCTACTTATCATATTCTCAACCATCCCTATCCTGAGGAATTCAATTCCAGCTACCCATTTGTCATGCATGGCTGCAAAATGCAAGCCCTAGCAAAGCCTTCACAGAGAAATATTTAAATTTGAATATCAACGGCTAGCCTGGTCATTTTAAAATGTAGCCATCGATGTGAAATCTTTTCAGAAGATGAATGACCTAGATGCACTAAAAAAATTACTTAAAATCCCCTCCTGACAAGTTAAACACCACTATGGAAGTCAATGACCAATAAAAAATGAGCAAATCAACATCTCTGACAAGTCACTGGACCCATGTCCCTGAGAACACCATTGGACAGCTATCGCCATACTGCCATCATAATGATCAAGCATTTTAAGTCTCTGGTATAATGATGACCACATGATTTGATCATGTTTTATCTTCTTTAGAAACCCCTGACCCCGCGGGCCCACTGACATCGGCCACATTGCACATCAAACAACCAATCAAATGCCACCCCCTCGGATACACGTTGCAACCTTCTGACATCAGACCCACTACTTGAGATACCGATCTAACGGTAGGTGCTTGATCTCATAGCCCTAAAATATTCTTTACACTTTTATGGTAGTCACTAGATCCTTATAGACTGGGACTCCTCTGACAAATGGACCCATGATAGATCCAGTCATCACCATGGAGACCAACCAAATTTGAGCATGTCAGCACATAAGGACCCACTGGATGAAGCTCTGACGATAAATCAAGATCAACGGTCAGCACATGATCTGATGCTCTGACACAAACCTATGAGAACACATGCTGGCCATAGATCTTGCTAACTGGGACCATTTGTTATTTGAGACCTCCCAAAATATTCAATGATTGTGCAACTGAAGGGAAGCTAACCGCCCACCAAATCACTAACTATTATGGACTTAACCCCCAAACTCTGGGCTATTACATGAACAAGGCGTTCATAGGATCACTGAATAAAAGATAACGTTGCCAAAGAACTTAGCAGTCATGCAACTAAAGAGAAGCTAACATTTGCTAGGTCGTAGGATATTTTGCGGTGACCCAGAAACAATCAGTGATTATGAGAATCACTGTATTCACTAAGTCATGAGAAGAAAAGACAACCACCAAAAAGAAAAGGAGAACTAGTGACTGGGCCAAAAGATTAAAGCACACATGCCAAAAAGAGGACTTAAGTGGCTGAGATAAAGTAACTACAAATTAGGACAAAGGCTTAGGGTTTGTAGGGCCTTTTTGGAATTTTGAACACCAACGGCTAGTTTATGAATTTTGCTAAGGGTTTTCTTCTAGCCAGAGACCTAAAAGATTTTGCAGAGACCAGAGGAAAAGAGGTAAACCCATGAATTTTTTTTTGGAATTTGACAAGATAAAAAGAGAGGCCTTTGAAATAGATTTTGGCCAAATTTGTAGAATAGGAAATTTAGGGCAACATTTTGGTGATTTCTGTTGGATGTCAGCCTACTAGGCATGGAAAACTAGTGACCTTGACAATCCATTAGGCATGGGGTCATTAAAAATAAAAAAAAAATCTCAGAGAGGTAGAACTGGAACTATGCTCAGAGCACTTCTTGAAAAGAAAGAAACTATACTAGAAAGCAAGGAAAGAAAAATAGGAAATTTTTTACAAGATTTACAAAGAGGGATTAACCTCAAAACAAGGTTTCAAGTGGAAACCATTCATAGAGATAGGTAAGGGGACTCCCTCCATATTTGATAGTTGAAAAGAATTAGAGCCCCTACATTTTTTGATTATAAATGGTCCACCCAAAAAGGAGTCAAATTTTGTGTGCCTGCCAGGTCTTGACCTGAACTCATCCCATTTGAGGACTACATCCCCAACCTTGAAGTTTTTGATCCTGGCTCTTTTGTCAAAACTCCTCTTTGTCTGAACTTGATGGAACTCCATATCTTGCATTGACTTTCCTCTGAGTTCTTCTAACTCCATCAATTAAGCATATTTGATCTATAATGGATCCTCTTCATCAAATAGGGCATATTGAGTAGCTAAGTCCAAAGCTGGTAATTTTGTTGAAATGGACAACTTAGCCTCTTTTCCACACACTAACATGTAAGGATAATTACCAATGATTTTCTTTGGGGTAATTCTATCTAACCACAAGGCAGATTTGTGCTTCATGTGCCAATCTCTCCGATTCTCTTGAAGAGTCTTCTTGATTATCCTAATCAAGTTCTTATTGGTGGATTCTACCAAGCCATTGCCTTGGGGGTAATAATTTGAACTAGTATTCGATAGATGCCATTCTTGACTGCCCACTGTGAGACTTTGAGGCCTATGAATGCTAAGGCATTATCTAAGAGTATGGAATCTGGAATGCCAAACCTATGGATTAAATCATCATAAAAGCTTAGGACAACACTCTCATTGGCTTCTATCAATGCAATTGCCTCTGTCCATCTAGTGAAGTAATCAGTTGTAGTAATTATCCATTTATGTCCTACACTACATGGAGGATTAATCATGCCAATGAAGTCTATGCCCCACTTCATGAAGGGTTGTTCTATTCTGAGTGGATATAGGGGCAAGGCTGCAAGCCTCTCTTTTCCTACAAACATGGCACACTTGATGCATTTTATGACATAATCATGACTATCCTTAAAGATAGATGGCCAATAGTATCCAACCCTCATGATTTTAAATGCAGTAGTCCTAGGAGAAAAGTGACCTCTAGAAGGTCCATCATGAAACTCAAATAGGACATTAGCTATCTTTTCTAAATCTATGCATCTCAAAAGGACACCACTGTGATCCTTTCTGAAAAGAACATCATCAATCAGCACAAAAGGAATAGATTGTAACCTATAATACCTCCTCTTTGCTGAATCCAAACCTATAGGACATTGCCCTATCTTCAAGTAGTTAATCATATTAGGCAACCAGCTTGTTTCCTTGACTTGTTCTTCTATAGAATGCACCACCAAAGATGCATCCATTCACTTTGATTTCTTTGAACTTTCATCCTCTGCCAAATGCTCACAAAGACCTCTTCCTCTAACCAGCTTGGTAGTTTGAATGTCAATGTCATATTCCATCACCTTGGTGATCCAACCAGGTCTTTTCTCATATAGGTCCTTGGAAAGAAAAAACTCTTTGACACTTGGATGAGTAACTTTTAAATGTACCTTGCTATGGGTCAATAGATATTTGAACTTTTTAAGGCTCTTTACCACAACAAGCACATGTTTTTCTAAAAAAGAGTATCTTTGTTCATACTCTTCTAGACCTTTGCTAAACAAATCAATAGGCTACTCCAATCCATCTGCATTTTCTTGAGTCAACATTGTAGATATGGCATCATGACCTCCATAAGTATAAAGGATAAAATCCTTACTAAAATTTGGGTTTAGGAGGGTAGGGGCCTCTGTTAGGGCCTCTTTGATAGCCTAGAAATTGACTTTCCCTTCTTTGGTCCAAGCAAAAATTGAACTCTTCTTTAACATGGCTATCAAAGGCTTGAGTAAATCTGCAATGTTAGGCAAGAATCTCCTAAAAAAATTAATCTTTCCTATGAAATATTGTAGACTTTTCTTGTGATGTGGTAGGGGTAGCTCTAGGATAGCTGCAATTCTCTTAGGATCCATTGTAATTCCTTCTTTAGATACTACATATCCTAACAATTTTCCTTCATGAACTGCAAACACACATTTCTTGGGATTAAGGGATATCCCAAATTCTCTGCACCTTTCAAAAATATTTCTCAAATGTTTGATATGATCTACTACATGCTTTGAATAGAAAGTTATGTCATCTATGTAGACCAACACAAACTTGTACATGAGGCTCTTAAAGGCCATATCCATTTCCTTTTGAAATGTAGCACCTACATTTGACAAACCAAAGGGCATCTTTTGATAAGCCATGGTTCCCCACTTGGTTGTAAATGCAGTCTTATATTGATCCTCTTCATTCACTAAGATATGATTTTATCCTAAATAGCCATGCAATAATGAAAATCTCTCAGATCTAGAGACACATTGCAAGATTTGTTCCATAGAGGGTAATGGATGGCAGTCCTTTAATGAGGCCCTGTTAAGATCCCTAAAGTCAACAAATAACGTTAGTACCCCATTCTTCTTCTTGATAGGAACAAGGTTGGAAACCCAACTAGTATGTTTAATGGGGTAGATGATACCACTTTTTATCAATTTGAGCACTTCTTTATGCATAAGTGGCTCAAGCTTGGGATTAATAGGCCTTTTCTTTTGCCTCACTGGTTTGGCATTAGGTTCTAATTCAATAGTGTGCTAAGCAAGGGTAGGATCAAAACCTTTGAGATCCTCCTATTGCCATGCAAAAACATCATTGAATTCTTTGAATAACTGAGTGTAAGTTTTCTTTTCCAATTCAGTGTTCACTTTTCCAAATTGTAGGCTCCTACTTGGTTCCAACTCTAATTCAACACAATGTTCTTGTTGAACTACCAGGCTAGCTTTGTTTTTCTTGACTTCATCATCCTTGTTGAAGATAGTCTCTAAAGTAACAAGACCTCTAGGCATCTTATTGGACTTGAGTTGCATCACTTGATCACCATAGTTTTGTGATAGCCTATCTTGATTGTGTTCTAAAAAAACATCTTCTTCAAACAAGAACTACAAAATTTGTTCATCATTGTCAAACACTTGCCAATTGACATCATTATCAAGGATAGAGGGTCTAAAAATCACTTTGATATGCTATTGATCCACTTCTTTTGAAACACTATTTGGAATGTCATACTGAGATCCAACAGTAGCTAACCTATCTGCATTTTGATTTAACTTTCTAGGGATAGCAACAATATTGAAAGCATGGAAATCTTCAATTGCATCCCAAACTCTATGCTTGTATGCTTTCATGGTGTCATTCTTGGTTATACTTATCCCTCTTATTTGGCTGACAACTAACTCACTGTCACCATAAACTTTTAAGGCCTTAAGCCCTCTTTTTCTAGCCCATTCTAGTCCATTGACTAGACTTTCATATTCTGCAGTATTTCTAGTGCAGGAGAAATTGAATCTAAAGGTAGTATAATACCTTTCTCCTTTTGGTGACACTAACATAGCACCACCACCTGAACCATGTCTACTTCTAGCTCCATTAAAAAATAGTTCCCAAACCTGACTACTCTAATCTATTGAATCAATATCCTCTTCGAGAAGGCTTGGCTCTATAGCATCACTTTCTTGTATTAAATAACTTCCCAAACCAAAATCCCAAATCAGATTTTCTTGGGCCTCTGAAGCTATTTCATCTAGAAAAATATCAGGGATACTTTCTATCTTTGTGCTTGCCTCACTAATGGTTTGGAAGTCACTACTATCAAATATAGGGCAGTTCACATTGATGGTGTTGGATACATATGGTTCTATATGGTGTGCTGCTAATGGTTCTAACTTAATGGTGACCTTGGTCCCATAACTTGTATGAAATAACATGTGAGACTAGTCAAAAGATAAGTAGCCTCCTATCTTGGTTGTAAAATCCCTTGAAAGACATATAGCAAATAATGCAGGGAGATCTATGATATATATATCAAGGAGGATTGAGAAATTAGGACTAGCATGAAGGATTAGACTGGTATCCTTGGCCACACCTATAGTATTGACTGAGGATCCATCAAGTTGGGTAACCTTATTTTGGAAGGGTTCATATTTTAGTCCTAACTGGTCAGCTACTTTCTTGGGCATTACAGTGCTAGTAGCTCCACTATCTACCATATAATTATGTACTAAAGATTTTCCAATGATTAGAGATACATAAAAGGGAGGTGGCTTTGAGTTCCTACCTTGTGTGGCATTGGCCTTGGAGTTTCTACTTGGAGCCTCCTTTTCTTGATCAGTGTTGACCAACATTGGCTTTGCAGCTTCTTTTGTAGGTTGAGGAGTTGCTACCTCTGACATGGCCTTCTTCAAAATTTCAAGCTATCCTGGAAGAGCCAAAGAGTCCCACATGGACATGGTGACATTCACCTTCTTCATGTTGTCTACAATATTATAAGGTGTCACAGTGTGTACTCTTTGTTGTGTCTTTGGCATGATGGGCTCTACCTCTTTGGAATGCTGGCCTTCTTTGCTTGTAATGACAGGAGTCTCCTTAGGTGTGATGGGAGCAACTTGCTGTAGTGGCTCTATAGATGTAGTAGCTTTGGCATTGGAATCTGCTCTCTCCATGTCTTGAGCTCTTCTTTTTGCTCTTGTAAAGGCAACAAAAGTAGCCTCATCATTAACTCCATTGAAGTCTGGTTGCTCCCAATTGAAAAGAGCAGTCTCAACCTCCCGTGATTCTTGTTGAGGTACTAACCCACTGGATGGGACCTCTGATTGAGCTTTTGAGGCATTTTGAACCATTAGAGCTTGGTTCATCCATCCATTTGAACATGTAGCCTGATTATGAGGCTGATTACAAGGAAAGCACCATTCATTCTCCATAGCCACATTATTTTGGGTAGGAACCATATCCCTCACTGGATTTGCAAAATTTAGAGGTGCAAGGTTATATGGTTGAAATGGTCTCTGATTAAAACCTTGTCTTTGTCCTTGATAGCCTCCTTGATATGGTGGCCTATTTTGTTGATAAGGCTGTCCTTGATTTTGATATTGCTGATTAGGACCCTAGCCTTGTGTCTGAAATGGTGGTCTGATTCCTTGACCTTGCTTCTTTAGATTTGTGACCTCTTTAGTCAAGGTCTGCAACAAGTTAGTCATTTCTTACTGATTGCTTTGCTGGCTATTCTTTATTTCTTGTAACTCTTGAGAGAAGCTTGTTGTTAACTCTTGGCCACTAGTACTAGCTTGAGGTGCCAATATGGTGGGAATAGGGGTAAATGGGGTACTTGAGTAGGTGCAATGGGTTGAAGGCTAGGAAAAATGGGCATTGGAGGCCTTCTAGCAATCTTGCCTGCTTGGATTAAATAATTTTCAGCCCTGACAGCTATGTCAAAAGCTTGGGGTAGAGAAGTACCACCCATAGACTAGATCATGACAAAAATTTGACCATTTAGACTTTTTAAATAGTAAAGGAATGCATGGTCAGCTGATGGTCTCACTGAGATAGGGATTCTATTCCATTTTTTAAGGAATCTACTATTGTAATCTATCATTTGTTCTTGACGGTCTCTCTTAATAGTTGTTAACTGTTCAACTAGAGATAAATTATCTGATTTATCCTCAAAATGCTTACTTAATGCATCCCCTAACTCATCCCAAGAAGTAATAGAACCAACAATTAGAGTTCTAAACCATTCTAGAGCCTTACCTTTTAGAGAGGCTGCTAATAACTTTGTGGCCACATCCTCTTGAGTAATGTTGTGTATGCTGTAGATGGTGGTCACATCCCTTATGTGTTCAAAAGTAGTTGTCTACCCTTCACCTATAAAATCAAGTATACTCTTAAGTGCCACCAAAGGCACAACATGATATTGAGTAAAGGCCAATGTGCTACCTTGGTTCAATGGTGCAAAAGCAAACTGTCTTTCCATTGTAGGAGTTGGAATATGAAGATTGACAACTATATGAGCTGTATCTGTTGCTGGATTTGAATCCTCTTCTAGATCTCTGGTTAGAGATCTCCCTCTTCTTCTGGAATGAAAGGGAAAAGGTCTCCTTTCTGAGGTATCAGGAGGTGTTGATTGAACTCTTCTTGTAGGAGATGTTCTTTGAGTTGACCTACCTTTATGACTTCTTCTTGAGGGCAACTCTAAAAATTGGGTAGGCTTCGAGCTCCTAGTCTCAATGTTTCTCATAAAACTTTAAACAAATTAGCCCTAATCTTTGAAATTAGTGGAGTCACCAGATATACTTGATAGAATGACTTCTAAAAGCCTATTTTATGTAGTTTGTATATCAGAGATAACATATCTTTGAACATGAACTTGATCTTTTGTACTCCCACTGGGTGTGCCAGAATTGTTATACACTAAGTTTGCACCCTTGTCTCAAGCTCTTATAGTCTTGATAACCTAGTATAACATGGGAATCATCTCCAGGTTGTGGGACCTATGCTAACTAAGACAAGACCTCCAGGTTCTAGGCTGGTTCCTCTTGGATAATCACCTTAATTTTCTTCTTGACATGAAAGTAAAACTTTTGGAGGGAAAGGGATAGAAGGAATGCTTGTAAGGGAAATGACTTGAAAGAAAACTACCTACTAGGTGATGCACCAAAATTAGGGTTTGGATCTTAGTATGTAGGAATGAAATGAATGAAAATTTTAGGTCTAGTAGGTCACAACTTACTAAATAGGCTTGCATAAGTATTTCATAAGAGGGCCTGAGAGTAAGACACAACTTATGACCTACAAATAGACATTCACTTCTACAACTCAGTGTAGGATTGAGACAAGACTATTAAGGGGGCTGAGGTATACCCACAAGAACATCTAAATTAGATCAAACATAGTAACACACAAAATTGCAAAAAGTAAGAGGGATGAGGAACCCTAAAATAATCATTGAAAACATGCATATACTTTGATCCAATAAGAGATAATCTAAAAAAGGAAGCATAGGGACATGAAGGATTGTCACAAAATACCTTTGCAATATTTGTAATATCAATGGGAATTTTACAATTGTATAAGCCAAAGAGTAGAGTTGATAACATAGATGACCCTTAAGAAAAGATGATTTTCTTCTATAATTGTGAACCTCTCTTTTTATAGAAAAAGTCAATTCTTGAGCTCAAAAGCTCAAAAAATACAATATATACATCTCAACTACCTGTAGGTAGGAGTAAAAACTAACCTAATTAGGGTCACAAATCCATAAAAATATCAAACCCTAAAGGTACACTACTGAACCATCATGAAAATCACCAAGAATTAGTCGTCAGATCAGATCTTTCTCTTTGCGTGTTGATCCTGGACTAAGTCCACCTGTAGACACAACAACTTCAACCCATCTACCCACCTACAACTCCACTAAGCCATGAAGGCTTCAAATCCAATCCTGGTATGATACCTGGGTTTAAAATGATTAATCCTATAAAAGGTGGCACCAAGCTCATTAAAGCTTCAATAAGATGTGTTACCCTATGAAATCCATGGTGCTGATGATCAGATTGTCTACTTATCATCTTCTCAACCATGCCCGTCCTGAGGGATTTAATTCCAGCTACCCATTTGTCATGCATGGCCACAAAATGCAAACCCTAGCAAAGCCTTCATAGAGAAATATTTAAATTTGAATATCAATGACTAGCCCGGTCATTTTAAAACATAGCTGTTGATGCGAAATCTTTCCAGTAGATGAATGGCCCAGATGCCCTGAAAAAATTACTTAAAATCCCCTCCTGACAAGTCAAACACCACTGTGGAAGTTAGTGACTAATAAAAAATGAGCAAATCATTGTCTTTGACAAGTCACTGGACCCACATCCTTGAGAACACCATTGGATAGCTGTCACCATATCGCCATCATAATGATCAAGCATCTTAAGTCTCTGGTATAACAATGACCACACGATCTAATCGCATTTTATCTTCTTTAGAAACCCCTGACCCCGTGGGCCCACTGACATCGATGATGTTGCACATCAAATAGCCAATCAAATGCCACCCCCTCAGATATACATTGCAACGTTCTAACATCGGACCCACTGCTTGAGATACTGATCTAACAGTGGGCACTTGATCTCATAGCCCCAGAATATTATTTACACTTTTACACTAGCCACTAGATCCTTATAGACTGGGACTCCTCTGACAAATGGACCCATGATAGATCCAATCATTGCCACACAGACCAACCAAATTCAAGCATGTCAGCACATAAGGACCCACCGGAGGAAGCTCTGACGATAAATCAAGATCGACGTTCGGCGCATGATCTGATGCTCTGACACAAACCTATGAGAACACACACCGACTATAGATCTTTCTAGTTGGGACCCTCTGTGATCTGAGACCACCCAAAATATTCAATGATTGCATGATTCAAGGGAAGCTAACCGCCCACTGAATCACTGACTATTATGGACTTAACTACCAAACTTTGGGCTATTACGTGAACAAGGGGTTCATAGGATCGCTGAATAAAAGATAACGCCACTAGAGAACTTAGCAATCATGTGACTAAAGAGAAGCTAATGTTCACCAGGTCACAGGATATTTTGTGGTGACTGTGAAATAATCTGTGATTATGAGAATCGCTGTATTCGCTAAGTCGTGAGAAGAAAAGACAACCGCTGGAAAGAAAAGGAGAACTGGCGACTGGGCCAAAAGATTAAAGTGCACATGCTGAAAAGAGGACTTAAGTGGCTGAGATAAAGTAACTACAAATTAGAACAAAGGCTTAGGGTTTGCAGGGGCCTTTTTGGAATTTTGAACACCAACAGCTAGTTTATGAATTTTTCCAAGGGTTTTCTTCTAGCCAGAGACCTAAAAGATTTTGCAGAGACTAGGGGAAAAGAGGTAAACCCATGAAATTTTTTGGGGAATTTGACAAGATAAAAAGAGAGGCCTTTGAAATAGATTTTGGCCAAATTTGCAGAATAGGTAATTTAGGGCAACAGTTAACAATCCATGCAATGAAATCGACAAAGATGGGATCTCCACTTCTAAAGGTAATACTACTTCTTCTCCATAGACTAGTGTGGAAGGTGTGGCTCTAGTTGGCATTCTTATACTTCTGTAGTATGCCCATAAGGTTGGATTCAATTATATGTGCCAATCTCTTCGTGAGTTATCCACTATTCTTTTAAGGATCTTAAGGATATTTTTGTTTGTTGCTTCTGCCTAGCCATTTCATCGAGGATAGTAAATGGAGGATGAATGATGAATCATATGATATTTATCACATAATTCATTTATATCCTTTCTCTTGAAGTCTTTTTCATTATTTGTTATTATGGTATGAGGAATACCATATCTACAAATTATGTGGTTCAAAATGAACATTTCAATTTGTTTGCCTGTTGCAGTAGACAAAGACACGACTTCTAGATATTTATTGAAATATTTTGTTGCTATGATTATGAACTTGTGACCATTGGATGATGGTGGATAAATAATCCTAATTAAATCTAACTCCAATTTATAAAAGGGCCAAGGTGTGATCATTGGATGTAATTCTTGTGCTGGCACATGAATCAAATTACCATGGTATTGACATTTTTTGCAAATTTTAGCAAAATTAAACACATATTTTTCCATGGTTGGCCAATAGTACCTCATTCTAAGAAATTTCTTAGCTAAGGTCAAACCACTTGAATATGATCCATAGATTCCTTCGTGAATGTTTTATAAGGCTATTTTTTATTTTGCCTTTTCTATACACCTAAGAAGTATTCGACCAAGACTTTTATGATACAATGTATCTGACACAAGGGTATAGTGAGAGGCTTGTCTTATAAAATTTATTCTCTAATTTATAGTTTGATCCAAGGGAAAGGTTTGGTATTTTAATTAGGTGTAAATAGGTCCATACCAAGGAGAATCATGTCCAATTAATAGATAAATAGTTTGGGAATTAGGAAGGTCAAATGTGGGTTGTTCCAACTCTTCTACCAAGAAGTCATATTGTGCACTTTGATCTAACATTTGTAGGAGAGAAGCTAATGTTTCCATGGCATCTTCTTCTTTGTTATTTTCTCTTAGTATTTCATCAAATGTTATCAAAAGAAAGTATTTCTTCAAATCATCTATCATATTTTTGTAAGGCATTAACTTATCATCTCTTATTTGATATTCATCATTGATTTGATTAATGACAAGTTGTGAATCCCCATATACCTGGAAATCTGTTACTTTCCATTATAGAGCCATTTTCATGCCTATGACAAGTGCTTCAAACTCAACAATGTTATTAGTACATGGAAAGATAAGTTTATAAGATTTTGGAATAGTAGAGCCTTGATGTGTGGTCAACAAGATACTTGCTCCTGAACCATGTTGTGTATATGATCCATCAAAATAGAGTTTCCATGTCTTGGCCTCAATAGTTATAATTTATCAAAGGTTGGGACAAAGTGACAAAATTAATGGTCAAGATGCATCTCTAAGATGTGTGGTGGAGAATCAATTTTGTTTTGATCCATGTGAATTCCATCCTTAATTTCCATTGGTTGATTCAATTTTGTCCTCATGTGGTCGGTGAGGAAAATAGGAATTAATAAATGATTTAATTGATTTATCTTAGCCATGTGTACCCCTTGAATGGGTTGAATTTGATTTAATCTAACTATAGTGCTACTTTGTGGTGGAAAGAATTGTAGAGAGATAAAGAATAATAAGGTGAGATGAAGATCACTCAATGGAGGTTGATGGTGGAAAAACTAAAGGCTAAAATCATTCCTACTGACTATGAACTTGGGTTATTCAAGAAGTTTCAAAGCCTAAAGCAGAAGGAGATGACTGTGAAAGACTATACCGAGGATTTTTACAAGCTGACTATTCAGTCTGGACATAGAGAACTTTCCAAGAAAAAGTGACCAAGTATATTAATGGTTTGAGATTCAATATCCATGATGAGATTGGCATGTTGAAGATCAATTTAGTTGAGGATTCTTACCAGTATGCCCTAAAAGTGGAAGATAATCTAAAGAGGAGACATCAAAGTAACTCCCAAGGGAAGGAGAAGCGAGAGTAGTCAGGAAAGGACAAATTGATAGTTGAGGATGGACTAAAAACTATTGAACTGAAGAGAAGGATAGGTAGAGGTGGATTCAAAGGTACTTGTTACAACTATGGAGAAGAAGGACATAGGTCATTTGAATGTCCCTATGCAAATATGAAGGTTATTAATAACAAGAATTTTGTGGTGAATGAGAACGTACTGAATGAGCCCAAGGAGGGGGAAATCTTGCTAGTTTAGAGAAAATTTCTTGGTAAGAAGGTGATGGAACCTTGTTAGAGAAAAAATTTATTTAGAACTTGATGCAAGTCCAGAGGTAAGTTCTATAATGTGATTGTGCATAGTGGTAGTACCGATAAACTAGTTGCTGAGGAGATGGTACATAAAATTTGTTTGAAGAGAGTGAGACATGCTTTTCCTTATAAGATCAATTGGTTACAAGATGAACATGCTTTAGAGGTAATGGAGTAGTGTGTTGTTGATTTTTAGATTGGGTAGTATAAAAATCAAGTGTTGTGTGATATTATGGAAATGAGTACTTGTCACATGTTGATTGGTAGACCTTGGTAGTATGATTGTAAGGTTGTACATGATTATGTCAAGAATGTGTTCACTATTGAGAAGTGTGGCAAGAAGTTTTCCATGTCTCCTTTGTAGGATACAAAACTCAATAAAAGGAATCTAAGCTTCGGTAGAAGAAGTTAGTTGAAGGATTCTCAAAGGGTTAGAGATCAACAAGGAAAATAGACCAATGGTATACCAGGGAAATATGTGAGAAGGCAACATGCAAGGAAAACTAGTTATCAGTTGCAAGGAAGGATTCATAGAAGTGGAAAATAGGCAAGAGTGTACCAGTTGAGGACTCGAAGGACATGTATATCTAGAACTAGTTTGGGATTTATGTGTTGAATCCAAAAAGATGTTTATCAAGATTCTAAGAACATCTTTTCTCACCTAGAGTATCTGATGCAGGAGCATCCTTGGACAGTTGGAAATCTTGTATCAACCAAAATATGTTAGAGTTGGGTTTTGGCTTTTAATGTTTGAAATGGAAATATCAATTGGAGACCTAAGATTCTTTATCATTTGGTGGTATATCTCAGTTGGAAGATGTGTTGCTTCATCAATGGACTCAGTGACTGAGTGTAGATGTTACTCTTCCAAATGAGCTTGGTGGATGATTTTGTGCTTGATAATTGCTTTGGGGTTCTCGGTGACATTTTCCTATTTTGGTTCATCGATGAGCTCGGTCTCTTTTATGGTGTCTTGCCATTGAGTGGAATTGATAGCTATTATGTATTGCTCGGTTTATGTTTTGACAATCTTGGTGGTCTATTTCATTGATGAGTTTATTTTGATTATTTTGGCTAGCCAACATGTGTATTTAATTTGAGTCACATTCCTCATGATATGGATTGACCATTAGGATGCGTGAGGACCTAAATTTGGGTTGGTTCTTTCTCCTATGAAAATTTAATGACTGTTGCAAGCCAACATGAAGGATAACACATTTTGTCATGAGTTTCTTGGAGTTGACTGTCATTTTATGATTTCTAATTTATAAGGCTGACTTGTGGCCATGCTTTATAAAAGGAGAATATGAGTAGAATAGAAAGAAGACAATGGGGAAAGGTGGAGTTTAGAAGCTAGTGGCTAAGTGTTGGACTAGGAAACAAGAAGCTTTCTTGGTGGCTTGTGAGATCAAGTGTAGATCTATTTTGGAGTTTCTACCTAATTGCTATTGGGATACAGATCTGGGCTAGCTAAGGAGTAGTTCGATCCTTTGAGATCTTGTTGTATTTGCTAGCATATTGTCCATAACCAAGAAGGACTTACAACCTAGCATGTTGCATGTAATTTGATGAAATAAATAATTGAATTTTTTATATCTCAACACTGTGTTGTACTTACACTGTGATTGTTTAGCAACTTTGGTGGATAGTCTATTTTTAGACCCTCCAACTATAGGGAACTGCATCAGATTTGTTCCCCCTCTTTAACCAATTATTTTGTGTGTAAAGAGATGAACTATTTTTCTTGTATTTTAACTTCCATAACCAAAGTTACAAAAAAAAGGATTGGAGAGGCATGATATAATAATTGCAATATCTAATCAAATTGATGTGGAAACCGATCTCAATGGTCACATCTTAAAAGATGAGAGAGAAAGTAATCTAGAAACTATAACCAAAATTTTGACAACAAACCCAAAAAAGGACAATAGAATGAAAGAAGAAATAAAATAAAAAATGATGGGATGTGATGCCCTTGCATCATGCTCCTCCAAAGACTAAAACATCATGAAATCCAATTCATGAGATGATTAGTAGAATGATTGTATTTGGAAATCTTAGGTGTAGTTAACCAAGAGGCATATTCTAAAGGAAGATTATGCCATTTCAGTAAGTACTTGAAATAATCCTTACTACAAAGCTTTCTTAATGACTACTTATCCATAATGCATCAAATTTATAGTAGATCTATTTGAGTCATTGGATGATCTATAGGGGTCTTCAACTCAAACTCTATAGTTTCTTTATTTGTTATACCTTTTTGTAGAATTGTAAATTATATTCCTATGTATTTTCTTTCTTAGTTAGGCCTTCTTTTAGTATTTTTGGCCTTTTGTGCCTAATATACTTGATCCATCCCTATTCCACATATTATTCCTGCATCCTCTCTCCAAAAAAGGACTTTTGGTTCAAATTTGGAATTGATTCCAACTATTCTACCTCCTTGATCTCTTTCAAATGCAACAAATCCTCCATCACATTTTTCAAGTTTCACAAATTTAATTTTATCACCATTCATATGATTTGAGAAACCACTATCAATAAGCCATTCTTCTCTATTTCTTTTTACACATAAAACATAATTAATAGTATCTATACCTTTTGTGTTTACTTCAAGAGTACTAAGATGTTTAGCAATAGGAGTTTCTTCTTTGATTTCTAGGTATAAGAATTGATCATCTTCTTCATAATTATAATCATATAAGAAATGCTAGAATATTCTCTAACATAATAATATTTTCTATTGAACTCTTCTCTACTTGTTCTTTTGTTTTGCAATTCTGTTAGGACACCTAGATACATAATGACCTATTTTTCTAAAGTTTACCTCTATATTTTTTGGTACCTTTATTCATTATCCTTACAAAGCTCACTTCTATCTCATCCAAACTAACTTCATTAGATTCTTTGTCGACCTTTGCTAATTTCATAGCCTTAAAAGTAGTTTGTGTTCATGTGTTAGTGGTTTCAATTTCTCTCATCTCAAATGTAAGCAGTGCATCATACATTTTTTCTTTATAGTATTGACTCAAAATATAAGTTTCTTCAATGTCAGATATTTTAGAGCTATAAGATTTGGTAAGGTTTCTAAGTATATTTTGTACCATATCATTTTCTTCCAGTGTGCCACCAAGAATTATGATCTTATTTACCATGTCATCAATATTTTTCATGTATGTTGTTATAGTGTCTTCTTCTTCCATTCACAAAATTTCATACTTATCCTTTTCATTATGTGTCTTAGCTTGTTTGACCATATTATTTCCTTCATATGTAATTTTCAACTTTTCCCAAAAATCATGAGAAAATTCTAAAGATATAACTTTAGTTAATTCAAAATTAGTTAGAGCATTGAAAATTGCACACCTTCCCCTTTTATTATTTTCATATGCTTCAATATCATCCATATTATTTAGTCCACCTATTGGTTTCATATATTGAGTTTCCATTGCTTTCCAAGTCTTGTAACTTAAAGAGATCATATATCCTCACATCTATACTTTCCAAAACTTATAGTTAGATCCATCAAAATTAGGAGTGTCAGTTTGTCTAACATTATGATATCCTTAAGCACTTAAGCTCTTCTTCAAGGAACCATAATATAATACCAATTATTGAATATGAAAGACAACTAAGAGGGGGGGGGATATCAGTTTTCCATAAAATTTTAATTCTTAACACACCTTAAATTAATTCTACCAAACATATATTAATCTTTAATATAAAAAAGATAAGAACATGAAAGCACAATAATCACTAGACACATGAAATACTATATTTGAGTAGAAAAACTTACTAATAGAAAATTAACAGAGATATTAATTTCAAATACATGAACACCTATTAGGGTGACATTGGTTAAGGTGATTTTTATAGAGAAAGACTCTACTAGGGGCTCACTGCTAAAGGACTCATTGTCCAGTGAGAGACGACTCACTGCTATAGGGATCACTATGTAGAAGAAAAAAGAAAAAAGAGAATAGATGCACCAATGATGTAAAATGCCAACTCAAAAAATTGATCTATAGATACCTTTGGGTCACTTCTTTTGGTAGCTAACACATAAGAATGTCCACACTGTCCATAAATACTCTTCACAACAACTCAATAAACCAAGGAGATAAATCCTCTTTCACATATCTTCTTTGCAAAGAAACTTGCACAAGTATATGAATGACATTTTCCACACTCTATACCATAATGATTTATTATTAATTTATACCAATCCATAACTTTTAAAGTCTCCCAATGTTGGAAAGGAAAGTACCCAAAACCAATTTGAAATAGGTCAACACTAATCATACGTAGTGGAGAGGAATGAGAAGTGGACCACAAAATTCCATAACAGGGACCAAAAATATCACCATGCACGTTACATTCCATTTTTCATACACAATGACAAAATAAATAAAGTGTAAACACCCAAGGTTGGCCTATCCAAGAGAAAGAACACTATGAAACTTTGAAACCAAGTCTTTGAAACAAAACATCTTGTGCCATCTAAAATGAATGAAGCAAAGAAAATCAATACCTCATTTCCCAAAGTGCACCATCAAAAACTATCATGCGAAGAAATGTAAAGTATGCATTTCACGTAGAACCATTGTTAGTCACAACACTACACATACAAAAGCCAATTCCAATGTACTTTTATCTAAACCCAAAATACTTGAAATATATATCTCCAAATAGTCCTTAACAAACTATCAAAAGTTCAACAATAAATTCTAAAGATATAGGATATGTGGAGCAAAATACTAACATATATTCCACAAAAATTAATCATTAATAACAACAACAAGTTGACATCAATGAAGACCATACCAAATTATACCAACTTAGTCAACCTTTCCCTTTCATTTTTTTTTCATATACTTCAATCTCATCTAGAGTTTTTACTCCACCTATTGGTTTCACATATTGTGTTTTCCAATCTTTCGAAGTCTTTTAACTTGAAGAGATCACATATCCTCACATCTATACTTTCCAAAAACCATAGTTAGTTCCATCAAAATTAGGGAGTTTCATTTTTTGTGCCATTAGGATCTCCTTAATTAGTTAAGATCTTCTCTAAGGAGCCATGACTCTTATACCAATTGTCAAATATGCAAGATACATGAGATGGGGAATATCAGTTATCCAAAAAATTTTAATTCTTAATAAAAATTTAATCACTTATACCAAACATATATTAATCCTTGATAGAAAAAAGATAAGAACATGAAAGCACAAGAATCACCAAACACATGAAATATTAGATTTAACTAGAAATCCATACTAATGGAAAATCTGTAGAAAATATTATTCTCAAATATCTAAACACTTATTAGGGTGACATTGGTTAGGGTGATTTTTACATAGATAGACTCCACTAGGGGCTCACTACCAAAGGACTCATTGTCTAGAGAGAGATGACTCATTTCCACAGGGATCACTACCTAGAAAAATAAAGATATAAGAGAATAGATCCACCAATTATGTCTAATACCAACTGAACAAATTGATCTGTAGATACCTTTGGTTAACTTCTAGTAGGTAACACATGAGAATATCCACACTATCCATAATACTCTTCATAACAACTCAATAAAAAAGGGAGACGAATCCTCTTTCATATATCTTCTTTGCATCATTAATACACACTTGCAAAGAAACTTGCACAATTATATGAATGCCACTCTCCAAACTCCATACCATAATGATTTATTCTTAATTTATACCAATCTATAAATTGCAAAGTCTCCCAATGTTGGACAGCCAAGTACCTAAAACCAATGTGAAATAGGTCAACACTAATCATGCCTATAGTGCAGAGGAATGAGAAGTGGACCACAACATGCCATAACAAGGACAAAAAATAACACCATGCATGTTACATTCAATTTTTCATACACAAAGACAAAATCAATAAAGTGTAAACACCCAAGGTCAACCAAATGAAGAGAAAGAGTTGTTGGTGTTAATATATTATACTATGTAATTGACAAATAATTTGTTTATAGTTACATTGTAATTGTTCATGCTATATATATTGATCACCCCGATTGAATAAAAGAAACATCAAAGCTTTCCATTTTGTGCTCTCATTTGGTAACAGAGTGGCATAGAAATGAATAGTTAGTTGGTGCGAATGATGTTCCAAATTTTATGTGTGAAGGTGTGAAGTACTCTTCAAACGTTGAAACTTTAATGCAGATGGAGTATGTGTTATGATGTGTATTTTTGGGATGTTAACACAATGATGTGGAAAGATAAAGGTTTGAGGTTTCTATTGGCAAGTTGACTATACTAGTGTATATGACTTAATATAATGTTGTCATTATGGAAAAAAAGTCATATAGTGTTTTGGAGTTAGCACACTTGATGAGAAGATTAGAAATTGGCTGAGTGTTGAAAACTGGACAGTATATAGAGTACCTAAAGGTCAGAGCATCAACACATGTGCATACAATAGAATTATGGTATGCACCCTGGAAGTTAAGTTGGTAAGATCATATTCATGTTAGTATGAGAAAGATACAGAGAGTTCAAGTTGCATAGACAATGAATGCCAAAGAAGAATAGTGCAAGTAGCCAATTGTTGGTAGTTTGGTTAGCGGTTATATTATTGTTGTGTAAAGAATATGCACCTATTGTAATTAGGTTATAGACATTTAATGATGTTTTTTTGTAAACACGCTTGAGCCAATTCAATTGGAAGCATTGTGTGTAATCAGTTAGAGGGCCAACCTAGTTAACTATTTTGTATGCACATATAAATATTAGATGCGCCATAGTAATTAGACATGAGAGTTGTTATAGAGTTAAGAAAAGTAGAGCAGAAGTGTGTGAAGAGTTGTTAAGATGTATTAGAGCTTTGCAAGAGGTCAAAGCATCAACACATCAAAGGAATTGATTAGACAATTAGGGTCATAGTGCCAGTTCATCCAGTAGATATAGTGTATATATGAGATCCAAAGGTTTTAGCCTTCACCACTTGAGTAGTGAGCTCTAGGACAGTGAGTCCACACCCCTAATAGGGTTATTGTAAAATAATCTTAATAGGGTCCGACCCTTGACCATGTCATTGTACTAAACATATTGTAAAGCGACTCCTAATAGGGTTAAGGATCTTCTAACAAGGATCATAAAACACTAGTACAAAATATTAGTGGGTGTCAATTCCCACTGGGGTTTTTACCTATTTGGGTTTCCCCATAACCACATTGGTGTTATGTGTTGTGTTCATGTTTCTTATTTATGTTGATCTTCATTTTAGTACTTAAGCATTCAAGTTAAGATTAAAGAGCTAAGTAAAAATATTTAATTCAGTGAACATTGATTCAGCCCTCCTCTCTATGTTCCCATTCCTAACAATTGGTATCATAGCTCTGGTCCTTAGAAAAAAATTTTAACCACTTGAGGAGATCATGGACAAAGCAGAAATGAAACATCTGAAGAGAAATCTTGAAGCTGCCCTTCAAGACCTAGATTGATCTGAAAAAGAAATTGAGGAACTAAAAGAAAAAGTCAGTGATGCTCAAACAATCATCAAAAGGCTAAGAAAAGATTTGAAAGAATTCTCTACTAGTGATTTAGGGATAATGATCAAAAAGCTCAATGAAGAAAATTCATCCCTGAAAGAACAAATTGAAGAATTGGATGATAAGTTGACTAACAATCAGGAAGTCTATGATGAATAGATCAAATAGAACCTTCAACTAAATGAAGAATTGAGGCAAGAAAACATGGAAATCTTGGAGCTAAGAAACAACAAAGAAAGCTTGGAAATTGAATTGAAAGAGGCTAAGAATCACATTGATAAATTGCACACAATTAAGGACCTAATTAAATCTCAGTTGTATGCTCAAAAACTTAAAGGAGATACTAGCGACATTGGATTCATGATGACCTATTCTGGATAGGTAAAGTTCTAGTAAGGATCACAAGTGACCTAATTCATGAGATGACAGGTCTCTCTAAGAAAGGTGCCATTCTTCCAGCAAGCAAGGACGTGAGAAAAATAGCTGAGCAAACCTGAAAATCAAGAAGTGATAGGAGCAGAATGAAAATAGATCCTATATAAGAGAAAGACATCAAATTTATGTCCATGATATTGGGATACAGGTTCCAGCACACCAACAGGGTGAATAGTGTGTCAGCGGAAACCATTCTAGCAGAAATAAGGTTGGTAAGAGAGAATTGAGAGTTTAATCTATGTGAGATCTTGTACTCACAGCTAATAGACAACATAAGAGCCATCAAGCATGCCATGACCAAGATATTTAGGTTTGGGTCTCTAATAATCTATATGTACTTCCATATTCTTGGAAAGGTGTCTCATTTATATCTAGACAAATCTATTCCCACTATGCCACAAATATCCCTTAAGGTATCCACATAAAGTACCCTTAAGGACTACATGGAATTGGAGTTGAAAACATTTAGAGTGAAAATGAAGATGAGGTATAGGATACCTAAAAAGATAGTTGAAAAATACAAGGATAGTATTTGTTTTATGGTAGAGACTAATACAACATGCATCTAGGCTGTTGAACCAAGAACAAAGTAGATTCATCCACTGGGATATGAAGTTGAAGAGCCTATTCTAGAGGCTTATGCTCAAGTTCTATTGTCAGCACCTAAGGAACCTAATGAACCTAGATGGGGGACTTATGAGGAGAAAACAAGAGAAGTAGACGCTGTATTGAATAGCACAACAACAAAATGAAAATTTTCCAAGGTTACTTCAGAGATTTTAAAAATTCATGGAGTATCTCAAGAAAACCTAGACAAAGCAAGGCAAGAGAAGATTACTTTGGAAATAGAGAGTGCAGCTATAGAAAAGATAGAATCTAATGATCCAAAGATGAAGAAGGTGAAAATTGAGAAATCTGATGATCCGAAGGGTAAAATAGATAATAGCCTTCTACGCCTAAGGCAACCATTGACCTTACTACTCCTCCTAAGTATAAGGTAATAGAGATTAGCACCAGTCATCCATCCTTGTGAGTAACAAGAAATAGAAAGAACACTCAAGCACCTCCAGAAGTAAGTTTCAAACCTAGTCTCAAGGTGTTGAGCTCAAGGATTATTGATGGAGGCAGGATATATCAAGTAGGGAAGTTCTATGAGAAGTATACTAAAATTGATAAATCAAAAATTCATGGAATTATTGCTAAACATATGCTAAAGTTCAAAAAGATAGTCCTAGAACTGAAGAATATGATTCCAGATAATGTTTGGAACATATTAGAATTCCTAAAGAGACAAGCAATGGAGGAAGATATGAGAATAAGAGAGAAGATCTTAGATGAGAGTTTGCCAATATGTTCTCTAGAGGAGAAAAATTTGTTGTTAGATCTAGTGAAGCCACACCTCAAAACAAAAACAAGAACCTTACATATAATGGACAAAAAATTTGAGTTAGTTGCAAAGGAAACAAAGAAAGCCTTTGAGAAGGTCTTCATGAATAGGCACATGTATCTAGCTATTGTGCCCATAGCTCAATTGCCCACAAAAGTTGCAAAAGAGTTAGAGACCATAAATGTACCATCTATAGGTCCACAAGATTCAATGCATGTAGTTGATGCACCCATAGAGGCAAAGAAGTATGTGCCTATGACAGAAGCACACAAGAATGAAACAATTTTCATTGAAAATGTTGAGATTGCAATGGAGGCCTCAAATACTAATTTGGACAAGTTTGAAGAAGCCTTTGTAGGCACTCAAGAGGCTGAAAATCTATGTAGCAACTTTCCTCCCAGTCAACAGGAAGTACTAATTGAGGATGTGACATAAAATAAAGAACAAGGAAAAGAAAAAGAGATAGAAAAAGAAGAAGAAAAGAAAGAAGAAGAAAAAGAAAAGGAAGAAAAAAAAAAAAGGAGTAGAGATAAAATAAAATGAAGCAATAGATAAATCATCTATTGAAATAAATGTCAAATAGGAAGTAATGGATAGTACTCCTATCACTCTAGTACACTCAGCTTCATTGTTGTCAAGTTTGACACCTGACACAACTAGTTTGGATTCACGGGGAGAAGAAGACCTGATCAAGATTAGGTCTTAGCTATGGAAAATGCCAAAGAGAAACAATTGATGAGGAATCCCTTATTCATGGAGTCAGTGAACATATTGAAAATCCTATTGGCTTCAGACAAGAAAGTGCCCAAGGTCAGTACAGTTGATGATGTTAGCAACATCCTCACAACCTTTAAAACTAACTTTGCTAGCTTGGAAGAATGTGCATCTCAAGTTGTGGAAGAGAAGTATAGAAAGAGAAGGCTAAGTGAATTGGTCAGTAACTTTTCACTTGACCTTAGTTCACTCAAAGTTGGACAAGAAAATTTGAAAGAGTTTGCAACAAAAGCAAGGAAGATTGTTGCTGATTGTATGGATCAAGATAAGTTGATAGCCATTCACTACAAGAAGTTTCAAGAAGCAAAGACCATGATAGAAAAAGTGAGGAAATTAGTACAAGACCCCTCTACTGATATAAACATGTGTAAAAATGTATATCGAGGATAGCTTGATAAAATTGAGAAGGCAGAAAAAGGGATGTCAAAGATAAGGGCTAGGTAGACTTAGCTTAGAAATGCTCTTGCGCCCTCCCTAGATGTGCTGAATCAAAATATCAAGGAGATCAATGTCACCATGGTGACATATGATCAAGGTCCTAGTTCAGATTTGGAGAAGATGGAGAAAATTCAGTATGCCTTATGTGCCCATCTCCAAACAATCAATGCATTGATTTCCTTTTGGAAGCAAGAGATCCAAAATTTATAGATTGCATACCCAGATGTACGTTTAGTGTAAGTACTTGTACAGATTCAATTTTGTAACACCTTTTTCATTAATGTCAAAGGGGGAGTATGTATAGAATATGGAGCTATAGCTATGTAAATAAAATGTATAGTAAGAAGATATAAGGGAGATATAAGGTAGAGTATGATTAAGTGTTTTTTCATTAAGGGATAGTTAGTCACTTTGCCATATTCCTTTGTTGCCATCAATGACAAAGGGGGAGATTGTTGGAAAGTTTCCTATACTAGTGTATATGACTTAATATAATGTTTTAATTATGGAAACAAAGTCATATAGTGTTTTGGAGTCAGCGCACTTGATGAGAAGATCAGAAATTGGCTAAGTGTTGAAAACTAGACAGTATACAGAGTACCTAAAGGTTAGAGCATCAGCGCATGTGCATATGACATAATTATGGTATGTTCCATAGAAGTTAAATTGGTAAGATAATATTCATGCTAAGGCAAAGAGTGCATGATCAAAGGATTCAGTATGCAAAAGATATAGAGAGTTCAAGTTGCACATATAGTGAATGCCAGAGAAGAACAGTGCAAGCAACCGACTGTTGGTATTTTGGTTAGCAGTTATATTATTGTTGTGTAAAGACTATGTGCCTATTATAATTAGGTTATAGAAACTTAATGATATTTGTCTTTAAACATGCTTGAACCAATTCAATTGGAAGCGTTGTGTGTAATCAGTTAGAGGGCTGACTTAGTTAATTATTTTGTATACGCATATAAATATTAGATGCCCCGTTGTAATTAGAAATGAGAGTTTTTATAGAGTTAAGACAAGTAGAGAAGAAGTGTGTGAAGAGTTGTTAAGATGTATTTGAGCTTTGCAAGAGGTCAAAGCATCAATGCATCAAAGGAACTGATCAGACAAGCAGTATCACAGTGCCAGTTCATCTAGCAGATATAGTGTGTATTTGAGATTAGAAGGTTGTAGCCTTCACCACTTGAGAAATGATCTCTAGGATAGTGAGTCCACACCCGTAATAGGGTTATTGTAAAAGACTCCTAATAGGGTCTGACCCTTAACTAGGTCACTATACTAAACATATTGTAAAGCAACTCCTAATAGGGTTAAGGATCTTCTAAAAAGGATCATAAAACACTAGCACATAATATTAGTGGGTGTCAATTCCCACTGGGGTTTTTACCTATTTGGGTTTCCCCGTAACCACATTGGTGTTATGTGTTGTGTTCATGCTTCTTATTTATGTTGATATTCATTTCAATACTTAAGCATTCAAGTTAAGATTAAAGAGCTAAGTAAAAAGATTTAATTCAGTGAACACTGATTCACCCCCGCCTCTCTCAATGTTCCCATTCCTAATAGTTGCATTTTCTTGAAGATTTTCTATACCTAATTGTTCCTGGAAATATCTAAAGATGGTAGAAATGAAAGACAATGAATAGGGTATGTATAAATTTATTGTAAAATACGCTTGTGGATAATGATCAAATTACATCTAAAATTATTAGTTATACTTATAAATTAGATCAAATGCATCAGCAAGTCCAAGGTAAGGTTAGTTAAACTCTAGTTAAGAAAATACATTTCAATTAAGAAGTATTTATGGAAAATTGAAGGCATAGCGTGTAGGAAATTTTAAGAACGGTATGCACAGAGCCAATATTGATATTCAATGAAAATTCTATTATTTGGAGGTCAATGTCAAAATTGAAATCTGAATTGTTTTGTCTATATTTGGCACAATGATAATGCAATACAATAACAAAGTGAGCATATTTGCATTAAAAATTATTGATCATGATTGTATTGTTTGAGATGGAGCTGCCTTTCATTAAATATTCTGGTTTTAACTTTCATAAATAGGGGAGTAAGATTCAAATGCAGCTAATGAATACACATTTATGAGAAATAGTAAGCGACAAAGAAAAACCACCTACAAATGCAAAGAAATTGTTGGATTGGAATAATAGAGATGATAAGGTCATGAATATTATTAGTCTTGCTCTTGCATATTCTGAACTTCATCACATAGATTATTCTGTAGACATTTGGGATAATGTAAACAAGTTGTTTGGAGCAAAAGCTGTCAATGCAAAATTTTCTCTAAAACTTAAATTGTTTAGATTCAAAATAGAAAATGGAATCACAATGTCAAAGAATATAAGTAATTTAAGGTCTCTCATTAGGAAGCTTGCAGAAGTTAAGGATCCCATTGTTGATGATGATGATGCTAAGGCCATCCTATTAAATAGTTTATCTTCTAAACATAGTAATGTTGTCTTTACACTTAGTCAAATCATTTTGTAGACTCTAGATTATATGATTTCAACCCTTCTAGCAGAAGTCATAGAAGAATATCATTAAATAGATAAAGCATTATAGTCACGATGTACTAAAAAATGGTTAAATAAAAATAGAAGAGATAATAAATTTTTTTACTATAAGAAAAAGGGCCACACAACATGGGTTTGTAGAACTAGAGCTAGTGATGTTCTTAAAGAAAAATTGAAAGAACAATCTGATGAAGGCAATATTGCTTGTATTGAAAAGGAGGATAGTTTAGATGTTGGAGAGATAGTTAATGATTCTCCTATTAATCACAATTTTTTTCCTTTTAACCTTCATTTATGGAGGTTGTCACATCAAAGGATGTATGAACTTCCATCATCTCAAGTCGTCTTCTCACTTTGAGATGGTGTTCTACATGAGAAGCATTTTTGGAATTTTTTGTTTTTTATTTTGTTTTGATTTCTAATGCTGATAAATTTGAAGAGTGAATGTTTTGTGAAGATTCATTTTGGAGACAAGTTTGAGACTTGGTATGGTGCTCAATATGAATTTTTTTTGAGAGAGATTTAGAGTATATGATCAAGAATTATACCCTTTCATGATCAGTAGACAATGATAGAGATTTTTGGCATCTCTTAGGGATCATTTTTGAATAATTCAAGACTCTATGATTTGAGAGTTCAAGACTAAGAGCTTAAGAACATAGCTCAAAGCTAAACCTTTTTGAGGGTCATGAGATAGTTTGATGGTGCCTTGCATGATTTAGGATTTTCTACTTCAGAAAAATATTTTCTCAAAAAATGTATTCAAATAATGTTAATCAACATGTTTTGTTATGTAGGCCTTATAAGGGGGTCCCTAGGGCAAGGTGGTGAATTTGATGTGTTTAGGATCAATGTAAGGAATGCTAAAATTAATACATTATACTGTGTAACTGTAAAAGAGTTAGTTTACTGTTACATTGTAACTATTCATCCTGTATAAATTGATCAACTCGATTGAATAAAAGAAACATCAAAGCTTTCCATTTTGTACTCTCAAGAGCACTATTAAAATTTTAAACCAAGTCACTGGAACAAAACATCTTGAGCCATCTAAAATGAATGAAGTTAAGAACATCAATAAATCATTTATAGAAGTGCACCATAAAAATTTTTCATGCAAAGAAATGTAAAGAATGCATTTCATGTAGAACCACTGTCACTCACAACAATCATATACAAATAACAATTCCACTATGATGCAAGAGCATCTCGGGTCATTGGAAATCCTATGTCACCAAAAATATTTTGAAGTTTATCTGTGTTGCTCGGTTCTTTCTTTTATTGAGTTGGCTTGGTAGTTGGTCAGTTATCTCCTGGGCAGTCGGTGTTTCACTGGTGCTCGATGATGCTTGTCTGATGCTTGGTCATCCTTGCTTATTGAGTAGTTTATTTTGAGTTTCTATTGAGCCCAACTTGTGCATTGATTATGGGTTGTAGATTTATTTCTGGTATCCATCATTGGGAAGCGTGTGGTCCAGATCTGATCATTCCTTCCATTAATTATGGATTTGAAGGATGACTTAGTTCAGTAGCCTCTTGCATATGTATAGTTGCTTGGTTAGAGTTTAGGAGTCAATTTTGATAGAAGTTAGAAGATAGTAGAATCAAGATTGTTGGCAGATCCTTGCATGTTTGAGGACTTCTATAATTCATTGTAATATCTGGCTGAAACTAGGAAGGCCTACAACTTGACATGTATGAATCAATTTGAATGATAATATATGCTTGATCCCGCTCTCTCTCTCTCTCTCACTATGTTGTTGTTGCTTTTGCGTGTTGTTGATAAAGGTGGATTAGGTAGGGTGTGCCATTCCTTGGCCCCTCTTGCTCCTCGCATTGTGTCAGGTGGTATCAGAGTGAGGTGAGATTTGGGTCTAGGTCTGCAGATCTAGGTTTGTAGGTTCCTTCTTATAAAGCCCTAGTTGAATTGTTATGGGGTGGAAAATTGTGATCTGACCTGCAATTGTAGAGGGTTTTCAAGATGGTTCGTGGGAGACAAGAAGTAGATCCAAGATTGGCAGGCATGTTGAGACAATTTGCTACTAGATTAGAAGCTATTAAAATAGCCCAGAGAAGAGGCAGACATCTTGAAGATGTTAGTGATGATGAAATTGAAGTGGAACAAGGTGAAGAAGAACCTGCACCTGTGATGGATCAGGGTGAGGAAAGATTCTTGAAGGCTTTGACAAGTTTGAAGTCGACACCACATTTCAATCCTCCTGAGTATAGTGGGAAATTGGATTTTGATGAATTGATAGACTGGATCTCTGAAATGGAAAAGTATTTTGAGTATGAAAATGTATCTGAGGAAAAGAAGGTGAAAATTGCAGGCACAAAATTGAAAGGTCATGCATCCTTGTGGTGGGAACATCTGCAGTTGGATCAGAAAAGGAAAGGCAAAGAAAAAATCAAGGTATGGAATAAAATGGTGAATAAATTGAAAGGAAAGTTATTACCTTGTGATTATCAGATTAACCTAGTTAGGCGAATGCAAAGTTTGAGGTAGAAAGATAGCTCGATAAAAGAGTATACTGAGGAATTCTATAGATTAGATATCATATCTGGACATGATGAGGATGATGTGGAAAGAATTGCTAGATACCTAAATGGTTTGAGAGTTTCCATCCAAGAGGAAATTAGTTTGGTCAAATTGGAGAACATTGAAGAAGCTTATCAATTTGCATTGAAATTTGAGGAGAAATTAAAAAAGAGACATGACCAGAGACAAAGAGGTCGAGGTGGTAGATTCCCTAGAGGAATAGGCAGATATAATGGTGAAAGTGGTAGATTTGAACCTGAAAAGATGAATTTGGATAAAGGTAAGACTGAGAGGAAAGGTGAAATTTTATCTAGAGGTAGAGGCAATAACTACTGAGGTGGTTATAGGAGAGGTAATTTTTGAGGAACTTGTTACAATTATGGAGAAGGACATAGATATTTTGAATATATACATGCTAGTAAGAAGGCTGGTAGCAGTAGAAATGCTTTGGTGCAAGAGGAGTCACCGAATGAACCTGAGAAGGAAAATAACTTGATGGTGAGAAGAGCACTATGGAATGAAAGTAAAAAGGAAGATCCTATAAGGAAAAGTTTGTTCAAGACTAGATGTAGAGTTTCTCACAAAGTTTGGAAGGTAATCATTGACAGTGGTAGCTCAGAGAATCTAGCATCTGAGGAAATGGTCACAAAGTTATAGTTGGAAAGGTTGGAACATCCAAAGCCCTATTAGATTTCTTGGATCAAGGATGAGCATACACTCTTGGTAAGTGACCAATGTTATGTGAATTTGAAAATTGGAAAGAACTATGATAAGGTGTTATGTGATATCATGCCTATGGATTATTGTCATATTTTGTTGGGTAGACCTTGAAAGTATTATAGACATGCTATATATGATGGGAGATTTCATAAGTATACTATTGTGGCTGATGGAAAGAAACAAATCTTGTTACCTTTGATAGAAGAACCTGTTAGTAATGTTTGCATATCTGTGAAAGTTTTCTTGATGGAAGGTAGAAAATTTGTTAAGGATTTGAAGAAGAATGATGTTTGTTTTGCTATGATTCCTAACAAATTGAGTAAGAAAATAGAGGATAATATCCTTGAGGAGATTGATAAATTACTCACTAAGTATAGCAATATCATTTTTGATAATGTACCTGATGGTTTTCCATCAAAGAGAAGTATTGATCATTGTATGGATCTAATCCCTGGAGCTAGTTTACCAAACAAGGCACCTCTGTTAGGAATGAATGCTGAATATATCCTATGGGGGATTATTAAAAGCCATTCTATAGTAGTTGTTGTTGCATTCATGACTATGATTGTCATTGATGTCAACACAGTGATCTACTGAAGATTAGCAAAGAAGCAGATAATGTTTGAGTTAGCGCACTTGGGATATTGAAGATGAAACTATGCATAGTTGAGGGCTTATTCTATGATGTATTATTAGATTGTGGTTAAGAGAATAGATAGTAATTCATTTATTCTTGGAAGTTATGAGCATTTCAGTGGAAGTAGTATTCAAGAAGTGTACCTGAATAACAGTTTATGGAAATCAGATGATATCTCCTAATCGGGATGGAATCTGGTTATGCGTAGTTAGAGAGAAGTTGAAGACATGTTGATAGTGATGTGGATGACAACACAAAATTTGAGGTCACATGAGTGAAGAATTTTATTGATTGGAAACTGACAGTTTTGTGTAATTTTGATGTAATGTGTGGAAACTTTTATTTTGTAATTTGTATGTTGACTCATTTGTAATTACTTGAGTGTGGTATAAAGGAAGGAATGTATTCCTGTAATATATAAAATGTGATGAATGTAAGTGTATTGTGAAAGTGAAATTGTTGAAAGAGGATATGTGAAGTGCTGAGATCTAGTATTGAGATCTGAAGGAGTTAGTGTGGTTTGGTACAGTCAGAGAAGGAGTATTGAATTGTTGAGGTCAGTAATCTTTTGGTATTATTATATTGAGTAATACAAGATCAGTTGGATAGTAAGTTCAGTGATCTTAACCTGAAGCTGTTTGGCCAGTGGGTCCTTCTATCTTCCATAACTCCTAACAGAGTTAGAATCTTTTAACAGGGATTCAAAATCTCCTAACAGGGATTCATATGTATTGAATGCATTTCATAAGACTCCTAACATAGTCCATCCTTTCACAAGGAATATTCATATTAGTGCATCTTTTGTGGGCATCATTCCCATCGGGGTTTACTCTTTGATCAAGAGGTTCCCTATTCAACATATCTTGTGTCATTGTGTTATTGTGCATGTATATCTTTCTATTGTTGCTGGTTACATTGCTTACATGGTTAAAATCTATTGAAGTTAATAAAATTTATATTTATCTGATAACTAATTCACCCCCCCCAACTCTCAGTTATCTTGGTGGACTTTACTTTCTAACAATTGGTATTAGAGTGGTAGGTCCTTGAAGGAAAAGTTTAACAACTTAAGGAGATCCATGGTGAGTTTCAGGAAAGAAAGCCCTAAGTTTGATGGAGTAAATTTTGACCATTGGAAAGAAAAGATGAAGACACATCTACTATGTTTAGGAACATGTTATTGGTTGATTACAAAGAATGAGAAGACTATCATTGATGAGGATAACATTCAAACATGTACTAATGATGAAATAGATCTATTCATGTGTAAAATAATTGCTAGAGAAGCACTCCTGTTAGCCCTTCTAGAGAATGAGTACAGTCAGGTAAAATATTTGAAAACATCTCATGAAATTTGGTTAGCTTTACAGTCTACTTTTGAAGGTGATGAACATGCAAAGAAAGTCAGATTACATAAATGGATATGTGCTTTTGAAGATATAAGAATGATGGAAGATGAATCTGTTAGAAGCTATATGGGTAGAATGTCAGATATTGTTGCAGATATAAAATCTTGTGGAGGAATAAAGATAGAGAATGAAGTGATATGGAAAATTCTAAGGACATTGACTCTTGCATTTAAGAAGACAACACAAATGATTGAACAAGTCAAACAAGTCATACCTTTTACTACAAACTTTACAAGAGAGACTCTTCTTGGAAGATTGGAAGTAGTTGAAATGAACCTGAGGTTATTAGGACACTTACCTAGAATGGAGATAGCATTTAGTGCCCTTAGTGTTCATCCTACTTTTTCAAGAAGCATCAGTGTGAGCGGAGATTATGCTGGCAACATTATATCTAGAAATGAAGAAGACATGAAGATTGAAGAAGTGATTGCCTTGCTTGTGAAGAGAGAACCAGATGGTAAGAAATTTTTTAAATGTTGGACATGTCAAGAATATGGTCATTTTGCATCTAAATGTCCTAAGACAGTTAAGAAGTATAGAAACAATTTTAAGCCTAGAATATCTAAGGAATGTTATTATGCTAATGATGAAGAACTTGAAGCTAGTATAGAGAGAACCTTAAGTGAAAGTGATATTGAGAATAATGATGATATAGGATTTGTAGAAATTAAAGAAGAAAATCCTGAAATTGAAATTAAGGAAGAAAAGGCTTTAGTTTCTCAAGAAGAAAAGAAAGCTGATTGGATTATAGATAGTGGTTGTTTGCATCATATGACTAGAGACATGAAAAAGTTCATAAAGTTTAACAATTATGATGAAGGAGTTGTTAGAGTTGGAAAAAATGCACCTTGTTTGATTAAAGGTATAGGATCTATTACTCTTGATGGAAAGACTACTACTGATGATGTTTACTTTGTGGATGGTTTGAAACATAATCTTTTGAGTGTTGGACAATTATTTGATAAGGGATATCAAGTTTGGTTTATTGAAAAAAATATGTGTGATAAAAGACAGAGATGGAAATATGATTGGTACTGGATCTAGAACCAGAGGTAATGTATTTCAGTTGAACCCTACTGAGATGACATGTTTGATTACTAAGATTGATGATAGTTGGTTATGGCATAGAAGATTTTTTCATATAAACTTTGATAACATTGTGAAAGTAAGTACTACTCTTATAGTAAGAGATTTTCCTAAAATAATGAAGCCTACTAACATGATGTGCAAGGAATGTGTAATGGCTAAATAGAAGAGAAGCTCATTTCCTAGCAAGAAGTTTACAACACCAGAGAAGTTGGATATTGTTCATACAGACTTGAGCCATCCTAGAAGGACTAGAGGATTCTATGGAGAAAGGTATTTTATGATTCTTATTGATGACTTTACAAGAATGATGTGGATAACATTTCTTAAAGAAAAATCTGAAGCATTCAATAAGTTTAAGATCATTAAGAACAAAGTTGAGAATGAATCTAGAATGAAGATTAAATGTCTGAGATCAGATAGAGGTGGAGAATTTACTTCTAAAAAATTTAACATCTTTTGTGAAGTGAATGATATTAAGAGATAGTTTTCAACCCCTAGGACACCTGAACAAAATAGTATTGTAGAAAGAAGAAATAGATCAGTAACTGAAGAAACAAGAGATATGTTATTTGAGAATGACTTAGCAAAGATATTCTGGAGAGAAGCAGTGAACACAACCATGTAGACAATGGACAGAGTACAAATCAGAGTAGACATAGACAAGACACCCTACGAACTATGGTTTGGACATGGACCATCAGTTATGTATTTTAGAATTTTTGGAAGCAAATGTTATATTAAGAGAGATGATGACATTGGAAAGTTTGATCCTAGAAGTGATGAAGGTATATTTCTTGGTTATTCATTGAAGAGAAAAGCTTATAGATGTTACAATAAGAGAACTAAGACTATTGTTGAGAGCACAAATGTTAAATTTGATGAAAATTTTAGAATTCAAGAAAGGATGCTTGATTATGAATCAGATGAAGGAACTCACCCTAGACCTAACCCTGAGACTACTAAATTATTTTATGAAACTGACAGTGATTTGTTGAATGAAAGCAATAGTGAGGTAATTGAAGAATTGACACCTGAAGTAAGATTTGAGACAGTGACACCTAACATGAATCTATCAAGGAGGCATCCTATTGAGCATTTTATTGGAAGCATAGACAAAGGAGTTCATACTCAAAATAAGGTACAAGAACAATTATGTTTAATTTCTAAAATTGAACCTAAATCTACTAGTGAAGCTTGTGAAGATGAATATTGGATTGAAGCCATGAAAGAAGAACTAGATTAGATTGAAAAGAATAAGACATGGGAATTGGTCCCTAGACCTAAAGATAAGAATGTTATAGGAACAAAATGGGTATTCAAAAACAAGATGAATGAACAAGGAGAAGTGGTAAGGAACAAAGCAAGATTGGTATGTAAAGGATACTCACAATAAGAAGGAATTGACTATAAAGAAAGTTTTGCACCAGTAGCAAGAATTGAAGCAGTAATAATGTTTTTGGCCTATGCAACTTTTAAGAAATTCAAAGTGTATCAGATGGATGTGAAGTCAGCATTTCTAAATGGAGAATTGGAAGAAGAAGTTTACATTGAGTACCGTGAAGGTTTTTCTTTAACTCAAGAAGGAGACATGGTGTGTAAATTGAAGAAAGCTTTATATGGACTGAAGCAAGCACCTAGAACTTGGTATGCGAGATTCAATAAGTATTTGTTAAAATTAGGATTTAAAAAAGGCACAGCTGATAGCAACCTGTATACAAAAGAAATTGAAAATGGTTTGTTGATTGTAGTAATTTTTGTTGATGATATTATCTTTGGAGGAGAAGATGAAGACAATGATACATTTGCAAATGAAATGAAGACTAAATTTGAAATGAGTATGATTGGTGAGATGAAATACTTTTTAGGATTGTAGATTTTATAGAACAATGATGGTATCTATGTAATTCAGACAAAGTAATTGAATGATTTATTGAAGAGATTTGGAATGGAGAACTATAAGCCTGTTGGAACACCTATGGTAAGTAGACATAAGTTATTTAGCACATATGAGACTCCTGTAGTGGAACAGAAGAAGTATAGATATATGATTGGAGGATTATAGTATTTGACTCATACAAGACCTAATATAGTACATTCAGTTGGAATTGTAGCAAGATTTCAAGCTAAACCTAGAGAATCACATTATGCAGCAATAAAGAGAATACTGAGATACTTAAGAGGCACACTTGAGTATGGATTATGGTATGAAAAATCTAATGATTTTACCCTATGTGCATGTACAGATGCTGATTGGGGAGGAAATGTTGATGATAAAAAGAGCACTAGTGGTGGAGCATTTTTCCTTGGAGAAAGATTGGTTTCTTGGCTAAGCAATAAGCAAGATTGTATTTCATAGAGCACAACAAAAGTAGAATGTGTAGCAGTAGAAAAAATTTATAACCAAATAATTTGGATGAAGCAAACACTGAAAGATATTTGAATAAAATTTGTTGAACCTGTTGTTATACATTGTGATAACACCAGCACAGTTAGTATGTCTAAGAATCTTGTGTTGCATTCTAAGAAAAAGAATATAGAGATTAAGTATCACGTGGTAAGAGAGAAATTTAGTAAGAAAGAAGTCAGACTTGAATACATAAGCACAAAGGAGTAGATTGAAGACATATTTACAAAACCTTTGCCTAAGGATACATTTGAGTATCTAAGAGGTATGCTTAGGGTTATGCCCCAACCTACTCTTGAGAAGTGATGCAGATTGTTGCATCCATCTAGTGGTATATGAGCCTTATTTTTCTTCTAGATTGGATGTTGGTACTTCCTCTATGGGGGAGTATGTGTATTTGAGCTGAGTCATGAGGACTCTAGTAAATGTGTTTTCTGAACAGTGTCTTTTGACATTGAAGTTATTGTTGACATAATGATAAAATTTATATCATTGATGTCAATGGGGAGAAGTGTACATGAAAAACCATTTGTACCATCTTTGGAGAGAACTGAACAGGAAAACAAAGCAAGATTTGATTGATGAAGAAGACTTGAAGTATTTTTCAAAGCAACAGTGTTGCAGTGTTGGATTTATAGAACATTGGATGTTTTTCATCTATGTTGCCATCAATGCCAATGGGGGAGATTGTTAGGAATGAATGCTGAATATATCCTATGGGGGAGTATTAGTAGCCATTCTATAGCAGTTGTTGTTGCATTCATGACTGTGATTGTCATTGATGTCAACATAGTGATCTACTAAAGATTAGCAGAGAAGTAGACAATGTTTGAGTTAGCACACTTTGGATATTGAAGATGAAGCTATGCACAGTTGAGGACTTATTCTATGATGTATTATTAGATTGTGGTTAAGAGTGTAGATAGTAATTCATTTATTCTTGGAAGTTATGAGCATTTTAGTGGAAGTAGTATTCAGGCAGTGTTCCTGAGTAGCGGTTTGTAGAAATCGGATGATATCTCCTAATCAGGATGGAATCTGGTTATATGTGGTTAGAGAGCAGTTGAAGACATGTTGATAGTGACATGGATGACAACACAAAATTAGAGGTCACCAAAGTGAAGAATTATATTGATTGGAAGCCGACAGTTTAATGTGTAGAAAATTTTATTTTGTAATTTTTATGCCGACTCATTTGTAATTAATTGAGTGTGGTATAAAGGAAGGAATGTATTCCTTTTTGTAATATATAAAATGTGATGAATGTAAGTGTATTGTGAAAGTGAAATTGTTGAAAGAGGATATATGAAGTACTGAGATCTGAAGGAGTTAGTGCGGTTTGGCACAATCAGAGAAGGAGTATTGAATTGTTGAGGTCAGTAATCTTTTAGTATTATTATGTTGAGTAATACAAGATTAGTTGGACAGTGAGTTCAGTGATCTTATCCTAAAGCCATTTGGGTAGTGGGTCCTTCTATCTTCCATAACTCCTAACAGAGTTAGAATCTTTTAACAGAGATTCAAAATCTCCTAACATGGATTCATATGTACTGAATGTATTTCATAAGACTCTTAACATAGTCCATCCTTTCACAAGGAATATTCATATTAGTGCATCTTTTGTGGGAATCATTCCCACCAGGGTTTACTCTTTGATCAAGAGGTTCCTTAGTCAACATATCTTGTGTCATTATGTTATTGTGCATGTATATCTTTCTATGGTTGCTAGTTACATTTCTTACATGGTTAAAATCTATTGAAGTTGATTAAAGTTATATTTATATGATAACTAATTCACCCCCCCCTCTTAGTTATCTTGGTGGACTTTACTTTCTAACAACCTCATGGGTTGACACCTACCGAGAATCAAGAATTGAATAAATAGATTCAAGAGTTATTGGATAAAGTTTTGATTAGAGAAAGTTTGAGTCATTGTATAGTACCTGCAGTATTGGCACCTAAGAAGAATGGGGAATGGCGAATGTGTATTGATTCTAGAGAAATTAATAAGATAATAGTGAAGTATAGGTTTCCTATACAGAGAATGGATGACATAATGGATAGTTTGACTAGAGTAAAGTATTTCACAAAGATTGATTTGAAAAGTGGGTATCATCAGATCAGAATCAGAGAAGGTGATGAGTGGAAGACTACTTTCAAGACAAAAGAAGGTTTGTATGAGTGGTTGGTTATGCCTTTTGGTTTAACTAATGCACTGAGTACTTTTATGAGGTTGATGAATAAAGTTTTGAAGAAATTCTTGGGTAATTTTGTGATTGTATATCTTGATGATATTTTGATATTCAGTAAGACCAGAGAAGAACATTTGTTGCATGTTAGACAAGTTTTGCAGAGATTGAAAGAAGAAAAGTTACTGATAAATCTAAAAAAGTGTTCATTCATGAAAGAGGAGATTGTCTATTTGGGATTTGTGATTTCAGCTGGTGGTTTGAAGATGGATCCTGAAAAGGTTGAAGCTATTCTGAATTGGCCTACACCTATGAATGCTAGTGAGGTAAGATCATTTCATGCTTTTGCAAGTTTTTACCAAAAGTTCATAAGGAATTTCAGTTCAATTTGTAATGCTATGACTGAGACTATGAGAGGAGATAAAAGAAAATTCAAGTGGACACATGGAGCTGATAAAAGTTTTGAGACCTTGAAGTAGAAGGTTGTTGAATTACCTATTTTGGCATTGCCTGATTTCAATAAGGTATTTCAAGTGGAATGTGATGGAAGTGGAATTGCAATTGGAGCTATGTTGAGTCAAGAAGGTAAAACTATTGCTTTCTTTAGTGAAAAGTTGAATGATGCTAGAAGGAAATATTCTATGTATGATCAATAATTCTATGCTATTGTTCAAGCACTAAAGAAATGGAGGCATTATTTGATACCACATGAATTTGTGTTATATACTAATCATAAGGATTTACAATACTTGGGTAGTTAGAATAAGTTGAATTAGAGACATATGAAATGGTTTGAGTATTTGTAGAGTTATACATTTGTGATCAAACATAAAAGTGGTGTCACTAACCGAGTTGTTGAATCACTGAGTAATAGAAGATCTTTGATGACCAAGATGAAAATTGAAGTTCTTGGTTTTGATGAGATGAGAGATTTGTATGAAACTAATCCTAATTTTTCTAAGCCATGGAGAAAGTGCAGAGCACCTATTCAAGATCAACTGAGTACAAAATGGGAAAATATTTAATTTAAGAAGGTATGTGGTTTAAAGGTATTCAATTGTCTATACTGAGAGGAAAAATGAGAACTAATTTGATAAAGGAGAAACATAGTGGCGGTTTGGCTGGACATTTTGGTATGGATAAGACTCTGAATTTTCTTAAGGAGAAATAATTTTGGCCTCAGTTGTATAAAGATGTTCAGAAATTTGTGAAAAGTTGCTAAATTTGTCAAGTTGCAAAAGGAGTAAGTCAGAATACTAGATTGTATACACCAATTGTTGTACTTGAGGAACCTTGGACTGACATCAGTATTGATTTTTTTCTTGGCTTACCGAAGACAGTAAGAGGTAATGATTCTATATTTGTTGTGGTAGATAGATTTTCAAAGATGGCACATTTTATACCTTGTAGAAAGACATTAGATGTAGTACATGTAGCAGATCTTTTCTTTAAGGAAATTGTCAAATTGCATGGATTAACGAGGAGTATTATCTCTGATTAAGACAGTAAGTTTGTTGGATACTTTTGGAAGAACCTTTGGAAGAAGTTTGGCACTGAGTTGAAATATAGTTCTACATTTCACCCACAAACCGATGGACATACAAAAGTTGTAAATAGAATTTTGGGAAATCTTTTGAGATGTTTAGTTGGAGACACACCTAGTAATTGGGATTCTTTGTTGGCACAAGAAGAGTTTGCATACAATAATTCAATGAATAGGAGTACTGGAAAAACACCATTTGAGATTGTGAATGTCATACAACTGAGAGGTATATCTAATTTAAGGGATGTTGTTGATGAAAGTAAGAGAAGTGCTGAAGGAGTGAAGTTTGCTGAGTACATGAAGACATTGCATGAAGATGTGAAAATCAAGTTGGAAGAGAGTAATCAGAAATACAAACATAGAGCTGATAGATCAAGGAGACATAAGACTTTTAATGTTGGTGATGAAGTGATGGCTCATTGGAAGAAAGGTCAATTTCCTATTGGAACATATGGGAAGCTGAAGATGAAGAAGTTTGGTCCTTGCAAGATTTTGAAGAAATTTGATAGTGGAAATGCATATGAGATTGAGTTACCTAATGAGATGGACATATCACTAATTTTCAACATTGCTAATTTTTATGAGTATCATGAACCTAATGAAGACATGAAAGTATCGATGGAGTATCCTAAGAAGCTAAATGAAGAAGTTGAACATATTTTGGAGAAAAGAGTTAGCAAAAGAACAAGAGGTAAACAATATATGGAATATTTGGTAAAGTGGAAGAATAGACTAGTCAAAGATAGCTCATGGATTTCATAGTATAAGTTGGATGTAGCTCAGATCATACCTACTAAATGATTTAGGGAATCATTTCTAAAGAACCCCAGGTGTCTGATGTAGGAGCATCTCGGGTCCTTGGCAATCCTGTGTCACCAAAAATATTTTGAAGTTTGTCTGTATTTGTCAATTTCTTCATTGACTGAGTTGGCTTGGTAGTTGGTTAGTTTCCTTTGGTTGTTGAGTTTAGTCGGTTATCTCCTAGGTGGTTAGTTGTTTCATTGGTGCTCTACGATGCTTGTCTTATGCTCAGTCATCCTTTCTTTCATAGTAGTTTATTTTGAGTTTCCGTTGAGGCTGACTTGTGCATTGATTATGGGTCATGGATTTAATGCTGGTATCCATCACTGGGAAGTGTGTGGTCCCAGATCTAACCATTCCTTCCATTGATTATGGATCTGAAGGCTGACTTAGTTTGGTAGCCTCTTGTATAAGTATAGTTTTTTTGTTAGAGTTTAGGAGTCATTTTTTATAGAAGTTAGAAGATAGTAGAATCAAGATTATTGGAAAATCCTCACACGTTTGAGGACTTCTTTGATTCATTGTAATATTTGGCCAAAACTAGGAAGGCCTACAACCTGACATGTATGAATCAATTTGAATGATAATATATGATTGATCCTACTCTCTCTCTCTCATTGTGTTGTTTCTTCCGCGTGTTGTTGAGCAAGGTGGATTAGGTAGGGTGTGCCATTCCTTGGCCCCTCCTGCCCCTCGCATTGCGTCACACAATAATTTTTTTTGAACCAAAAAAACTTTAAATATATATCTCTAAATAGTCCTTAATAACGTATCAAAAGCTCAATAATAAAGTCCAAACATATAGGATATGTGGAGCAATATGCTAAACATAGATTCCACATAAATCATTAATTAATGTCAATAGTTACAAGTTGACATCAATGATGACCATACCAATGTATACCTCCTTAGCCAATTATTTAGCCAACTTATTTTTCTTGATTTTGCAACAATTTTGTGATTTATGAAAACCAACAAAATGTTAATGCATTACTTGAAGAAAAAGTAAAATTTAGTCCTAATTGGCTTGGTCCTTACATTGTCACTAAATTTTATGGCTCAAGTGCCTACAAGATAGAAGATATGGATGATACACTCCTTAAAGAGCCCATAAATGCTACGCACTTGTGTTGGTATTATGCTTAATCTTATTTTCTCCTCCTCTTTTCCTATATTTTTTCTCTATTTATTCCTTCTTTATTAAGCTGTATGATAGTATAATGTCTCCATTAATGAATATTTGTTAAATGGTTAAGTATTGTTCTTTGAAATATTTAATATGTTACTTCATTCATGAAAAAATCTATGTTTTTGTCGTGGATTCATTCTTTGTTATGTCTTTTTCATTTGATTAAGATACCACCCTATTATATTAGCATACTGCTTAATATTCCATGTATCATGTTTAGATGAATTATGTTGTAATTGGTTAGTATTTAAACTATATTACATTCACATTTGTCTACATTGGTACATCACATAATCAATAATCATATTTAATTAAGTATTACCTATGCTTTAATTAAATCACATGTATATCAATTTAATCATTACAACATTGTTGACAGATCAATCATAATGGAACTAAAATTTTACATATACATTTGTATACACTAAAAAGAGACTTATTAATTAATGAAATATTTATTATTTAATTAATATTGACTTGATGAATTAATTAAATATTTATTATTTAATTAATATTTATTTCTTCTTGTTAGGCCATTTTTCTATCATAGCAAAAATCCTTTGAAAATGGCCTGTTCCCTGCAAATATTTTGTAAAGTTGTCCTCCCACCCTGTTGCACAGTTTTGATTTGCAAAGAAAATCCATAATGTTTTGTGTTGTGCACTCTTAGCCCTATGTTCTTCATTATGTCACCAAGCTCTAGTCCAAATTGCACGTGCTAAATCACAAAATCCAAAAAGTTATTCAAGTTCTAAGGTCTGCAGGAAAATATTTTTAGAATCTGCCACAGTGTCAAAAACCCACAATGTTTTTGAAAATCCAGGATGTTTTTGGCTTCCCTACTACCTTTCGGTCTATTGATAACCCAGTGTGTTTTTAGTCTTTTTGCCAAAAACTTTGTGTGTTTTTGATCCTCTTTCGTCGAAAACCCTGTGTGTTTTCGACCTCACACTTCTGCCCTGTTTGATGGCATTTCCTATCTACACAAGTGCGATCGTTGGTGGGTCCTGGTTCTTCACAGTTGCTTGGTGCAGTTAATGTTCAGATAGAATCTGTGGCTGTCGCTTGTTCACATGGAAAATTTGCATGAGGTTTATTTCTTATGAAGTTGCGACTGATTGCCACCTGTCTTGTGGACCCGAGTCTTCAAAGGGCTTTAAATTGATTGGTTGTTGCATGATTGCATGTCAAAAATTTTTGACATGTGACCATGTGACCGGTTCCTTCCTTGCGCATGGGGCCCATTGGTGGGATGGCAGTGGTCTCACTGGTGGTCATGTGGCAGCATTTGGTTGGCTATTGCATGATCGCATAGCCCAGTTTTTGGCTATGCGATCATGCGACTGGTTGACATGTGTCTGCAGTAGTGAGGTGTCATTTCGTCAGTGGGACCTATCTACTCAGTGGCACTGATGTGTCAATTTTCTATTGGTTGCCTGTGATGAGTTGGATTTCATGTCAGTGGGGCCTAGTGTCAGAGATTTAAGATCTACGGTCGGCGTGTGATCGCATGGAATATTCTCACCCCATGCGATCATGAGCCCACTGGCCGATTGGATGCCGATGGGTTTATTCGTAGTGGGCCCGCTATCAGAGGATGTTTAGGTGGCAGTCTTATGGCCTTGTCACATGATCGCAAGGGCCATTTTCATGGCTTGCGACCATGTGACAAGGTTCTTCCTTGCTGAGGCCCGGTGGCAGGTGGTGATGTGGCATCTTCTGGTTGGTCTGAGGTGGTGACAAGGCTTGTCAGTGGGCCCATTGTCTTTTGTTGTGGAGGTGCACATTTTGCATTGGTGGGGAGCGGTGACATGGTGTTGACATGGAGGCTTGTCGCATGTTTGCATAGCCCTTTTCTTGGCTATGCAATCATGCGACAATTTTTGGCATCGTGGTTTTGGAGTTAGGGTGGGTCCACTGTGCTGGTGTTGCCGAGTTGTTCAATTTTTCTTGGTTATTGACTACTGACTAGACCGATGACTTTTCAAAGGGGCTCGCGACTGTTGTGAGATTGAATGTAGATCACCCAATTTTTTGGGAAGGGATTGGATCTATGGCTATGTTTTAAACTTTTGGGGGTGACCGTTGGAGCTTAGATTCAAACTTGAAGAGGGTTTTTGAGACAAAAGGTACTGGTTTTAATGCTTTTTTGGTAGATTTCTTGCTAGTTTGATGGCAGTAGGTGTTGCGATCTGGCCCGAGGGTCCTCCTAATCAGTGGCATGATGGTTCTATACCTGGTGATGAATCTTGGTGGTGTGTCGCATGTTTGCATAGCCTAGTTTTTGGCTATGCGATCATGTGACAACCTTTGTTTTGAGGGGTTTTTCGATAGTTTGGCCATATGCGATGAGTGCGGTAGCTTGGTGGCAGTTGCGAAGTTGATGGTGGCTAAGGTTTTGATTGATGCCAGAGATCTCCATGTTTTGTACATGTGAAGTCTTCAAGCTTTATCTAGCATCGATGTTTGTTCTTCCTATAACAAGAAATCACTTTTATTTGCATCATAGTTAGCCTGTGGTGATGAAACCAATGTAACTGTACATCAGATTTGATCTGATTTTCTTGGGTTTCTAGGCTTCTCTATAATCTTTCATTTCTTGTTGTACTGGGTGGTTGCAAACTTAAGTTTTTCCCAAATGACCAGTAACTTGTTGCAATCCTTGTTCCTATAAAAGGATTTTCATGATCATTAGGAAGGGTTCTGAATTTTGTCAATTCTAGGGAAATAGAAAACTCTGTCACATTGCATGTAAGTTGAATAGAATTTCTGGAAGTCTTTTGTAGGTTATTGAAGTAGTTTTGATCTCTGTCCTACTTTGATCATGTACATGACTCATCATACTTAATATAACTGTTTCATGTTTACAAGTCTCTCCTTGGTGTCATTCATGTGAGTTTTGGATTTTCTGATCCATTGCATAGGGTTACTTTTGCATATGTTCTTGTCTTTAGTTCTTTATTTAGGATCAAGTGAAATTTACTTTAGAAGGGACATAGATTCATCTTGGTTGTCTACAGAAGGATCTTATAAGTAGTGGATGGGCTGAAATGTTTATATTTATGGCTATGAGTCTTTGACAATAGTTGGTTCATGTTTCATTGTTTGTATGTGAGGTCTACCCAATGGATAATGGCACTGATCAAGGAATAGTACATTCAGTTGAGTTCAGTGTTTGATGGGTTTGGGCTATTTTTTGCATTTTAAATATCAATGCCATTTTCATGTTGGTGGTAGTAGTAGGAGTTCTTCTCTAGTCTTCAAACTCATTCTGTGCAAATAGGGTTGTTTGTATATGAATTGGCTTCATTGGGGTACAGGTTACCTAAAGAGATTTGAAGGCTATTCCACACTAATCTGTCTGTAGGCCTTTTATTCACCAAAAGGATGGCATGAGTGTGCAGATAAAGCAATACCCGCCTGAGTGAATGTGGAGCTCAAAGAAGAAGGAGGATTTCTCTCTATCCTCATCAATTGGATTGCTTTTTCTTGTCAAGCTTGAGTGCCTAACCTATGATTCAAGCCCAACCATTTGATTCAAGTTTGGTCCTGCAAGAAAAAGCTCCAACACTTCTATTATTAAATTTATTTGATAAATTCACTATAGTCTTTTCTTCTTATCCTAAGTCCTCTAAATAGTCCTATTAAAGTGATTTAATTAATTACACAATCATCAAATATGATTAAGTCCCCTAGTCCACCTTACCCACCTAGTGACCTCATACATCACCTTGGCTAAAATAATTAATTACTATTAATTATTAATAAGTCATTATCCTCACCCACACATGTCCTATTTTTAAGGGCTATGTGGCCTCATAAGACTTGGTCTCATGACCACATTTCGCCCCCTACACTAAGTCAAGAAGCAATCCCTATTCCTAAGGAGCTTCTCAAGCCACCTCAAAGAGTCAAAGGTGACTCATGGGACACTTGTACCAAGAGTCCTCATGAGAAAAATGTCCTTCCCCCTTCCTCTCAATGGTCTTTGTGAGACACTTGACATGTGTCTTTCCCTTACTTCTTCTTCTCTTCCATGTCAATGTAGGAGTGACACTCTCCCTATTCCTTCTCTCACATTCCAACTACATGCCCCTTTCTCTCAACCCCTTCAACCAAGTCAATTGTAGCCCTAGGATCTTTCACCTTTCAATCTCCACCCTAGGATTGTGCCACCTAGGCTTGAGTCCTCCAAAAACCTATAAAAGGAGCCTTATTTTCTCCTTTGTGAGCTAATAGGCAATAATAATCTCCAAGCATTCAAGCATTTTAGAGATCAAGCAATCAAGCATACAAGCAATCCATATCATTTTGTGAGCATTTGCATTTCATTATCCATTAGTTGCATAATCAAGCTTTAGGCCATTTTTCATACAAATTCATTCAATCTCCACACTTTGGTGACATCTTAGGCAAGGAGCTTCAAATTGGAAATCTAAGAGCTCAACACATCCAAGGAATCAAGGCTAGGAGGCGAATGGAGACAAGATACATGGTAGGTGAAGGTAAAAGCTTTATTTTAACTTCATTTTGATTGTATTCTTCATTTTTGTTTTCTTTTAATTGATTTAATAGCTTAGATTAGTTAGTACTTCAAAATTGCATACATTTTTGGCACCCACTATGGGGCCCACCCCATATTTTTAACATTTTGTTTTTAGTTTTTCTATGTGCAGATTTCGACAGTTTGCTTCTATGCATCCATTCACAATTTCTACACATATATCCATTACTCCTGTGCATCGATTATGCATTCCATCAGACACTTCTCTATTTTCTATCTTTTCATTCTCTCCACGCAATGATTCTCTTTTCTGGCACTTTCATACATTTCTGTTGTGCATTCATTAAAGCTACACATCCATCTCATTGCACTATGCATACATTAACTATTTTCGCACATCCATATTATCTACGCATCTATTTTCTATTTTGGCCCATCCATAATCTATTCTTGCACATCTATTATTTTTCTTTGTATATTTCTATTTCTCATCATTTTAGTATTTATCTAACTACTCTGACAAGTTTCTATTTGTTATTGTAGCTTTTTAGGCTATTTTTCAAGTCATAATCTGAAGACCCCATTCTTGAGATTATTGACTGTTTATTTGCAGGTTCCTAGGGGTTTGCAAAATAAACCATAATCTTGATTTGGGCTTAAAATACAACATGCATTTTCAATTTATTTGTCTTCTTTAGCTTAGTATTTTGTTTGTTGTGTCTTTCTTTCATAGCTATTTGTAATCCCAAGATTATAACAACGTATCCTCTCCCCTCTCCATTCATGGATCTTGGGTGTAAGAGAAATTGTTATAATCTTTAGAGGGTGGTCTTTGGTGGGAAAAGAGGTACTCACCCCAAGGAACAACCCAAATGGTAATAGGCTAAAGCCAAGCCCTTCCAAATCGGTATATAAAAATGCCATTGTGATTAGTCTCATAGTGGACAAGTGTGAATTCATTGTGGCCACCAAAATCTCCTCTAGTACTCACGTGGTGCATTAAAGTCCCTACATTTTTAAGGTGAAAATATTACTTTGGAAGGATTGGGAGAGCCCCCTTAATTGGGAAAATGACTTGATCACAACCACTTGAATAGATGTCCTTACTAAACACTTTTGTATAGTGGCCAAAAACCTTCTATTTGCTGGCTCAAGGGGTCACCCAAGCCCATGAAGCCACCCCATAATACTCAGGGTTCATAGTAGAGACAATAGTTCTTTGAGAAGTAATGACCCATTGAATTCAAAACTTGGTGTACCAGAGAAGTGAGTGCACTGTAAGGAGGATCTCATGCCTCCAAGTTCCTAGGCTGTCCACTGTGAATTTGCATGGCTGGATTTTATCCAAGTAGGGATTCAAAAGATATTGTCCTTTCCAACCTTAGGAATTGTAAGCGTGTTTGTACATACATATTAGATTACATTAGAATAAATCATTTCTATTTTGTGTACGTGTGTCTATGCATTTCTATTTTTCCAACAAAACTGTTAGACCAATTTTTTGTTAATGCAAAAATCCTATGAAATTGGTCTAGTCTTCACAGTTTTCCTAAAGTTGTCCCGCCTTGCCTACAAGTTTTTTTTAGTGTGTGAAGAAGATCCTCAATGTTTTATGGCTTGTGCTCTTAGCCCCATATTCTTCAATGTGTCACCATGCTCCTATCTAGATCACACTTGCTAAATCGCAAAAACCAGGGAGATATTCAAGTTTCAAGGTTTGCTGGAAATTGCCTTCATATTGCAGGGTGTCAAAATTGTCCAAGTATAAAAACCCTTGATGTTTTCACATTCCTTTGTTACCTTTGTGTCAATGTGAATACCTTGGTTTTTTTCAGCCACTCGCCCCTTCGCAGCTAAATTTTTGGCATCAACATTCCCTATGTGCACTGTTGCGATTGTGTGGGGCCCAATTCTTCATGATGTTTAGTCGCTGGATCTCCAGTTTCCTGGGTAGTTAAGCTTTTCATTCGGTGATCATGTGACTGTGTGTTCACTAGGTCTCTTGATTCTGGTGGTTAAGTGCTTTTCATTTGGTGACTCAACATTTTCTTTGGTCGCGTGGTCGCGCAATCCTGGTGGTTAGTTCTTTAACTATCAACGATCTGGTGAGTGGTTGGGTTTCTTCTGGTGGTTTGGCAAGATCTATGGTTGTCACATGATCATAAGGAATATTCTTCCCCTTTGCAATCATACGACCACCATCTGATTTGTGGTTGATTTCTCGATGGGGCCCGATAGTCTGTCACCTTTTAGATCTATGGATGTTGCATGACTGCAAGGAGTCTTTTTCTCCTTTGCGATCATGCGACAACTGTTCGATCTTCTAGTGTGTTGGGGATGACATGTGGTGGGTTCGTTATCAAGCATTGCAAGTTTGGTTGTTCCTAATTGGTTGTGTGGTAGTGATGTGGCTTTTGTCGATGGGGCTGGTTTTTTTGGCATCTGGGAAAGTTTAAAGTTTGGCTATGATCTACGGTTGTCACATGATCGCAAGGAATATTCTTTCCCTTTGTGATCATGCGACCACTGTCTGATGGTGTGGTAAGTAAGGCGGTGGCTCTGAGGTGCCAATCATGCTAAGGTGTTTGATTTCCATTGGCTACTAAGGTGGTGATGTGGCTATGGACTTTTTGTGGGCTTGTTGACTATTGTGTCAAATTTTATGGACTGCCTGATCTACTGGGAAAACATAATATCGATGATCATTTTTTGTAGTTGGATAGTTAGCCATTGTAGCTATATTTTAAATCTTTCCCAAGGTTGTCTTACCAGTATTTTTCATAGTGAGCCATATGCGACAAATGGGTTGCTTAGAATTGATTTCTTGAGGACAATTGTAGTTATGAAGATGATGATGAGTATCTAGGTAGTCGTCCTGATCTGATTTTGCTTCCTAGGATGTCATGCCAGTTTGAATGCAAGGGACTATTGTTTTGGCACAGGCGGCTAGGGTTTGGTATGTTAGTGATCTCCATGTTGTGCACATGCGAAGCTTCTCAAGTGGATCCTGGAATTGAAGTTTGTCCTTTCTACAACAAGAAGGTAGTAAACATTGATCATAGTTAGCCTGGTGATGAAACCGATGTAATTGTACATTAGATTTTATCTGATTTCTTCTTAGGTTTCTAGGCTTCTCTGCATTCTTTCTCTTCTTGTTGTACTGGTGGTTGTAGACCTAAATTTTGTGCTCTAAATGATTTGTAGCTTGTTGCAATCCTTGTTCCTATAAAAGGATTTTCATGATCATTTAGAGGGGTTCCAGTTTCCTTCCTAGATCTAGCTTCTATTCTAGGGGTTCCTTCCCTTGGTCCTATGAATGTTCTTCCTACAGATATTTTCCTTCTTCTTTGCATATAGGGTGTTCCCTCTTTCCTTTCTGGCTATGGGAATATAAAGAAATTGTAACAGATGTCTTATGTATGAGATTTCAATATATTTGTACTGCTATCAGATTGTCTCCATTTGAGTTTTAGGCTTATTGATTGAAGCATCAAGGGTGTTTTAGTCTTTCTATTCACATTTCCCAAGTGTTTGTAATAGATTTTTTTTCATAGAAGCAACTAGGTGTAAGACTAGTTTTGAGATGTGTATGAGCTGGGGTGTCAAAGATGTCTCATGATTGTCTTCCAATGGATGCTAGTTAATGTATTACCTATTTATAGGTCTCTTCTAAGGGGAGGGTTAAAATCCTTTGAATAGGTGATAGCATATCTGGGTACATAGGTGGATTATTGAAGTATGATCTGATTAGTGGTGTATGATTTGTGTAAGGCATCAACATACTTGAATGTGTTGTCTTCTTATTTCATAGCTCTATTGCAGTGAGGTATTTGACTCTACTACCCATTGGATAAGGCACTAGTCTATGAGAGACTTAGGGTACTTCAGGGGTCCATTCAACCCAACATCAAACTCATTCAAATGAAATACCTTTCTTTTCATGTTGGTAGTAGTAGTAGGAGGTCCTCTCTAGTTTTCAAATTCATTCCATGCAAGAAGTTTATTGCATTAGGTTTGATTCATTGGGGTACAAGATACCTATACAGATCTGAAAGCTATTCCACAATAATCTATTTGCAGGCCTTTTGTTTATCAAGATGAGTCATGAGTGTCTAGATAAGGCAATACCCACCTAAGTGATGTGGAGCTCGAAGAAGAAGGAGGATGCCCTCGATCCTCATCAATTGGCCCTTTTTCCCTTTCAAAATTTGGAGTGGAGACTAACCAGTTTTTCAATCATAGTGTAAACCTGACTCTATGTGGGAACAAGTTTAAAGGCCAACAAAAACAATCATCTAGAAATCAAAAAATTCCAAAATTTCAAGTCAAACCATCTGAAAACCAGAAACTGTGCATTTATCACGTTCTACTTCACATCTATTCAAACTTAGTATGCATCTATCACTATTATTATGCATTGATCCAACACTATTGTGCATTCATCTTATCTTGCTACACATATATTCAATTTCCCTACACATTTTTTCTTGTGCATAAACAATAGAGAGCCTTTGTACGGACCCTAGAAATTTCAAAATCACTTTTCCAGATACCCATTATAGTCTTCAGTATGGTTCTGGAAAAACATTAGATTTTCATAGACCTTTGATCTTTAGTTTGACCATTTTCATCCAAATTCACCATCTTTCTTTCATTAAAAATCCACAAAATCATTCCAAATCTTCAAACTTTTCCAAATAGTGTTGAATCATTACATTGTTTTATCAGATTTTGATCTTTGTGAGTTTATCATATCAGGATTTATCATCCTCAATTAAAAACTTACCTAGGTTATTATCTCTTGATTTTATTTGTCACATCATAGTGAGGTCCATACCTCCTATAGACTTAGATAATCAAAATTTTCACACTTATCTCAACACTTTTAGGTTCATTTCTACATCTATCCAATCAAACACATTCCACTTGCTTTATCAAACTCTTCATCCCAAGATCATCTTTCACATTTAATCATTCAAACTCAATCTTAGAAACTCAAGAAAATAATTGATCTAGAATTTGTAGACAAAATGGAAGTAGGAAATAATGAACAAAACCCTTGGTAAAAGAATTCAATTTTTACATCAGATGAAGAACCAACAGATTATGATTTAAGAGATTTTATGCAAGATGCTAGTTCTTTAAGGTCATGGAAAGACTCTTAGACATGGATAGGGAGATGCATTTCCTCGTGCTTTCTCAACAAGGAGAAAAAGTACCGAGTGATTTTGATGTCTCCACTCTTAAAGAACCACCTATCACAAACAACCAAGAAATCCCTAGTGGTTCTCAAGAGACAAATGCTCATGGAACAAAGGAAGACACACAAAATAGTGCTTCCCAAAACACTCAAGGACCTCCACCATCTTTGGATCCCATTTTACAACAAATCTAGACACTTCAACAACAAATCGATGACATTCAAACTGGATCATCTACCAAGAAGTATTCCTTAGATGATATATGTCCTTATCCTTTTGATAAAAATTTAACAATGATTCCATTCCCTCCTCATTTTGAGGTACCTAAATTTGACAAATACAAAGGGAATTCAGATCCACTAGACCACATTCATGAGTTTTGTGCTTCTTGCATTGAATTCGCTCACAATGACACTTATCTTATGTGACTAGTTCCATGTATTTTAGGAGAACAAGCCATGGAATGGTTCTCCAAACTACCCCCAGGTATCAAATCTTTCAATGAATGACAAGTTTGTGACACATTACTCATATAACATCAAACATGAAGTCACTATGCTTGATCTTTGCAATGTACAACAAAAGAATGAAGATCCTTTCCTTACTTTTTTGCAAAGATGGCATCAATTATTTGACAAGTATCCATGAACAATTCCTGAACAAGAAAAGATGGATATCTTTGTGCATAACCTTACACAAGAAATGAGCTAAAGTTTCAATTGCAATGTCCTCCAAAATTTAACAAGCTCATTGAAAATGAAATCAAAATTGAGGAAGCTATGGTTAGAAAAGGTGAGATTAAGCCTTACTCTATGGATAATGTTGGATCTTCAAATTCAAATCCCAACAACAACAATGATGACAAGTCCAAATTTTGGAACCAAAACAAGAACATTGTCAATGATGGGATTGTTGATAACTAACATGTTAAACCAACACAACCTATTTTGAATCTCACAAGCAAAGCCAATGCTACTCAACCTACTTATAGTAATCAATCTACAACTTAGGATACCAACAACAATTCATCCAATTCAAGATTACCTTTTATGCCACGTAGAAGAACTTTTACTCCTTTGGGTGACTCTCTTGAATCTACATAAGGATGTTGATCACAAAGAAACTCATTTTACTTCCAGAAACTAGAGATTTTGAACCTTGGGTGAAACCTTCTTGGTGGAATGATAATGATTATTGTGAATTTCATAGAGGGAAAGGTCACAAAACCAATGATTTTCAAAGACTTTAACATGTGATACAAGACTTGATTGAAAGTGGTGAAATAAGTGTTGATGGACATACCTCAAATGAGTCACATACGACTTTTAAAGATCCACTTCCTGAACATGAGAAAGGAAGTTCTTCCAATGCTAAAGGTGATAATCAAGCCAACTACAATACTACATCCTATAATTATTTTAATCACATTTTTGAATGTTGTCCTTCTCAATACTATGCCAATGTGATTACTATAAAAGAAAATTCTGAGAGTCAACCAGTTAATGTTACTACTCAAGCCCAATCTAAGGTTACTATCCAAGGTGTCTCATCCAAACCCACCACTTCAAAAAACATGTTTGTCTATGTGCCAAAGTCCATGCCAAATGTTTCAAATCAATATAATCTTTTTGATCAATTGAAGAAAACACCAGCACAAATATCTATACTAGAGCTTTCGCGTCTGTCACTATCTCATAAGGATATTCTTGAGAAAGCTCTCCTAGAAACTCATGTTCCTACAAATCTTGATCAAGACCAATTTCAAGCTATGGTGGGACATTTAACAACTCCACATTGCCTTTCTTTTACTGAGCATGATGATCTAACCATTAATCAACCATATAATGCTCCACTCGATATAGAAGTCCTTATACAAAATCATAAAATCAAAAGAGTACTAATAGATGGAGGAGCTGGCTTAAATATATTCACTTTAAAATTTGTCCTTGCATTGGGATTTTCTAAAAATAATGTTGATCCAAAGAAGAAAATCATAATCAAAGCTTATGATGAAGAAGAGAGGTTATCCAAGGGATGCATTGTTCTTCTTATAAGAGTAGGTCCTGTAGTCAAAGATGTACTTTGTCAAGTTCTTGATATGGACCTCGCATATAACATTCTTTTGGAGATGCCTTGGATTCATTCTATGCAAGCTGTGCCTTTGACTTATCATCAGTGCTCAAAATTTTCCCACAATGGTCAAGAAATAACTATCAAAGGAGATTTGACTCCTTTCCAGTATTGTAATACTGTGAACACAACACTTGAATCTTTGGTACCTTATAATCATGCTAGATGTTGTACAACAATACCCATTGATCCAAGTAATGTAGCATCAATATCTAAATCTAATGGGATCAAAATAGACAAAAGAATAAAGTATGGGTGAATACACTTTGGGTAAAACCTTTTATATCAAAGAATTACCCTTATCTCCTAAGTCATATGGAAAATCCTTGATTATTAAACAACAATAAAAAGCTCCTTCCACACCTATTTATGGAACATTTATAAGTGGGGGCACTATATCAAAAGAAGCAATTGAGCATAATGATAATCATTTTCTTAAAAAACAAAAGAATGAATAAGATGTAAACCATGAATATATATCACCTAATGTATATGGTAAGCTATATACTTTGTTGCCAAAGTTGGGATACCAAGGTAGTGGACCTATAGGGTTGTAGAGAAGATCCACTTCCCGAACATGAGAAAGGAAGTTCTTCCAATGCTAAAGGTGATCATCAAGCCAACTACAATACCACATCCTATAAGTATTTTAATCACATTTTTGAATGTCATCCTTCTCAATACTATGCCAATGTGATTACTATAAAAGAAAATTATGAGAGTCAATCATTTAATGTTACTACTCAAGCCCAATTTAAGGTTACTCTTGAAGCTGTGTCATCCAAACCTACCACTTCACAAAACAAGTCTGTCTATGTTCCAAAGTCCATGCCAAATACTTCCAATCAATACAATCTTTTGGATCAATTGAAGAAAACACCAGCCCAATATCTATACTAGAGCTTTTGCTTCTGTCACAGTCTCATAAGGATATTCTTGAGAAAGCTCTCCTAGAAACTCATGTTCCTACAAATCTAGATCAAGCCCAATTTCAAGCTATGGTGGGAAAATTAACAAATCCACATTACCTTTATTTTACTGAGCATGATGATCTAGCCATTAATCAACCACATAATGCTCCACTCCATATATAAGTCCTTGTACAAAATCATAAAATCAAAAGAATAGTAATAGATGGAGGAGTTGGCTTAAATATATGTAATTTGAAATTAGTCCTTGCATTGGGATTTTTTGAACAATTCTATCAATGCAAAGGAGAAAATCACAATGAAAACTTATGATGTAGAAGAGAGGTCATCCAAGGGATCTATTGTTCTTCCTATCAGAGTAGGTCCTGAAGTCAAAGATGTACTTTGTCAAGTTCTTGATATGGATCTCGCATATAACATTCTTTTGGGAAGACCTTGGATTCATTCTATGTAAGTTGTGCCCTCAACCTATCATCAGTGTTTTAAATTTCCCCACAATGGTCAAGAAATAACTATCAAAAGGGATCTGAATCCTTTCCAGTATTGTAACACTGTGAAGACAACACTTGAATATTTAGTACCTTATAATCATGTTGGATCTTCTACAACACTACCCATTAATAGGGAGAAACTCACAAGCACATAGAGTTATCACAAACTCCACTTAGGTCTCCTTATGGACCTCCTAGAGTTTCCTCAATCCACCCCCAACTACTAGGAAAGGTTCAATCCCTTCCACCTTCAAGAGTTCTTCCTATCCTCTCTGGTGTTCACTCCTTGCTTCACAGATTAACTCTAACTCCTCATAAATTCACAAGCCCCAATATTAGATTTTGATTTCAAGAGATCAAGGGATTCCTTACATCCAATTTGGAATTCTACTAATGGTGTTTGGGTTCCATGAGTGACCATTTTCTTATCGCTGCTTGAAATTCCTAGTTTTAGGCCTAGTAGCCTTTTAGCCCAATTAGGCCTCCTAAAATCTAGGATTCCTTCTTCACTGGTATTTCTTCCTAAAGAACTCCCAGAAGTTTCTTGATAGTTCACATATGCATCCTTAGAACTTTCATATTTTCAAGGCCTAGGTCTTTGAAACTATTTGTACACCCTGTTTCCAATTTAGGACCTTCTCTTAAGTTCTCGGTCTATCTTAGGTCTTTGGTCTTCAAACTTGGAAACCTAATGACTTGAGCACTCCTCTAATTTTTAGAGTACCTATAGATGACTACTCATTACATTCAAGGACTTCTTGGCTCTTGAATCAATATCTCCTGCAATATCTTATACAACTACTAAGTCTTCCTAGCCAGGCTTTCACAGTTAGCTCGCCTAGGGCAAGACTTTAAAAATTCTTGCATGCATGTTCAGAGCCCAAAATTGAGGCATCTTTAAGCTTAACCAATTTAGTCTCCATACCCAAAAGGCCGTACAAGTGCTATAGTGGGAAATGGAGTTAGGTCTACATCTTGTAGACACTGTCAAAACATGACAGTGAACACTGAAAATAAAAGAATTTACAAACACAAAAGAAACCTAAACTAGAAGTCAATCTCAAAGCTTGTAATCCTTTACAACATGATAAAAAAAAATCTAAATAGTTAACAACTTAATTTCAATCCATGCAAAGCCTATGATAATCTTTGTCCTCAAATCCTTCTTCTTTCTCTGTATATAACTCGATGTTACAATATGCCAGTCCATACAATATGAATCCAACCAACCCAAATTAGGGTTTTACAAACATATATATTAATTCCTCACATGTATAGACCTATTAGGTCTTCCTAAGCCTCATGAAGGTTGAAACCCTTAAAATTACAGTATATAGTCATAGCAACTTTTAAAAGTTACAAAAGTTGCTCGACAACATTTTTAACAACTTTGCAACTTTTCACTTTTTCAAAGTGATTGAACCCCTCCTAAGATTAGCTAGTCCTAAGTAGACTTCCTAAAGCTTCTAAGACCCTAGGAATACTAAAACCAACTTTATTCAATATTCATCAACCACTAACATTCATAAGTATAAGACCTTTCAAGAAGACAACCTAAGCAACCACCTAAAGTTTGAACACATAACTAAGCTCAACCAAACACACTTGGTCCTTAGACCTTATCTATGCACAATGACCTTAAATTGGGTCTTATCACAACAAAATAGGACCAAAAACAATCCTTCTAAGGTGCTCCTACACCATACTACCAAAAACAAAAAGATTAATTCACCTCTAGTGACAGGAGTTTAGGATCAACTCCGTGCCTTGTAAAGGCATTCTCAGCTACCCAAGTAGCTTTAGCTTTAGACTATCCTTTCCACTAAATCAGATGCTCCAAGTAGGTGCCCCACCTATTTTTTTTCTTGACTCTTAAAGCCAGGATCTTTTCTGCTACCAGTTGAAGTTTGGGACCAATCTGAACATCTTTTTGGAGCTCCTTACTTTCTGATTGTGATTGTGACGGTACTAATGTAGGGCCCTTATATAATACTAAATCCTACACATTGAAGACATGAGACATTTCCAAATCTATGGGTAAGTATATTTTGTAAGCATTTTGTCCATACTTTGCAAGTATCTTGTAGGGAACTACTCTTCTCATTTGGAGTTTGGTGGGGATGCCCTTTTGTAACCTAGACTTATTGAGATGGACCATCATGAGGTCTCCCATAGAAAATTGAAGGTCTTTCCTACCTTCATCCACTTTAGTCTTTAGTCTTTGTGTAGGCTCTTGGAGTTGCATCTTCACTTGATCATGAACTTCCTTCATGGATTGTGTGAAGTCCTCTGCATAGGCACTCCTTCCTTCCTCAACAGCTAGGTGTCTTAGCTCACACACACCCCTAGGATGTAGCCCATAGAAAACTTCAAAAGGGCTTTTCCCTATTGTTCTATTCATAATGTCATTATAGGCATACTCTTCCTATAGCAATAACTGATCCCACATCACTCCATACTCCTTTGTCAAGCATGTAAGGAGATTGACCAACACTCTATTGATGAATTCAATTTGACCATCAGTTTGGGGATGGTAGGGTAATCCAAATGATAGGTTAGTACCTAAAATCTTCCACAGGGTCTTCCAAAAATGGCCCATAAACTTGACATCTCTGTTAGAGACTATACTTAGTGGCAAACCATGAATCTGTACCACTTCCTTAAAGAACAAATGTGCAATATGGCTAGCATCATGAGTGGTCTTGCAAGCAATGAAGTGGCTCATTTTTCTAAATCTATCTGCAACCACAAATATACTATCCAAACTAGTCTTGGTTCTTGGTAACCCCACTATAAAATCCATACTAATGCATTCCCAAGGCCTATTAGGAATGGGTAAAGGTTGGTACAAAACTACATTAGATGAAGTGCTTTTGGCTTTTTTGCAAACCAAGCATTGTTCCACATACCTCCTGATGTCCTTCTATATCCTAGGCCAATAATAGAACCTTTGCACAAGTTCTAGTGTTTTGTTTAGGCCAAAATGCCCACTCAAACTTCCATTGTATTTTTCTTGTATCAAATTTTCTCTCATAGAGCCTTTAGGTACATATAGCTATCCACCTTTAAACAATAGGTCATTCTAAATGGTATAGTCTACAAATTGACTATGGAAATGATTCTTAAACTCTTTACAAACCTTGTATGCTTTTTCAAAGTCTTCATCACCTTCATAGATCTCTTTAAAACTCTCAATACCTATGCTTTGGAGCTGTACTTCTTGGACTGTCAAAAGCCTCCTACTCAAGGCATCAGTCACCTTGTTCAGTTGTCCTTTCTTGTGCTTAATTGTAAATGTATAAGCCTTTAGATATTCCATCCATTTGAGGTGTATATTACTCAACTTCTCCTATGAATTGATGAAACTCAAAGCTTTGTTGTTAGTATACACCAAAAATTCTTTGGGCAGAAAATAGTGCCTCCATTTTCTCAAGGATTTCACTAAAGCATACAACTCTAGGTCATAAGAAGAATACCTCTTCTTAGCCTCATTCAACTTCTCACTATAAAATGCCACTGGTCTATGCTCTTAATTCAACATTGCCCCAACTGTTATGCCACTTGCATCACACTCTAAGGTGAAGAACTTATCAAAATTTGGTAAAACCAAGATAGGTTGTGTAGCCATTCTCTTTTTCAATAATTCAAAACCTCTACTAGCCTCTGGAGTCCATTTAAACTTAGTTTTTACTCCACCTTTAATAGTATTTGTAAGAATTTTCCTAAGGCAAAGAGTAGAAACCAAGATCTAGAAGCTCAAGAGATAGCACAAGAGAGACAAAATATGATATGATCAATTGATCAAATAATGAATAGATTGAATGATTGATTATTACATACAATTTAGGAGTGCCTAAATATATAGGCAATGCAATAAGACTACATGATAAGGAGATGATAAGATATCACCCACATAAGGTGGAATCACATGTCCACCAAAGGTGGATCATCCTCCATTGTACATGAAACTATGTGCAACAATGAGAGGATGATAATGTGATAAGAGCACTAAAGGTGGATCTCACACACAAAGAGGTATGTGATGAAAACTATCACACCTAAAGTCGTGATTCTCCTAACCATGTGCTAAAAAGAAATGCAAACTCCTAGGTGTCTCAAAGACAACTATTTATGCAAATGCATTATCCTAAGTAAACTTAAGTAAAGTGTAATTAGTAAATACTTAATTACACCAACACCCCCCCTTAAGTGCAACTTAGGGGAATGCACTTAAGATCACAATGAAAGATGGGTCCTATCTACTAGGCCATGTTAGGTACCCATGTATAATATGAAAGAACAATGCAATCTCTCATAAAGCGGAGAAAGAGGGAAAACCTCATGGGAAAAACCCTCCCCCAAAAAGAGAGATGAATATAATAATAGAATATGAGAGAGAAGACCTCATGTGAGGAAAATATCCCCCCCATAAGATAGAAGTAGTGGAAGAGAGACCAAGTAGCCCCCCCTCAATGTAGAATGAACACTAATGGTAGATGCTCCAGGTTCGATGTAGAAACTTCTCCATGAGTGTAGAACAACATTCCTCCCCTTAGGAAGAAACAATACCAAAGGTGTATATATGAAGCCTCATCCCCAATCTTTAGGAAGAAACCTCAAAAAAGATGGAGTCTCTAAAACCTGCTCAAGTGTCCCCATGTCAAAGCTAAAATGTGCCTCCTCCAAATCATGTGTACTAAGCCACTCTGTTGAAAAAGACAAATCAGGAACAATTGAGGATGAATGTAGAACATGTACCAAAGACCCAAGTATCTACTCTGAAGAGAAAGTGACCTCCTCCAACTACTGTATCAAAGTATCCACAATCATGTCACCCTCAAAAGAATGATCAAGTAGAGAATGAAGATGAGGGTTAGCATGTTCCCTCACAACAACTGAAGAAGGATCATCTTCACTAAAGAGAATATGAATATCATCAATGAAGTCTCCCACATTTGAAGTATAGGACTCCATAAACAAAATTGCAATGTCTGTTAAGTAGGAATCCCATGGAACCAAGTCTGGAAGACAATGAATATCTTGCTACACTGAAGCACTTGAATCTATGGCTGTGTGAATGCAAGCATCATCAAGAGCAAGTGTAGGAGTAGTCTCAATAGGAGGAGATGAAATGGAAGGCTCAAGAACTTGATCATGAGTGAGAATACACAAGTTCAAGTAGCCAAAACTCTCCTCAAAATCTGAATCATCATTATAATCATCATATGCTAAAGACTCACTATTTGAAGAATCACTGTCATCAAGAGGAACAAAATCTGCAAAGTAGTATAACCAAGAAGAATGATCCACTATCCCAATAGCAATAACTGCTCCACTCTCCAAGTCCTTGATGAAAACTGAATCAGGTGTAAATTTTAGAGTCTTCTTTGTAGCACCATTTGTGATTTGATAGATAGAAAGAAGGTTATTGGTTAAGTGTGGAACACACAACACATCATTGAAGTGTCCCTCCCTAACATCAATACTTCCTTTCCCAATCACATTCATGTAAGTGTGATTGCCCATCAAAATAGGTGGACCTTTACAAGGCTCAAATGATGAAAACATAGACTGTGAAGAAGCCATATGATGAGAAGCCCCTAAATCTAGAAGCCATCTACCTGAATTAGGACTTGAAGAAGCATATAAAGCTTGTCCTTTTTGAGTGACAAATGTGTGACCCTTTCCTTTATCTTTTTCTGAATTTGGTGAAGAAGAGGTTGAGGTAGACATCCTGGAAGGCAATTTGATGTTGTTCTTGGCAAGAAGATTCTTCAATTCATCAATGTCCTTCTTATAACAAAAGTGTTCTTCATGTCCATCCTTTTTGCAATATGCACAAAACTGCTTCTCCTTCTTTGAAGATTCACCCTTTGGAGGTGATGTAGAAGTGTCATGTTGTGTGGAAGTTGATATTGTGCCTTCTTGTTGAGACTTAGACTTCCAATTCTTCTTCTTCTTTTGACTTTGATTGCCTTGACTCTCATGATTAGCCACCAATGCCTTGGAAGTTGAAGACTTGAGAATTCCCATACTTATCAATTTTTCTTGTTCTAACACCAACATTTCTAAAAATGAATCAAATGAAGGCTTAATGAAGCACTACCCATGGTCAACTTGTGAGTATTGTAACTTGAAACAAAAGCTGCATATGCAGGAGGAAGATGTTTCAACAAGTGACTAACCAACTTCCCATCCTTTATGGGATTACCACAATCATCAAGTTGTGCTCTATAGTCATTGACTTTGTTGAGATAATCTTGGATTGTGTCAAAGTTCTTGGGCTCTAGTTTGAGGAGATCAGTCTCAATTATGAATCCCATTTCCTCATCCACTTGACCAAAAATATCTACAAGTTTATCCCAAGCTTCTTTAGCATTATTTATGGTTTTGATGTGATACATGACAGCTGCAGAAATATTCTCTCTCAAGACTCCTAAAGCTTTATAATTTTTGGATGACCATTTAGTTATTGCAGCAGTATCATCATCAATGAGTTTTCTAATTGTACCATCCACATAAGGATTTAAACCTTGAACCATTAACTTGCTCCATACATTATCTTTCCATGTAGCATAGTTATGTGGAGTTAATTTTGCAATAGAACCCATGATGCAAAATGAAAAGATCACAATAAAGATAGACACCAACACACAAGATACCCCCCCAATTCACTCAACCAAAGAACCCCCCCAAAAATGATGATTTTGGCACTTTATAACTAGTGCATGTACAATTGCCACCTGACAAAATGGATCAAAGTGGACTTCTGATTTTGATGTTTACAACTAAAAAAATGAAGCTACAACAAACTCAAGAAGATGAGACACAAGATCACTTAAGGATCTGATCATTTACAAGTGCCACAATAGGCCAAAAGAGACCATATTATGAAAGTACTATGTCTACACAAAATTTTTCCAAACTAATATCAGATCTGGAAAGTAGACAAAAAATTATGCACTTTCAAAAAAATTTTCACTTGAAAATGTGTTCGTATGAGCCCATACGAAGCTTTTGAAGTTGCCAAAATAGGGATCATATAGGTATAGTCACAAAAAACTACAATTTCTACAAAATCTATGATCCAAAAATAGAAAAGAATAGCACCACTGAAAATTTCATGAAATTATAGCCAAATTAAAAAAAAATTGCACTTAATTTGGAGTCCGTATGACCAAGTTATGGTCTCCCAAAGTCGGACTGCCAAATCCAAACTACAAATGGTGAGGGCTTGAAAATTTTGAAATTTTTTGACGTCACCTGATTTAATGTCTTCAATTTGATGTTCAAATGACCATCACCATAGGCAAAAATGGCCAGGTTTGATGGTCAAATGGCCGTCAAAATTAATCGCATGAATTGATGATGTGACCACTAGCCTAAAATTGACGTCTTGATGACCGTCTCAGCAAAGCAAAACTAGCCCAGTTTGACATCCAAATGGGTGTAAAATTTAGGATAGTGAAACTGCCAAAAATTGAATTTTTTTTTATAAAATACCAATTTTCTGTGTTGACTCCATGTGTTTATGTTTGATTGGATCGCTATTGGTTGCGTTGACTAAATGGAGGGTGTGTGGACTGCTGCATGGCAGTGACTGGGTGCTTGTTGGTGGATGATGTGTCTGCCACCATGGAGTGGCAGTGAGTGGAGGTTAGCGGAGCTAAGGTCCCAGCAGGTGGAGCTACTCGAAGGCGAGATGAGCTACGGTGGTTCTGGCCGCTTCGGGCTGCAAGGTGTAGAGCCCTGCATGTCTTCAAAGTGGTAGATCTAGGAGGTGACCACCAGTGGAGCTGCTCAGTGCAGCAGAGGGGAGCTGAGGTTGCACGGCCCATAAAGGGTTTGACTACGGAGGTGCTAGTGGAGGATTGGTACGGCAGCAAGAGTGTGGATGTATGGTGGTGGGGATGTGGAAAGTTAATCCCACATGCACCGCATATAGTGAAGTTGGGATGTTTAAAATCTGCAATGCCCAAGGTGAAACCACAATGAGTGTGGGCTTGTTGTTTGAGAGAGTTATGTTTCTTGCCCACTTCAGATGTCCTCCTATTCTATCAAACTCTAGATTGAGCAAGGGTTTCTAGCCAGATCTATATTCTATGTAAAACAAAGACCAAATATGGAAAATTTTTGCCACAAAAAATATTTCTAAAATAGGAAAATATTCCAGATCTAAAAATATTTTTACAATAAATGTAGTTTTCCATAGAGAGATATAGATCCAAAAATTGACAAAATTAATTGCAGATCCGAGAAGATTGATGGAAATGAAAATAAATTTCAGATTTGAAATACAAAATTATTAAAATAGTTACCCAATTTGTAGATCAGGCTTTAGAGGTCTGATTTGCAAAAAAATTTAGCCTCAGATTTGACTTTTGCCCAATATAGGAAAATTTATAGTCAAAATTTATGGAAACAGCCACTCGGATGCAATGGTGAGGTCCGATCTTGCTCAAAACACTCCCACAAAATGCTGATCCTAGATTTGGTTCATGGTCCTCCAAAAGTTGAAGCAATGAATCGCTCTCCAATGGCTATGCAATGAAAACTCTTTTGGCTCTGATACCATGTAAGAATTTTCGTAAGGCAAAGAGTAGAAACCAAGATCTAGAAGCACAAGAGAGACAAAATATGATATGATCAACTGATCAAATAATGAATATATTGAATGATTGATTATTACATACAATGTAGGAGTGCCTAAATATATAGGCAATGCTATAAGACTACATGATAAGGAGATGATAAGATATCACCCACATAAGGTGGAATCACATGTCCACCAAAGGTGGATCATCCTCCATTGTACATGAAACTATGTGCAACAATGAGAGGATGATAATGTGATAAGAGCACTAAAGGTGGATCTCACACACGAAGAGGTATGTGATGACAACTATCACACCTGAAGTGGAGATTCTCCTAACCATGTGCTAAAAAGAAATGCAAACTCCTAGGTGTCTCAAAGACAACTATTTATGCAAATGCATTATCCTAAGTAAACTTAAGTAAAGTGTAATTAGTAAATACTTAATTACACCAAGAGTATCTAAGACTGGTGCACATATTTCACTAAAACCTTTAATGAACTTCCTATAGAATTGGGCAAGTCCATGGAAACTCCTTACCTTAGTGCTACTTGTAGGTGTAGGTCAATTGAGTATTGCTTCCACCTTGCTAGGATCCATCTTCAATTTGCCTTGTTACACCACAAAACCAAGATAAATCAGCTCTTGCTTCATAAACTCACACTTTTCCAAGTTGATAGACAACTTCTCCTCATGGAGTCTCTTCATCACTACTTGTAAATGTTGGATGTGTTCTTCTTTTGTCTTGCTGAAGATTAGGATATCATCCAAGTATACTACTACAAATCTGCCTATGTAGTCTTTGAACACCTCATTCATCAACCTCATGAAGGTTCTTGGACCATTGCTAAGCCCAAAGCTCATTCCCAACCATTCATAGAGCCCTTATGTGGTCTTGAATGTAGTTTTCCATTCATCCCCCTCCTTAATCCTTATTTGATGATACCCACTCTTTAAATCCAACTTGGTGTAGTACCTTGCCCCTCCCAAGGAGTCCATAAGATCTTCAATCATTAGAATGGGAAATTTGTACCTTATAGTGATCCTATTAATTGCTCTTGAGTCTCTACAAAGCCTCCACTTACCTCCCTTCTTTGATGGCAAGACTATAGGTACTGCACATGGGCTAATGCTCTTCCTAATTAATCCTTGGTCTAAGAGCTCTTGCACTTGTCTAGCTATCTCCTTATTTTGGTTAGGAGTCATCTTGTATGCTACTTTTTTCGGTAGAGATACCCCTTGTATGAAGTCAATTTTATGACTTATAGTTCTGGGAGGTGGCAACATGGCAGGTGAACCATCACTAACTATGTCCTTAAATTCTTTCAAGAGCTCCTACACTTCTTGTGGCAATGGTGCTTGTTCCACCTTTTCCTCTCCACTAGGCTTCACCATGATAGAAAAGTGTGTTCCTTCTCCATCCTTCATATCTTGGATGTATTCCTTACCCCCTTGAAATAATATATTGGGTCCTAATGATGTAGACCCTTCATTCTCTATGAGTGATTGAATTCTATAAGTGACCCCATCCTTCTTGAAGGAATAGGAATTCCTTTCTCCATCATGTATGGTCTTCCTATCAAACTACCATGGCCTACCTAATAGTAGGTGGCATGCATCTATTGGGAATATGTCACATAGGACCTTATCCTCATATTTCCCTATTGGGAAATCAACCCATGCTTGCTCATTAACAAGGACATGTTGTCCTTTATTCAACCATGTGACCCTATAAGGGTTTGTGTGAGGGATTTCAGTCAACCCAAGTTTGCCGACTACCTCCTCTGAGATGATATTATCAGTAGAACCTGAGTCTATAATCATCTTACACACTTTACCAAGTATTTTTCATTTCACCCTAAATAGTGCTCTCCTTTGTTTAGCCTCTTCTTTAATAGGTTCTTTAATAAGGATCCTTCTAATCATAAGATTCTCTCCACTTTTTGAATCAAGATTGATTTCAAGAGTTTGACACTACTGGATTCTTCTTGGGCTATGTAATTGACCCTCTTCTATCCATGTGAGCTAGCAGCCTTCTTAGGACATCTATAGGCTAGGTGACCAAGTTGATAGCAATGGAAACAATTGATGGTGGAAAAGTGTGAAGCTCTGCCTAATCCTCCAAATCTACCTCTTCCTCCACCTTGGAATCCCCTACCTCTACTCATACTTCCTCTTCCACTAGTTTCATTGTCAATCTCTATCAATTTGGACTCCTCTTGAACCCTCAATTCACTACCCCTACCTACAAAGATGCCTCTATGGCCTCTATTCTCCTTTCCTCTACCTCTGCCTTTAGATGATTGATCATGCTTCTTCCTACTTTTCTCTTCTATTTTCAATGCCATTTGGTAGCATTGTCTCACACTTTTAAAGGTAGCGATGCTCATACCCTCTTAAATAGACCACTTGAGGCCATTTTGATATCTAGCTAACCTTATTCTTTCATCCTCTACTATTTTTTACCTTAGGCATAATTTTTGGAATTCTTTTGTATAGGCTTGGACATCTAGGTCCTTCTGTCAAAGGTTTTGTCTTCTTCTATGAAGTTGAACTTCATAGTCATCTAGAAAATGGGTTTGTTTTAGCTTCATCAACATGCCATTCCAAGTGTCAATAGGAATCTTGCCCTATTTTTCTCTCTCAGTCTATACATATTTCCACTAGGTGAGTGCTGACCACCTCAACCTAGACTTGGCCACTTTAACTTTTTGGGCTTCTGTTATGCCATCACACTCAAAGTGATTTTCAATACAATCAATCCAGTCCATAACCAGATCAGGGTCCATTTGTCCACTGAAAAGTGGCACACCCTCTAATGCTTTTCCACTTAAGGCCTTGAGTGCCTTCAAGAAAGGTTCCTTTTCTATCACAGGGTTAGGAGTTGGAGATTCTTCTTCCAAGTCTATCTCCTTCTCTTTAGCTTCTTTCTCTTCTTTTTGGTCTACCTTGTCCTTCACTCTATCTGTCTTATCTTGGACTTCACCCAAGAGTTTCTCTAATTGATTCAATCTCTCTCTTAGTATTTGTTTATCCTCCTCCTAATCCTCAACCTTCTTAGCCAATTTGACATTAGTCACCATCTTGTTGGATGCAACTAACTGTTCACTTGATTCGGTGGGCTGCAATATCCATAGTATGCAACACTTCCTTTCCCAAATTTGTTACCAAGGGCTTTGATTCCACTCTGATAGGGAGAAACTCACAAACACCTAGAGTTATCACAAACTCCACTTAGGTCTCCTTATGGACCTCCTAGGGTTTCCTCAATCCACCCCCAACTACTAGGAAAGGTTCAATCCCTTCCACCTTCAAGAGTTCTTCCTATCCTCTCTGGTGTTCACTCCTTGCTTCACAAATTAACTCTAACTCCTCATAACTTCACAAGCCCCAATCTTAGATTTTGATTGCAAGAGATCAAGGGCTTCCTTACATACAATTTGGACTTCTACTGATGGTGTTTGGGTGCCATGAGTGACCATTTTCTTATCGCTGTTTGAAATTCCTAATTTTAGGCCTAGTAGCCTTTTAGCCCAATTAGGCCTCCTAAAATCTAGGATTCCTTCTTCAATGGTATTTCTTCCTAAAGAACCCCCATAATTTTCTTGGCAATTCACATATGCATCCTTAGACCTTTTATATTTTCAAAGTTTGGGTCTCTAAAACTATCCGTACACCCTATTTCCAATTTAGGGTCTTCTCTTAAATTCTAGGTCTATCTTAGGTCTTTAGTCTTCAAACTTGGCAACTTGATGACTTGAGCACTCCTCTTGTTTTTAGAGTACCTGTAGATCACTACTCATTACATTCAAGCCCTTCTTGGCTCTTGACTCAATATCTCCTGCAATATCTTATACAACTACTAAGTCTTCCTAGTCGGGCTTTCACAGTTAGCTCGCCTAGGGCAAGACTTTAAAAATTCTTGCATGCATCTTCAAAGCCCAGACTTGAGGCATCTTGAAGCTTATCCAACCTAGTCTCCATCCCCAAAAGGCCATACAAGTTCTATGGTGGGAAATGGAGTTAGGTCTACATCTTGAAGACACTGTCAAAATAGGACAGTGAACACTGAAAATAAAAGAATTTACAAACACAAAATAAACCTAAACTAGAAGTCAATCTCAAAGCTTGTAATCCTTTACAACATGATAAAAAAAGATCTAAATAATTAACAAGTTATTTTAAATCCATGCAAAGCCTATGATAATCTTTGTCCTCAACTCCTTCTTCTTTCTCTGTATATAACTCGCTGTTACAGTATGCCAGTCCATACAATATGAATCCAACCTATTGGTGTTTCAAAATGACTTATGCTCTTAGGTTGCCAATATACCCTTAGAAAATTTTTAGGAGTGGTTAGTTCCAAAATGTAAAAGGATCTTAGGGTAAATGGACCAACTGTAGGGACAAGACTACCCTCTTCACTTCTGGCTCTACAAAACCAAGGCAGGTGCACCTAACCCAGTGAAAACTATACCTTACACACCAAAGTCTGGGTTTATATAATAGATGATAGCAAGAAAGTACTAAATGCCAACCTTACATTTATTGACTCTCCATTACTATGGGGTAACAAAACTACACAACCAAAGATTTAAAATTTAAAATGGTTCTTGATTTTAAGATTTGGATTGCAATAACTTTAATCAATGTATGTTAACAAAAGATTTATTCATCTAGGCTAGTGCCTCATCCATTGGGAAAGATTTCTTAGACACAAAAGATACATAGATCAGAGAATATCTAAGATTCATAGTCATAAATACATTTACCACAATCCTTATTGCTTACAAAGAATCCTTATGTAGACAAGGGTAAACTCACATCCCATCTAGAGCATTATTTAATCCAATCCTAGATTAGAACTCAAGAATGAAGATACATACATAAAATAATATGTAACAAACTAGAAATCTTAAAGCCTACCTGACTTGACACAAAGGAGAGAGAAGAATCATATATTTGTATTAAGTATGATTAATCCTTCATGTGCATACAATCAGTCATAACAAATCATGCTTGCAAACTACAGCTTAGACCTACAACTTTTTTCTCTCATTAACAAGTACTGAAGCAAAATTATTACAACCCTAACTGAGAATTGGGCTCACCAAGAAAGAGATTCTGAACACCTAACTCCTAATTCCTTTGAATGATCATGAAAAATCCTTTTATCTCAAGGATTGCAACAAGCCACTGATGATCATTCAAAGAAACAATTCAAAATCACCTAACTCAAACAAATAGTGAATGTAGACAAGATAGGCTCCAAGTGGATGGCCGGTGAGATAAAAAAATATCAAACTTTGCAACTGATCTGACCATGTACCAGCTCCAAGGACAAAAAAATCACCACAAAAGCCTCGTTAATTCTAGCTACAACAAAGAAATGTGTGACCCACCTATAAATCTTTCCTTGGTAGAGGCTCCAAGGACACAATATCATGTTGGAACAACTACCAAGATCATCCTCATAAATTCTCACCCATAACCAAGCTGGAAATGACCAAAAATGGTCCTGCATTATGGCTCTTTTAGTGCACTCTCTCCTAACCCTACAGAAAAAACCCTCAAATAATTTGAAAACTAACGGCAGTGACCACTTGATCTATCTTTAAAACATGAGTGTCAATCCATTTCCTCCTGGCACATCAGATATTTCACAAAATATTAACACAATGGTCAGCTCATATTGCATCTCTTATACATAATCAGACGGTTGTCGCTATACTGCGATGCCTAAACAACATGCATCTTCACCAAGTAGTATAATGACAATCGCAAGATTTACTCCAGCTTTAAACATGCCTGGATGCTAAAAAATTGGCTCCACTGACAATTTGCCAAGTCACAAATCCACCAACCAATGAAAAACATGCACATCAACTCTAACTGTCAGAGGACCCACCTTTTGTTTGTCACTTGAGAAAAAGGTAAAATCAATGGCTGGCGTAAGATCTCATAGCTCTAACAAAACCCATGAGAACTTACACCAACTGTAGATCTTTTTCAAATGTTAGGACCCTCAAGGACATGCTGGAAACTAGGTCCCACTGACACTTGCCAAATCATCAGGGCCTCGACCAATGAAAAGCCACCAAGTCAGGATGATTAGGAAAACAAGGACCCACCGCAAAGTATTCTCTCTATAGACAAGATCAATAGTCATCATTACACCACACACTTAACCATTTTGTATCTTACCCCAGTAGTATAATAACCACCATAGATGCAATCCGCTATTTATCTACCAGCAATCCTTAGGAATGGGCCCGCGAGCACAGATGTCTGCTTGTCACTATACCGCATGTTAGAAACTCTGACAATAGGAAGCCTTGCGATGCAACAACAACCACACAATTTTAAAAGGTCTAATACTTGGAAATATTAACGGGAGACTTAGGGATAGCAGAAAATATTAAAGGGGCCTGATATGAAAACCTAACCACATGACACATAAAGGCGGTCACAAAATTTTTAGCACATGGGTAATTTGGGGTTTTAGTGACTGGAAAAAGTAATGTTCAAATAGAATAGGGCCAGGATAGATTAGGGATTTTTTACCAATGGCTAGATTTTCAAATTTTTGACCTAGGGTTTAAGCTAGAGATAGAGAAAAACATTGCAGAGACCAAAGGGAATGACCAGAAGCCATGAAATTTTTACAGGGATAGACCATTTTCTGAGGATTTTTGCTATTACAAGAAAATGGGCTAATAGAGGCTCTGTCTGGGGATGATGGGCAACTTGTGCCCATGCAAGAATTCAGGATCACTAGGAGAGCAGGGACCTCAAAAAAAAGGCAACCAGACCAGGGAAACATGAAGGGAAATAGACAACTGAAAGGGAAATATTTACATAATTTACATGCTTTGAAACCCTCCTGAATCAAAGGTTTGATTCTCATCTACATAGGCAATCAAACACCTGAAAGTATCTTGACCATCTTGCTACCAACATATGTGGACACTCATGGGCTGAAGGATAAAATTGCATTGATCTCTACCCATGTCCTTCCAATCACAACCATTTTCATGCTCATATTCCAAGAAGTATGGGGTATCATTTACTTCTTCTTGATGACTAGGAAAGAAAAATTTATTTAATAATGCATCAAAAAATAAAACATATTGTTCACCATGCATTACTACAAAAATACCTGGTTGAGAAGGACTTGGATCTTCTGATTTGCCTTCATGCATTGCCTCATCCACTGAGCAACTTGGTTCCTCTATGATGTTTTTATTCTCTAGATCATGAACCAAGTGAAGGTCTTTTTCACAAATATTGTGACAGTGGGACAACTGATCTACATCATGATTTCCATCAAAAGAGTTTCTATCCCAATTATTGAAGATAAAGTCCTCAACACTGTCACCATCACTATTATATTTGGAAAAAGAAGGAAAAGGATATGAACAAGAAACTTGTTCATCACTGCAATCTCTATGATAAGAAAACACACTATCATATCCTTCTACCTCTTCTTTTGCAGAGTCACTACATGAGGAGGGCTCTGGTGTACATGGGTCATCAAGCATAGGCACCTATTGCATCCTATCAGCATTTGACAAACCCAAAAATTGCTGGTGGGTAGGAGGAAAAACATCAACACATTTATCATAAACATGTGAGATTTGAGTAACTGATTGGCCATCTTTCCATGGCTTAGCAAAAGATCCAGAATCCAAGACAAGACTCAAAATATATACAAATTTCCCAATCAGTACTCAACACCATATCAAGGATATCAACATCACTTGAAGATGAACAAACACTGATGACTTCATCATCTGATAAATCATACTACACTTGGTTTTCATCTAGTAGTGTTGGGGCAACAAAAGCATGAGACACACACATGTCAAAGTCAGATCTTACTGACTCATGTTCTCAGTCAAAATCAATGTGTGTTGGATGTGGGAACTCAGAGTCATCCCTCCTTGAATATATGAGATATTCACAAGATAGGAAATCTAAAATTTGTTCACTATGAAGTGAACAACTATCCAGAAGAACACCCTCCTTTGATATAAAATCATCAGCAACATCTTCATTCATCCAATCTTTTTCTTCATTTGAATGACTACACAAATCCTTTTCCCCACATTGAGAAAAAGCATCACTCTCATGACTATAAGAAAGAGTGTCAACACTTGACACATCTCCTTCATAAGTTCCATCATTATCAATAATAGTATTACTAGACACAACCCCATATGCATCTTCAAGTTCAAGTTCAACATCATTAAGTATCCAATCCCTAATATGCACATAACACTCTTCACACAAGGAGGCTGACCAATGGGTTGATTTAGGAAAATAGAGCTCCAAAAACAAACTAATGAACATAGATTCTAAAAACTCAATGCCCCCCGGAAGCTGATCATATACATCAAAAAACTTCTCATAGAACAAAGGTATTGATAGTTCCCTTCTACCTCCCACCTTCAATCTCACCAATTGTATGTAATCCCTTTGGATGCCTTGGTCTAATAATGCAAGCTCCTCCTCAAACTTACCCATCATAAATTAATGCAATACTTCCATAAAATTTTGCAAAAATACAACTGAAAACTTGAAGTATGAAAACCTCTACTCACACCTTATTCCTTTTCTTAGTGCTTGATCACTTAATAAGGAAACATTTTAGATCTTGAGAGATACCTGGGAGTTCAGCAGTAGAAATTCAACTTGTTGGTTGGAAGGAAGAGTAGATCTAGAGCTCACCATGCAACTCCATCTGGTTCTTTGCTATGTAGAGTTGCCACCTCCTTGAAGAGGAAAATATTGTACTTGCCTTTGTTTTTTCTTCCAATCAACACAAAAATTCACTGGGTCTTACAAACATACTGTTTATCAGAGACTACTGATCAAATAGAGAAGTTAGAGTCGCCACTCAACACTTAGTGAGAAGATTTAGAAAATGCTTATTTATTTATTTGACTCTTTTCTAGACTCTCCCCAGCAGAGTCGCCATCTTGTTGGTGTTTCAAAGCGGCTTATGCTCTTATGCTACCAATATACCCTCAAAAAAATTTTAGGAGTGGTTAGTTCCAAAATGTAAAAGGATATTAGGGTAATTGGACCAACTGTAGGGACAAGACTGCCCTCTTCACTTCTAGCTCTACAAAACTAAGGCGGGTGCACCTAACCCAGTGAAAACTATACCTTACACACCAAAGTCTGGGTTTATATAATAGATGATAGAAAGAAAGTACTAAATGCCAACCTTACATTCATTGACTCCCCATTACTATGGGGTAACAAAACTACACAACCAAAGATTTAAAATTTAAAATGGTTCTTGATTTTAAGATTTGGATTGCAATAACTTCAATCAATATATGTTAACAAAAGATTTATTCATCTAGGCCAGTGCCTCATCCATTGGGCAAGATTTCTTAGACATAAAAGATACACAAATCAGAGAATATCTAAGATTCATAGCCATAAATACATTTACCACAATCCTTACTACTTACAAAGAATCCTTATGTAGACAAGGGTAAACTCACATCCCATCTAGAGCATTATTTAATCCAATCCTAGATCAGAAGTCAAGAAAGAAGATACATACATAAAACAATATGTAACAAACTAGAAAGCTCGAAGCCTACCTAACTTGACACAAAGGAGAGAGAAGAATCATATATTTGTATTAAGTATGATGAATCCTTTCTGTGCATACAATCAATCATAACAAATTATGCTTGCAAACTACAGCTTAGACCTACAAATTTTTTCTCTCATTAACAAGCATTGAAGCAAAATTATTAAAACCTTGACTGAGAATAGGGTTCACCAAGAAAGAGATTCTGAACACCTAACTCCCAATGCCTTTGAATGATCATGAAAAATCCTTTTATCTCAAGGATTGCAACAAGCCACTGATGATCATTCAAAGCAACAATTCAAAATCACCTAACTCAAACAAACAGTGAATGCAGACAAGATAGGCTCCAAGCGCATGGCAGGTGAGATTAAAAAATCATCAAAATTTGCAACTAATCTGACCATGTACCAGCTCCAAGGACAAGAAAATCACTAGAAAAGCCCCGTTAATTCTGGTTGCAATAGAGAAATGCATGACCCACCTATCAATCTTTCCTCAGCAAAGGCTCCAAGGACACAATATCATGCTGGAACAACTACTGGGATCATCCTCATAAATTCTCACCCACAACCAAGCTAGAAATGACCAAAAATGGTCCTGCATTATGGCTCTTTTGGTGCACTATCTCCTAACCCTGCAAAAAAAACCCTTGAATCATTTAAAAACTGACGGCAATGGCCACTTGATCTATCTTTAAAACATGGTCGTTGATCCATTTCCTCCCGGCACATCAGACGGTTCAGAAAATATTAACACAATGGTCAGCTCATATCACATCTCTTATAAAAAGTTAGATGGTTGTTACTATACCATGATGCCTAAATAGCATGCATCTTGACCAAGTGGTATAATGATAACCACAAGATCTACTCAAGCTTTAAACATGCCAGGACACTGAAAAAATGGCCCCACTAACAATTTTCCAAGTCACAAATCCACCAACCAATGAAAAACATGCACATCAGCTGTAATTGTCAGAGGACTCACTATTATGAATGAATGCTAGATGTTGGCAATCATTCTGTAACAATTATTGTTGCATTCATGACTATGATTGTTATTGATGTCAACACAGTGATCTTCTAGAGACTAGCAGAGAAGCAGATAGTGTTTTGATTAGCGCACATGGGATATTGTAGTTGCAGCTATGTGATGTTGATGTTATACTCTTTGATATGTTATTTGTCTATGGTTAAGAGTGTAGATAGTAATTCATTGATTCATGAATGTTATGAGTATTTTGGTAAAAGCAGTATTCAGGCAGTGTTCCTGAGTAGTGGTTTGTGGAAATTGGATGATATCTCCTAATCAGGATGGAATCTAGTTTTGTGTAGTTAAAGGGAAGTTTGAGACACATTTATGATGATGTGGTTCATAGTGCAAACTTCAAGGTCACACGAGTGAAGATTTATTGGATCTGGAAGCCGACAATTTTGTGTAATTTTGATGTAGCGTGTGAAAATGTTTATTTTGTAATTGTGTGCCGACTCATTTGTAATTATTTGAGTGTGGTATAAAGGAAGGAATATTTTTCCTTATTTTATGTAGTTTTAATATGAAATAAGTTTGATTATGGTTTTGGTTGCATGCGAGTGTAAGCATGAAGTGAAGAAAAGAGTCTAAGAGGTTGTGAAAGTGAAATTGTGAAGGAAGACATGCGAAGTACAAAGATCTAGAATTGAGATCTGATGTAGTAGTGAGTGTGGTTTGTCATAGTAAGGAGGTAACATATTTCATATTATTCTACTAAATAATATTAAGGTTATTTGGACAGTGTGTTTAGTGATCTTACCCTGAAGCTGTTTGGGCAGTGGGTCCTTCTATCTTTCATAACTCTTAACAGGGTTAGAATCTTTTAACAGGGATTCAAAATCTCCTAACATAGATTTATATGTACTGAATATATTTCATAAGACTCCTAATAGAGTCCATCCTCTCACAAGGAATATTCATATTAGTGCATCTTTTGTGGGCATCATTCCCACCAGGGTTTACTCGTTGATCAAGAGGTTCTCTAGTCAACATATCCTGTGTTATTGTGTCATTGTGTATGAATATCTTTGTATGGTTAGTAATTTCATTGCTTACATGGTTAAATGTTGTTGAAGATGATAAAATTTATAATTATCTGATAAATGATTCACCCCCCCCCCCTCTTAGTTATCTTGGTGGACTTTACTTTCTAACACCCACCTTTTGTTTGTCACTTGAGAAAAAGGTAAAATCAATGGCTGGCATAAGATCTTGTAGCTCTGACAAAACCCATGAGAAATTACACCAACTGTAGATCTTCTATGGATGTCAGAACCCTCAAGGAAACACCAACAACCAAGTCCCACTGACATTTGCCAAATCATCAGCACCTTGACCAATGAAAAGCTACCGAGTCAGGATGACTGGGCAAACAAGGACCCACCGTAAAGTATTCTCTCTATAGATGAGATCAATGGTCATCCTCACACCATGCACTTAACCATCGTGTATCTTACCCCAGCAGTATAATGACCACCATAGATGTGATCCATTGTTTATCTGCCAACAATCCTTAAGAACAGGCCCGCTAGGACAGATGTTCGCTCGTCACTATACCGCATGTTAGAAACTCTGACAATAGGAAGCCTTGTGATGCAATGACATCCACACAATTTTAAAAGGTCTAATACTTGGAAATATTAATGGGAGACTTAGGGATAGCGACAAATATTAAAGGGGCCCGATATGAAAACCTAATCGCATGACACATAAAGGTGGTCACAAACTTTTTAGCACATGGGTAATTTGGGGTTTTAGTGACCGGAAAAAGTAACATTCAAATAGAGCAGGGCCAGGATAGATTAGGGCTTTTTTTACCAACAGCTAGATTTTCAAATTTCTAACCTAGGGTTTAAGCCAGAGATAGAGAAAAACATTGCAGAGACCAAAGGGAATAACCAAAAGCCATGAAAAATTTTGCTACTACAGGAAAATGGGCTAACACAACCAACCCAAATTAGGGTTTTACAAACATATATATTACTTCCTCACATTTCTAGACCTATTAGGTCTTCCTAAGCCTCATGAAGGCCAAAACCCTTAAAATTGTTAGGAATGAATGCAAAGTATTTTGGTAGTCATTCTGTAGCAGTTGTTGTTGCATTCATGACTTGGATTGTCATTGATGTCAACATAGTGATATTCTGGATATTAGCAGGAAAGTAGGTACAGTTTTGTTTTGTGCACATGTTGTATTGCAAATTGGCTTTTGTGCAGTTGATGGTATGTTCTTTGGTGTGTTATGAGTTCTTTCTATTTACTGCTATGTTTGTTAATCATCTTGATAATCTTTGTATGCACTAAAGTAATTTTTTATATCCATAAGTGGGCAAAAGAAAAAGTTTGTGAAATACTGATTCACCCCCCCTCTTAGTATTTCCTATTTCTAACAATTGGTATTAGAGTAGCAGATCCTTGAAAGAAAAGTTTAACAACTTAAGGAGATCCATGGTGAATTTCAAAAAAGAAAGCACTAAGTTTGATGGAGTAAATTTTGATAGCTGGAAAGAAAAGATGAAGACACATCTATTGTGTTTAGGACCAAGTTATTGGTTGATTACAAAGAATGAGAAGACTATCATTGAGGAAGACAATCTAGAGGTAGGAACTAAAGATGAACTAGGTCTATTCATGTGTAACATACTTGCAAGAGAAGCACTTTTGTCAGCACTACCGGAGAATGAATATAGTCAGGTAAGATGTTTGAAAACATCTCATGCAATTTGAAAAGCTTTACATTCTACTTTTGAAGGTGATGAACATGCAAAGAAGGCTAGATTACATAATTGGATTTGTGCATTTGAAGATATCAAAATGATGGAAGATGAATCTATTAGAAGCTATATTGGTAGGATGTCTGAGATTGTAACAAGAATAAAGTCTTGTGGAGGTGATAAGACAGAGAATGAAGTGATATGGAAAATTATGAGAACTTTGACACCAGTATTCAAGCAGACAATGCAGATGATTGAACAAGTGATACCTTGTACATCAAACTTTTCAAGAGAGACTCTTCTTGGAAGATTAGAAACAACAGAGATGAACTTGAGATTATCAGGAGAGCTACCTAGAATGAAAACAACATTCAATGCTCTTAACATTAGACCTACAAGAAGGACTAGTGTGAATGGAGATTATGCCAACAGTAGTAGATCTAAGGAAGATAAGCAGATTGAAGAAGGTATTGTATTACTTGTAAAAAGAGAACCAGATGGTAAGAAAATCTTTAAATGTTGGAATTGTCAAGAATATGGTCATTTTGCATCTAAATGTCCTAAAAGAGTTAAGAAGTATAGAAGCAACTTTAAACCTAGGAGATCTAAAGAATGTTATTATGCAAATGATGAAGATCTTGAAGCAAGAATTGAAAAACATTTAAGTGACAGTGATAATGATAACTTTGAGGAAATAGGATTTGTAGCAATTAAAGAAGAAAGTTCTGAATTTGATAAAAGGGAAGAAAAAGCATTAGTTTCACAAGTTGGAAAGAAATCTGATTGGATTATAGAGAGTGGTTGTTCACATCATATGACTAGAGATAAAAGAAAGTTTGTTAAGTTAGATAATTATGATGGAGGAATTGTTAGGGTTGGTAACAATGCACCTTGTTTGATTAAGGGTATAGGATCTATTACTCTTGATGGAAAGACTAACACTAATGATGTTTACTTTGTTGATGGACTGAGACATAATCTACTAAGCGTTGGACAATTGGCTGATAAGGGTTATCAAGTTTGGTTTTTTGAGAAAACTTGTGTGATAAAAGATAAAGATGGAAATCTGATTGGAAAAGGATCTAGAACCAACGGTAATGTATTTCAATTGAATCCTACTGAGATGACATGTTTGATAACTAGTATTGATGACAGTTGGTTATGGCATAAAAGGTTTTGTCATATAAACTTTGATAATATTGTCAAGGTGAGCACTACACTTGTGGTAAGAGATTTACCTAGAATTATGAAACCTACTAACATGATTTGCAAAGAATGTATGATGGAAAAGTAGAAAAGGAGTTCATTTCCCAACAAGAAGTTCACATCGACAAAGAAGCTGGAGATTGTTCATATAGACTTGAGTGGTCCTACAAGGACTAGAGGATTCTATGGAGAAAGGTATTTTATGATTCTTGTTGATGATTTTACAAGAATGATGTGGATTGCATTTTTGAAAGAAAAATCTGAAGCATTTGATAAATTTAAGATCATGAAAAGCAAAATTGTGAATGAATTTGGAATGAAGATTAAGTGTCTAAGATCTAATAGAGGTGGTGAATTTACATCTAGAGAGTTTAACACCTTTTGTGAAATGAATGGTATTAAGAGACAACTTTCAGCCCCTAGAACACCAGAACAAAATGGTATTGCAGAAAGAAGGAACAGGTCAATAACTGAAGCAACAAGAGCTATGTTGTTTGAAAATGATTTGGCTAAGACTTTTTAGAGAGAAGCAGTGAACACAACAGTATACACTATGAACAGAGTACAAATTAGAGCAGATACAAACAAGACACCTTATGAATTATGGTTTGGACATACACCCTCAGTTAAGTATTTTAGAATTTTTGGAAGTAAATGTTATATAAAGAGAGATGATGATATAGGAAAGTTTGATCCTAGAAGTGATGAAGGAATATTTCTTAGATATTCTTTAAAAAGAAAAGCATATAGATGTTATAACAAAGGAACTAAGACTATTGTTGAAAGTGCAAATGTAAAAGTTGATGAGAAGTTTAAAATTCATGAAAGAATGCTTGATTATGAATCTGATGGAGAAGCACAACCTCAGCCTAACATTGAAAATGTAGAATTATTTTTTGAAACTAATAGTGATTTGCTAAATGAAAGTCATACTAAAGAAAACTAAGAAGAAAATAGAGAAGAAAGCAAAGAAGAATCCACAGTCGAAACAAGATCAGTAACTATGACACCTAACGGGTATACTTCAAGACATCACCCTGTTGAGCAAGTTATTGAAAGTTTAGATAGAGGAGTTTTGACTTGAAATAAGGTACATTTATGTTTGATTTCACAAATTGAACCTAAGAATACTAATGAAGCTTGTGAAGATGAACATTGGATTAATGTTATGAAAGAAGAACTAGAGTAGATTGAAAAAAACAAGACATGGGAATTGGTCCCTAGACTTGAAGACAAGAATGTGATTGGAACAAAGTGGGTATTCGAAAACAAGATGAATGAACAAGGAGAAGTGATAAGAAAAAAAAAAAGATTGGTATGTAAAGGATATTCACAACAAGAAGGAATTGACTATGAAGAAACTTTTTCACCTGTGGCCAGACTTGAAGCAGTGAGAATGTTTCTAGCATATGCAACTTACAAGAAATTCAGAGTGTACCAGATGGATGTGAAGTCAACATTTTTGAATGGTGAATTGGAAGAAGTCTACATTGAGCAGCCTGAAGGTTTTCCTTTGACACAAGAAGGAGATATGGTATGTAAGTTAAAGAAAGCTTTATATGGATTAAAACAAGCACCTAGAACTTGGTATGCAAGATTGGATAAGTATTTATTGAAATTGGGATTTATAAAAGGAATAGCAGATAGAAACTTATACACAAAAGAAATTGAGAATGGTTTGCTGGTTATAGTTATATTTTTTTATGATATTATCTTTGGAGGAGAAGATGAAGCTAGTGAAAAATTTGTAGATGAAATGAAGACTAAATTTGAGATGAGCATGATTTGAGAAATGAAATTTTTTTTGGGATTTCAGATAACACAAAGCAAGGAAGGTATATTTGTAAGTTAGACTAAGTATTTGAATGACTTATTGAAAAGATTTGGAATGGAAGATTATAAACCTATTGGAACACCTATGGTAACTGGACATAAGTTATCTAGCAAAGATGAGACACTAGCAGTTGAGCAGAAAAAGTATAGATCTATGATTGGAGGATTGCAGTACTTGACACATACAAGACCTGATATAGTACATTCAATGGGGATTGTAGCAAGATTTCAAGTAGAACCTAGAGAATCACATTATGCAGCAGTAAAAAGGATACTGAGATATCTGAAAGGAACAATGGATTATGGATTATGGTATGAGAATTCTGATGATTTTACTTTATGTGCCTATACTGATGCAGATTGGGGAGGTAGCATTGATGACAAGAAAAGCACCAGTGGTGGAGCCTTTTTTCTTGGAGGAAAATTGGTCTCTTGGCTAAGTAAGAAGTAGAATTATACTTCACAAAGAACAATAGAAGTAGAATATGTTGCAGCAGCAAATAATTGTAATCTAATTATTTGGATGAAGTAGATGTTGAAGGATATTGGAATAAAGTTTGATGAGCCTGTTGTTATACATTGTGATAACACCAGTACAGTATGTCAAAAAATCCTATTTTACATTCTAAGACTAAACATATTGAGATCAAGTATCATGTTGAAAGAGAGAAAGTTGCAAAAAAAAGAAGTAAGATTGGAGTACATAAGTACAAAGGAGCAGATAGCAAATATATTTACAAAGCATTTACCTAAGGATACATTTGTGTATCTGAGAGGTATGCTTGGGGTTATGCCCCAACCTATTTTTGAGAATTGATGCAGATGATTACATCCGTCCAATGGTATATGAGCCCTATCTTTCTTCTGGATTGGATGTTGGAACTTCCTCTATGGGGGAGTTTATGAGTTGGGTCATGAGGACTCTTGTTATTGTATTTTTCTGAAAAGTGTCTTTTGACATTAAGTTGTTGTTGACTTAGTGATGGAATTTCTATCATTGATATCAATGGGGGAGAGATATACATGAAAAACATTGTGGATTGTATGAGAGAGCTGAATAGCAAAATGAAGCAAGATTTAATTTGATATTTTGCAGTGATGTTGCAGTATTGGATTTTTGGAACATTGGATGTTTTTCATCTATGTTGCCATCAATGCCAATGGGGGAGATTGTTAGGAATGAATGCAAAGTATTTTGGCAGTCATTCTATAGCAGTTGTTGTTGCATTCATGACTTGGATTGTCATTGATGTCAACACAGTGATATTCTGGATATTAGCAGGAAAGCAGGTATAGTTTTGTTTTGCACACATGTTGTATTGCAGATTCACTTTTGTGCAGTTGATGGTATGTTCTTTGGTGTGTTATGAGTTCTTTCTATTTACTGCTATGTTTGTTAATCAGCTTGATAATCTTTGTATGCACTAAAGTAATCTGTTATATCCATAAGTGGGTAAAAGAAAAAGTTTGTGAAATACTGATTCACCCCCCCTCTCAATATTTCCTATTTCTAACAAAAATCAAGGTTTATAGTCATAGCAACTTTTAAAAGTTGCAAAAGTTGCTCGACAACATTTTTAGCAACTTTGCAACTTTTCACTTTTTCAAAGTGATTGAAGCCCTCCTAAGCTTATCTAGTCCTAAGTAGAATTTCTAAAGCTTCTAAGACCCTAGGAATACTAAAAACAACTTTGTTCAACATTCATCAACCACTGACATTCATAAGTACAGGACCTTTCAAGAAGACAACCTAAGTAACCACCTAAAGTTTGAACACACAACTAAGCTTAACCAAACACACTTGGTCCTTAGACCTTATATATGCACAATGCCCTTACATTGGGTCTTATCACACAAAAAATAGGACCAACAACAGTCCTCCTAAGGTGCTCCTATAGAACCCATTGGTCCAAGTAATGTAGGATCAACATCAAAATCTAGTGGGATCAAAATATACATAAAAGAACAAAGTATAGGAGAATACACTTTGGGTCAAACCTTTTGTATCACAAAATTACCCTTATCTCCTAAGTCATATGGAAAATCCTTGATTATTAAACAATAATCAAAAGCTCCTTCAACACCTATTTATGGTACATTTATAAGTGGGGGCACTATATCAAAAGAAGTAGCTGAGTGTAATGCTAATAATTTGCTTAAACAAAAAAAGAATGAAGATCTAAAACATGAATATATATCACCTAATGTATATGGTAAGGGATATAATTTGTTTTGAAAGATGGGATAGCAAGGCATTGGACCTATAGGGTTGTAGAGAGAAGGTGTTATAAAACCAATCCTAAAAAATCCAAATTACTAAAGAGATACCATAGGATTAGGATACAAAGGAGAAGCACCAAAGGTATCTAAAGGAAAAGAAAAGATCAAACCTTTCCATGAGATATCTAAGTCTCCTGCATTTGAGTTTCAAATACATGGCATGTATGTGGATCTAGAAAAGCAAAGGATAGCAACATAAATCATTAATAGACTTAGGGATAATCATGATGATGATTCTGATTCCAATGATTATGAATGGGATTCATTATTTGATTATATTGAAGAAATTAGAGTTGATGTTGTCCATACCTATAGTGGTGATTACCAATGAGGGGTAGAGTTCAAGGAATGACTCACTAGGATTAGTTCCACATGATACTACTCTTGATGATTGTGAGGAAAGTGAGAATTATCTTGTGATAAAGGTTTAGATGAGAGTATGGAAATAGACCTTGCTGATACAATCATAAACCTTGATACTTCTCTATAAATACAATCTCAGCCTTTGAAATTGACCAAAATGACCTTCTACCCCTTATTCATCCTAAGCTTATAGATTGGGATTCTCCCAACCATCTAGAACTTGATGTTTTCCATAGTTATGACACAATTATCAACTACCTTGGAATTATAGATCATCTACCACCAAGAGATCATAAGTCAATATATCCAATAGAACTCAATGAAATTGCTTATTTGGGAGAGTGTGCCAATCCTTTCAGTCATAAAAATGTAAAAATAATTAATCAATCTAATGGTGAAACCCAATCAGCGGTAGTATTAGATCCAAAAATAGTAAAAAGAAAAGACATATCTGAGGGTGAAAACCTCTCTGAGGCACCTGAAGATGGAAGGATTGAAACTCTCCCCAATTATATGCATCAAGAGAAATTTGCAATACTTATTGAACCAACATTGCCTCTCAACATTGGAATAGAGGAGTCCTCATGTATTCTCAAAGTGGCAGCATCTTTAACAGAGTCAGAGAAAGAAGCTTTTTCACAAATTTTCAAAGACAAACAAGTTAACTTTGCCTAGTCTTATGCTAATATGCCAGGACTAGATTCCAATATTATTATGTATCACTTATCTATTACACCAGGAATTAAACCAGTGAAGCAAAAACTCAAAAAAATGCATCCTCATATTGCACTTATGGTTAAAGCAGAATTAAAGAAGCTCCTAGATGTTGGATTCATTCAAGCCATTAATTATGCTGAGTGGATTTCTAATATTGTACCAGTATCAAAACCAGACAAGTCTATCAGGATTTGTATAGATTTTCAAGATCTCAACAAAGCTTGTCCTAAAGATGACTTCCCATTGCCTAATATTGATATCATAGTTGATTTGATGATTGGACATGAGATGTTGTCTCTAATGGATGGTTTTTTTGGATATAACTAGATCAATATTGCACTAGAAGACCAAGAGAAGATTGCTTTTACATGTCTTTGGGGCACATATTGTTGGAATGTGATGCCTTTTGTGCTCAAGAATACTAGTGCAACTTATCAGAGGGCTATGACCACAATCTTTCATGACATGATGCATACTATAATGGATGATTATGTTGATGATATTCTAGAAAAATCTAAAAATAGAGATGGTCATCTACGAGTGCTAGATAGAATATTCACCCAGATGGAAAAGTATTAGATTAGACTCAATCCAAAGAAGTGTGAATTTAGGGTTACATTGGGAAAACTATTAGGGTATATTGTCTCAGCTAAGGGTATAGAAGTTGATCTAGAAAAAGTTAAGGAAATCATTGAGATGGCTTCCCCTACAAACATAAGTCAGTTAAGATCTTTACAAGGACCTCTTCAATCAATCAGAAGGTTTTTTTCTCAATTAGCGGGAAGGAGTCATCCTTTTCAACATCTGTTACATAAAAAAATCTCATTCAAGTGGGATGATAAGTGTGAAGAAGCCTTCAGTAATATCAAGCAATATTTGGCACTCTTGCTCTATATTTTAGCAATAGAAGTCTCACCAAGGGATCTTCTAGCCCAACATGATCAAGAAGGTAATGAAAAGGCTATATATTATATTAGTCACACCCTTGTGGGATATGAACTCAATTATTCTCCAATTGAAAGAGCATGTCTAGCAATAGTCTTTGCCTAATAGAAATGGTGACATTATATGTTGTCTCATTCTATCAAGCTTATTGCAAAGATCAATGCTTTGAAATATCTTTTGAGCAAGACAACATTAACATGAAGATTGGCTAAGTGGGTTATGTTACTTAGTGAATTTAATATTGAGTATGTGGATAGGAAGGCCATCAAAGGACAAGTAATTGTAGATCAATTAGCTGAGGCACAACTAACAAATGATCAACCTATACATATGGAATTTCCAGATGCACATATCCTGACATTATCTACACAAACATGGAAGTTGTACTTTGATGGATCATATACTTAGCATGGTTTAGGAGCTGGAGTGCTATTTGTTACACCGCAAGGATATAAAATACCAAAGTCTTACAAGTTACTATTTCCTTGTACAAATAATGTAGCTGAGTATGAAGCCTTAATGATTGGGTTGAAGATGGCTCTACAATGGAAAGTCATTGAATTGAATGTCTATGGAGACTCTCAGATGATTATCAATCAAGATAATAATGAATACCAGACTAAGGATAACAATTTGTTACCATATAAATGTATTGTGGATGACTTTAAGAAATATTTTTCAATCATCACTTTTGAGAAAATTCCAAGGCATAATAAGAAGGCTGCATATGCTATGGCTATAATTGCTTCTCTATTTGATGCAGAGCATACAAAAGCCCATTTTGAGTTCTTAGTGGAATCTCTGACTTATTCTACTTATGATGATCCAGATACAAGTATCATATGTCATATTATCAGAAAAGATTCCTCGACATATGGGAAGATGTATTCCTACCTAAAAGACAATACCATTCCACCTGACATATCAAGAAACCAAAAATGAACCTTTTTATGCCAAGCCTCCCACTATATTCTAATATTTGACACCCTCTATCAGTGAGGTCTTGATGGTACTCTTATGATGTCTTGAACATGATGAAGCTCAAACTACCTTATGAGATGTCCACAAGGGTATTTGTGGGACACATTTGAGTGGTCCTTCCTTGGCTAAGAAGCTCATCCATATGGGTTACTATTGGCCTACTATGGAGATAGATTCTTTTCACTTTTCTAGGAAATGCAAGAAATGTCAGATACATTGGAATCTTATTCATGCACTGGCACAACAACTCCATCCTTTTATAACCACATTTCCATTCAGTCAATGGGGACTCAACCTTGTGGGAGAAATTCACCCTCCATCTTACAAAAACCATAGGTATATTATCACCACAACTAAGTATTTTACCAAATGGATTGAAGCCATTCCATTGATCATTGCCACTGGCAAGCAAATCTCCATGTTTATCCTCAATTATATTATTTATAGATATGGTATCCCTATGCATATTATTACTGATCATGCGAAGTGATTCCAAAATCAATACATGGATGAATTATGTGAGAAATTTCATATCACACATCACTATTCCACCATTTATTATCCCCAGGGTAATGGCCAAGGTGAGGCATCTAATAAAACTATTGTCAAGATCCTTCAAAAGACCGTCAATGACGTTGGTCGTGACTAGCATGTCCAGTTGAATCCCACCTTATGGGCTTACCATACTTCCATCCATAATCCCACTAGAGCCACACTATATTCCCTTGTCTATGGTTCTGAAGTTGTTCTTCCCCTCAAGGTTGAGTTATGTTCTCTTCGTGTATCCCTAAAAGATTTGATTCTAGATAAAGAGTATAGGGTTGCATGACTAACTAAATTGGAATTGATGGATGAACACTATCAAAGAGCCTTTGATCATTTGAAGGTCTATCAGTAGAGGATGTCTCATCAGTTAATAGTAAAGTGAAACCTAGAGACTTTCAAGTGGGTGATCTAGTCCTTTGTGAGAATCCCTAAAATCAGCAGCATCATGAGAAGAAGGGCAAGTTTGAACCCAACTGGTTAGGTCCTTTTGTGATTACAATAGTCTATGGCTCTAGGGCTTATCAACTATCTACATTTGAGGGAGATCTCTTAGATGAGCCTCTTAACAACATGAACCTCAAGAAGTTCTATGCTTAAAATCCCAATGCAAGGGATATGTATATAGATAAAAATACAAAATGTTTTAGAAAATCTCAAAAAAAAGAAAAAAAAAGAAAAAAAAAGAAAAGAAAATTGTAATAAAAACATGTGGTGAAAACCTGGAAATAGGCACCATTTGTGAAAAGTTAGCTCCTCTCTCTATTAGGATTATTCTACCATGTCCACCCATTTTATATACCCATAATAAAATGGTTAGTCAGTCACCATTTCTATGATGTATATATCATAATAAAATGGTCGGTTCGTAGCCTACTATCCACTGTGTATATCCATAATAAAACTTGACCATAGCTTGGTCTATTGTCTTGGTCTTCATCCTAGTTTACTTGTGTCCTTATTCATCCATAATAAGTCAATCCATCACCTATCTGGGGGTATGTCCTCGACCTAGTTTGGGAAGTGGATCTATGATAGTCACGACTCCTAGAGGATAGAATGGAGTACTTTCAATAGACAAGAAAACACAATAAAACATTCTTACACAATGATATCCTCAACATGACTTGTAGTATGTGATCTATCTTTAAAAAATGACCACTCATCTATACATTTCAAATAGCTATACATCAACCAAACTGATCAATACACCTAACACTATCTTTTGGCAAAGAAATGTATATTCATGGTAGGAATGTTAGAATGATTTGTTATAGATTATGCATTCATATATGGATTTCATTGTTATCATGTTTCCTATGCTATTCTAGGATATCTTTAACATGAGTTTAAAACTCCCATATGTCATTGATTAGAATGGCCGGGATGGGGCATGATATTTTTCTTTGATTGTTGTTTGTGGGATATTTTTGAATGAAGTCGAAGGCACAAGTAATTGGGTTTTCTGTCCGTAAGTGCCTTCATCAGTTTAATAAACATTGACACATACAATTCATGTTATGAAAATTCTATTAATTGTGATATCCCACACATACCTCAACTCAAAATATTTGTTCCCTGATGGAGGGGAGAATATTCCTTGTTTGTTATGCAAACAAAACTTAGGTCATCTCAGTTTAATTCTACCTAGATGCTTGTCAAGTTTTCTATATTAAACTCCATGCAAGAAGTGCTCAAGTCATCCTAGTTTAATTATAACATGATGCTTTCATTTCCTTACAACATAACGAGCTCAATGATGAAAATCAAATTCCAGTTGCCATGAAGTTCTAAGATGTTTCATGAAGTTGTGGAGATATTCATTTCATATTTCATTTTGCATTAAATTTAGATGAATCTTGTTGCATATCAGTGCTCCTTTTATAGGGATTTGAGGTCATCTTTCTTATCAGTTCATCTATTCTCTTTGTCCATTCTTCTCGTGTCAGACACATTGTTACTTATGTTGAGGACATTTGGGTAATAAACATATAACTTTCATGTTGCATTTTTTTAACATTTTGCATAGTCCTTTTTTCTTATTATTTGTATAGTTTATTATGTATGTATCTTTATTATTAGCTCATTAGGTTTGTTCATTTGTATATAACCACTGTATATTCACATACATGTTTGGATCATTTATGTAATTTTCATCATCTAATCATACCTTATTTATCACAATATACATTTATTTTTGTGATTTCATAAGGTCTTTTATTACTGATATTTCATGCATTACATTCATGCTCATTGATCTTCTCATTAATTTTTCATCCATTATATGCATTATCATTTTTTCATCTATTACTATCCATTTCTTGTATTATCTTATTCATTCTCTCAATTTATCACCATCCTTAAATCATTACATTATAAACACAGAATTAAGATAATAGCTCATTTAGGAAATGCATTTAAAATAAACATCCTCATCACATGATAAATCATTAACCATTATGCATCCAAATAAAAGTAAACCATTTTCATTATAGAACATAAGTACTATGCATATCAAAGTAAATCATCACATCCTGCATATGTCAGTATTCACATGTATATATAATCATCAATGCAATCATAATATCACTGCATCTTGCATAAATAGTCCATCACATAGAGTCCATAAAAATAAATCAAATGTCCAAATGTCCAATGATATATCATAAAATAATAACATGTCCAAATGTTTCCATCAAGTCATAAACATGATGAAAAATGTTGATACAATGGAGCTACAGATATAAAAGTGTATACAACATTAATAAGAACCACTACCTCTAGACTCAGCCTATCGATGTTTGCATGATGCAATAAAAGGTACTAGTGCTGTTGGATCTCCTGAACCAGAGGGAGGTCTTAGAAGATGTGATGATGCCCCTTCACTACTGATCGGTCCATGCCTATGCTATATAGCTATCTTGACTGCATATGAGCTCTCTCTAAAACTCCTAATCCACTGATCCCTAGGAATAGTATGTCTATAGGCCTCTTTCCAGTAGGTGATCTCCCTACCAGCTCGCATAATAACTCATAGGCTATTTGCATGTGGGCCCAATGTCTCTGTAAACTCAAGCTCATCTAGTAATGTCTCAGCCTCCCCTAGTCACTCTATGGAGACATATTTCTCATGCCTAACCTCTGCAACCTCACCCTCTAACCTCTCCACCCATCTCTCCAGTCTTGGGACATGGTCTGCCTGTACTTGTGTCATTGCTAGTCTGACTAGAAATGCATCAATATCAATGTCCTCCTCTATAATGTCCCTTTGTAAGTAGGGATCTTGACCCCCAACATCCATATCTGCCTACTCATCCTGGGTACTGACATTAGGCATTTGCATATCTTATCCTACTATGTTGAGCATCTACTCATCTTGTATGAAACCCCTCTATATCATTCCCTCCTGACCAAGTACATCATCTACATCATCTTGTACTAGGGCTTGTATCTATGCTACCTATATAGCTACTTGTGCCTATACTACTGGATCCACCTGTATAGGGGCAGCTACTAGTATCTGTACTGGGGCACCTATAGGAATCTGTGATAGTGGCTATCATCACACCTATCTCTTAGGGGGTGGCATAAACCCTCACAATCACACACCTCTACCTCTCATCTGAGGCCTAATGCTATCACCTCTCCCTCCATCAGTACCACCATTTCCTCCATCACCATCGTCACCACCATAACCACCTCCACCTCTCCCTCGACCTCTACTATCATGGCCTCATTGCCTGGCTTAGCATCTCTCTCTAGAATCCCTCTTTGGTGGCCTCTCTACTGAAATAGTCAATCTCAGGAATGGATGATCCCTGAGAAGTATCTCATAGTCTGCATTCATGCCTAGGTCTATGACCCCCTATCTCATGGACCATGTCTAAAATGAAATGTCTAAGAACTCTTGTCGAGAAATCTCAAACAATACCATAGGTCCCCAATCATGTCTCTCCTGATGTGTATGTGAAAAATTTGTAACCCCTTGAGGTATCCCTTGGATCCTGCCAAACTATCACAGGACCCAACTAAACACCTATCTCTCTATAATATAGGGAATCCTCCTTATCACCCATCAAGACTCAAAATAGTATCCAAGCTGACACTCATCCTCCCATGGCTCATACCCAATGTAGGGTCTCCAGATCATAGAATCAATTGTATCAAATGCATGTCACTAAAAATCTAGACATCCTAGCTTATGCCGAGACTGGATAGATGCATACAAAAATATATAAGGCTACCCAACACCCTAAAATCTCATAGTTGTAGGCCATGTAATCACAATGTGCTCCCATTCCCATACATGGAGCAAAGTCACACCACCTGATGCAAATCATGATAAAGAAGTGCTAATAAGCACACCCCCCAAGCAAAATAGGTCCCCTCATCCATCATCCTTTGCATGTGCAGCCCCAACCAATTGCAAAGCCATGAGACCATCAATACAAGAAAATGAAGCCTCCAATAGCTCCAGCCAAAACAACATCAAGTGGCTCATAAAAATCAACCATGTCCTCCCAATTGATCTCTGGCTCATCAATGTCATCATCCCCAAAAATTGCTCTGCACTCCACTAACCCACCATGTCTGTCATACTAAACTAATTCTCCTATGATGGGAAGCCATAGGATGTGATACACATTGTCTAACATGACTGTCATCTCTTCTGTAGGGAGATGAAATGTACTCATCTCCAAGTGCCATCTCTCTATTAGGGTAGTTAGCATCCCTAGGTTTGCCTGAATCTTAGGTGTATAAATAATGTGATACAATCCCGTAGCCCCAATTAGAAGCTTGTCAGTCTCTGATAGTGCTACCCTCAGATTCTGAGTCACTGGATATCTCTCCTGTGACATCATAATGTCCATAATATCCTCCTATAATGAACATCAACCAATCAAACTATTAGATTTTGATCAAACTGATCTATCTATCTATCTTATCCTATCAATTGAACACATGTTTATCACATGTACCAATAGGTAATTCTATCAATTATCTGCACTCAAGAAGGTTAACTAGCGATCATGCTACAATGTTACCTATCTTGACAAACAATCGATCAAATACCAAGCTGACAAATCATATCAGCCTTTTGATATCTAGTTTGACCTAATTCAACTTCTAATTTTTCAACATTCTACTATCTGACATAAATGTGCAGCATAGAAAAGTGTTTGCATAGAACCCCCTACCATTTGTGTAGAAAACACATATGCGCAACTAACCTAAATAATTGTGTAGCCAATTATGACAATTGCGCCAAACTACATTTGCACACATTTAGATAATAAATGTGCCACCAAAATTTCTTCTAGCACAAATGCGTAGATACCCCACACATATGTGTGGAACTAGCAGTTTGTTGCACAAACATTACCAGTTGCTGTGCATACATGCACCGCAACTATGCATTTGTTCTTTACCTAAGAACACAAAATTTTATATCCTAACCTATGGTTAAATCTAACCTAAACATGCTAAAAATCATTTCAAATCATGCCCAAATCAACAAATTGACTAAGTAGGATGAGTCACCTACTGACTCTACTGAATCTGGTGGCCTTTGGAAGCGTTTGACCCTCTAGAAGTGGTGATCTGACAATGGGAATGACATCTTCTCAGCTCAACTCTTCTCTCTCTCAAGCTCCAATCTCCAAATGACAAGTGTACACAATGACCCTATTGTGGACCCTTTGACCCTATATACAAGTTGTGGATGTGTGGACCGTACCTATCGATCTCTTTTCGATTCACCAAATTTTCACCCACATTTCTTCTAAATCTTTTCGTGAGATTGATTGTCAACGCAATTTTTTTATTTATTAAATTTAATAAAATAATTTTTTGTCAATCAATCTCTTGAGGGGGCATGTATAGGTCACTTTTGTCTAAGACACTATCTGGGGAAAGGGCAAAATGCTTGATTTTTCTTTGAAACAATGCAACTAGCACATTATTTCAAAGCTACACTAAGTCAAGAAGCAATCTCTATTCCTAAGGAGCTTCTCAAGCCATCTCAAAGAGTTAAAGGTGACTCATGGGACACTTGTACCAAGAGTCCTCATGAGGAAAAAGTCCTTCCCCATTCCTCTCAATGGTCTTTGTGAGAGTGTCTTTCCCTTCCTCCTTCTCTTCCATGTCAATGTAGCAGGAACATCCTCCCTATTCATTCTCTCACTTTCCAACTACATCCCCCTTTCTCTCAACCCCTTCAACCAAGTCAATTGTATTCCTAGGATCTTCCACCTTTCAATCTCCACCCTAGGATTATGCCACCTAGGCTTGAGTCCTCCAAAAATCTATAAAAGGAGCCTCATTTCCTCTTTGCGAGATAATAGGCAATAGTAATCTCCAAGCATTCAAGCATTCTAGAGACCAAGTAATCAAGCATACAAGAAATCCATATCATTGTTTGAGCATTTGCATTTCATTATCCATTAGTTTCATAATCAAGCTTTAGGCCATTTTGCATATAAATCCATTCAATCTCCCACTTTGGTGACATCTTGGGCAAGGATCTTCAAAATGGAAATCTGAGAGCTCAACACATCCAAGGAATCAAGGCTAGGAGGCCAATGGAGACAAGCTACATGGTAGCAAAAGGTAAAAGCTTTATTTTAACTTCATTTTGATTGTATTCTTCATTTTTGTTTTCTTTTAATTGATTTAATAGCTTAGATTAGTTAGTACTTCAAAATTGCATACATTTTTGGTGCCCAAAATTGCATACATTCACTATTTTCGTGCATCCATATTATCTGCACATTTATTTTCTAATTCTGCACATCCATAATGTGTTCCTATGCATCTATTATTTTTCTTTTTAGATTTATGTTTCTCATCATTTTAGTATTTAGCTAGCTACTCTGACAAGTTTCTATTTGTTATTGTAGATTTTTAGGCTATTTTGTAGGTCGTAATCTGAAGACCCCATTCTTGAGATTATTAACTATTTATTTATAGGTTCCTAGGGGTTTGCAAAATAAACCATAATCTTCGTTTGGGCTTAAAATACAACACACATTTTCAATTTATTTGTCTTCTTTAGCTTATTATTTTTTTTTTTTGTGTCTTGCTTTCATAGCTATTTGTAATCCTAATATTATAACAATGTATCCTCTCCCCTCACCATTCATGGATCTTGGGTGTAAGAGAAATTGTTATAATCTTTAGAGGGTGGTCTTTGGTGGGAAAAGAGGTACTCACCCCAAGGAAGACCCCAACCGGTAACAAGATAAAGCCAAGCCCTTCCAAACTGGTATATAAAAATGCCATTGTGATTAGTCTCATAGTGGATAGATGTGAATTCATTGTGGCAACCAAAATCTCCTCTAGTACCCATGTGGTGCGTTAAAGTCCCTACATTTTAAAGCTAAAAATCTTACTTTGGAAGGATTGGGAGAGCCCCCTTAATTGGGAAAATAACTTGATCACAACCACCTGAATGGATGTCCTTACTAAACATTTTTGTATAGTAGCCAAAAACCTTCTATTTGCTGGCTCAAGGGGTCAGCCAAGCCCGTGAAGACACCCCACAATACTCACGATTAATAGTAGAGACAATAGTTCTTTGGGAAGTAATGACCCATTGAATTGGGAACTTGGTGTGCCCAAGAAGTGAGTGCACTGTAAGGAGGAGCCTGTACCTCCAAGTTCCTAGGTTGTCTGCTATGAATTTGCATGGCTAGATTTTATCCAAGTGGGGATTCAAAAGATACTATCCTTGCCAACCTTAGGAATTGTAAGCATTTTTGTACATACATATTAGATTAAATTAGAATAAATCATTTCTATTTTGCATTTGTGTGTCTCTATGCATTTCTATTTTTCCAAAAAAATAATCATCTAAAAACTAAAAAATTCTAAAATTTCAAGTCAAACCATCAGAAAACTAGAAACTGCGCATTTATCACTTTTTGCTACGCATCTGTTTAAACCTACTATGCATCTATCAATGTTATTATGCATTGATCCAACACTGCTACACATTTATCTTATCCTGCTACGCATATACTCAACTGCCTTGCACATTTGTTCCTATGCATACACAACAAAGAGCCTTTGAACGGATCCTAGAAATTTCAAAATCACTTTTTCAGATACCCATTATAGTCTTCAGTATGGCTCTAGAAAAAAATTCAATATTCATAGACCTTTAATATTTCATTTGACAATTTTCATCCAAATTCACCATCTTTCTTTCATTAAAAATCCACAAAATCATTCCAAATCTTTAAACATTTCCAATTAGTGTTGAATCATTACCTTGCTTTATCAGATTTTGATCTTTGTGAGTTTATCATATCAAGATTTATCATCCTGAATCAACAACTTACCTAGGTTATTATCTCTTGATTTTCTTTGCCACATCATAGTGAGATCCATACCTCCTATAGACTTAGCTTATCAAAAATTTCACACTTATCTCAACACTTTTAGGTTCATTTCTACATCTATCCAATCAAACACATTCCACTTGCTTTATCAAACTCTTCATCCCAAGATCATCTTTCACATTTTATGGTTCAAACTCGATCTCAGAAACTCAAGAAAACAATTGATCTAGAATCTATAGACAAAATGGAAGGAGGAAATAATGAAGAATACCCTTGGTCTGGACTTCCTAAAAAGAATTCAATTTTTACATCATATGAAGAACCAATAGATCAGGATTTAAGAGATGCTATGCAAGATGCTAGGATTTTTAAGGTCATGGAAAGACTCTTAGACATGGATAGGGAGATGTATTTCCTCATGCTTGCTCAACAAGGAGAAAAACTACCAAGTGATTTTGATGTCTCCACTCTTAAAGAACCACCTATCACAAACAATCAAGAAATCCCTAGTGGTTCTCAAGAGACACATGCTCATGGAGAAAAGGAAGAAAAACAAAATAGTGCTACCCAAAACACTCAAGGACCTCTACCATGTTTGGATTTCATTTTACAACAAATCCAAATGCTTCAACAACAAATTCGTGACATTCAAACTGGATCATCAACCAAGAAGTATTCCTTAGGTGATATATGTCCTTATCCTTTTGATAAACATTTAGCATTGATTCCATTCCCTCCTCATTTTGAGGTACCTAAAGTTGACAAATACAAAGGGAATTTAGATCCACAAGACCACATTTGTGAGTTTTGTGTTGCTTGCATTGAATTCGCTCACAATGACACTTATCGTATGTGACTATTTCCACATAGTTTAGGAGGACAAGCCATGGAATGGTTCTCCAAACTACCTGTAGGTATCAAATATTTCAATGAGCTTATTGAAATTTTTGTGACTCATTACTCATATAACATCAAACATGAAGTCACTATGCTTGATCTTTGTAATGCACAACAAAAGAATGGAAAACCTTTCCTTACTTTTTTGCAAAGATGACATCAATTATTTGTCAAGTATCCATGAACAATTCTTGAACAAGAAAAGATGGCTATGTTTGTGCATAACCTTACACAAGAAATGAGCTAAGATTGCAATTGCAATGTCCTCCAAACTTTAACAAGCTCATTGAAAATGGCATCAAAATTGAGGAAGCTATGGTTAGAAAAGGTGACATTAAGATTTACTCTAAGGATAATCATGGATCTTCAAATTCAAATCCCAACAACAACAATAATGACTCATCCAAATTTTGGAACAAAAACAAGAATATTGTCAATGATGGGATTTTTGATAACTGACATGTTAAACCAACACAACCTCTTTTGAATCTCACAAGTAAAGCCAATGCTACTCAACCTACTTATAGAAATCAATCTACAACTCAGAATACCAACACAAATTCATCCAATTTGAGATTACCTGTTATGCCATGTAGAAGAAGTTTTACTCCTTTGGGTGAATCTATTGAATCTGCATAAGGAAGTTGATCACAAAGAAACTCATTGTACTTCCAAAAACTTGAGATTTTGAACCTAGGATGAAACCTTCTTGGTGGAATGATAATGATTATTATGAATTTTATAGAGGGAAAGGTCACAAAACCAATGATTGTCAAAGACTTAAACATGTGATACAAGACTTGATTGAAAGTGGTGAAATAAGTGTTGATGGACATACCTCAAATGAGTCACATACAGATTTTAAAGATCCACTTCCTAAACATGAGAAAGGAAATTCTTCCAATGCTAAAGGTGATAATCAAGCCAACTACAATACCACATCCTATAAGTATGTTAATGACATTTCTAAATGTCATCCTTCTCAATACTATTCTAAAGTGATTACTATAAAAGAAAATTCTGAGAGTCAACTAGTTAATGTTACTACTCGAGCCCAATCTAAGGTTACTATCCAAGGTGTCTCGTCCAAACCTACCACTTTGAAAAAAAATTCTGTCTATGTTCCAAAGTCCATGCAAAATATTTACAATAAATACAATATTTTGGATCAATTAAAGAAAACACCAACCCAAATATCTAGACTAGAGCTTTTGCATCTGTCACCGTCTCATAAGGATATTCTTGAGAAAGCTCTCCTAGAAACTCATGTTCCTACAAATATAGATCAAGCCCAATTTCAAGATATGGTGGGACATTTAACAACTCCACATTACCTTTCTTTTACTGAGCATGATGATCTAGCCACTAATCAACCACATAATGCTCCACTCCATATATAAGTCCTTGTACAAAATCATAAAATCAAAAGAGTAGTAATAGATGGAGGAGCTAGATTAAATATATGCACTTTGAAATTAGTCCTTGCATTGGGATTTTCTGAAAATGTTATCAATCCAAAGAAGAAAATCACAATCAAAGCTTATGTTAAACAAGAGAGGTCATCCAAGGGATCTATTGTTCTTCCTATCAGAGTAGTTCCTTTAGTCAAAGATGTAATTTTTCAAGTTCTTGATATGGATGTCACATATAAAATTATTTTGGGAAGACCTTGGATTCATTCTATGCAAGTTGTGCCTTCGAATTATCATCAGTGTTTGAAATTTCCTCACAATGGTCAAGAAATATCTATCAAAGGAGATCTAAATCATTTCCAGTATTGTAACACTATGAAGACAACACTTGAATCTTTGGTATCTTATAATCGTGTTGGATCTTCTACAACAATACCCATTGATCCAAGTAATGTAGCATCAACATGTAAATCTACTGGGATCAAAATAGACAAAAGAACAAAGTATGGGAGAATACACTTTGGGTTAAACCTTTTGTATCACATAATTAACCTTATCTCCTAACTCATATGGAAAATCCTTGATTATTAAACAAAAATCAAAAGCTCCTTCCAAACCTATTTATGGCACATTTATAAGTGGGGGCACTATATCAAAAGAAGAAATTGAGCATAATGATAATCATTTTCTTAAACAACAAAAGAATGAAGAAGATGTAAAACATGAATATATATAACCTAATGTATATGGTAAGAGATATACTTTGTTGCAAAAGATGGGATACCAAGGTAGTGGACCTATAGGGTTGTAGAGAAGATCCACTTCCAAAACATGAGAAAGGAATTTCTTCCAATGCTAAAGGTGATAATCAAGACAACTACAATACCACATCCTATAAGTATGTTAATGACATTTCTGAATGTCATCCTTCTCAATACTATGTCAATGTGATTACAGTAAAAGAAAGTTCTAAGAGTCAACCAATTA